>OZ023244.1:23443297-23968147 GCA_964006365.1 Trididemnum miniatum
ATAGTCGGTATGTGGGTCGTACATCCCAAAGGTTGCTGGACAGAATCAACCAACATATTCCGAAGTCAATCAGAAACGCCAATTCCATTTTGAAACGTAGCCTTCCATCACGTGCTTGTAAGTCCTCCACCCCTAACCCCACCCAGACTTGTGATTCGGCAATTGGGCTCCATCTCCTTTTAAACGCTTCATGTGCTAAACATTATCACCAAGACAGATTCCGCATTCTCGCCAGAGGTCGCTCTTCCTTCCATCTCTCTGTTTTGGAATCCATTTTTATTAAAACATCAAATCCCGACCTTTGCAGGCAAAAAGAATTTGTTTACAGTCGTAAGATCTATCGCTGATTGACGCGTCGAAACAGCTGATCAGACTGGCCAATCAGTGCTTTTCTGCCTTCTTTTTTCCTTTTTGTTTTCTTTTTCTCTTTCTTTCTCTCTCTTGATACATAAGACTTGCATCTTAGTTTCCTGATTTCTGACGATCTTCTCCCGATGAGTGTCAGACGAAAAGCTTCGAGATGAAATCACTACACTTTGCTATACTAAAATACAGTTTTGAGATAATGGCATTTAAAGTTTTCCATATGACCGTGAAACTATACGTTGCGCGCACAGCGATTAATAGCTAAAAAGAACTTGCGGACTTTTTCTTCGAAAATTTTTTTATTCAGCATATAGAAAGCATGATAAACAATCAATATTTATTCTTGATTCATTTTTTCTGAAATGTGACTTAAGTACTTTTAGAACTAAGTTGGAAGCATACTGTTTTGAATGCCATGCGGTGAAGCAGTTAAATCTCAAATTTTGCTTTATCTCAATTTCTGTTGCAGTTAGCCTATGTATTTCTTTGAACCTTAGATAGGAACATGGGGTTCCTGCAAATTTTGATACTGTGAGGCATAATTGCAGTCTCGAAAAGCCGCGTTATCTTACTTTGATAATTACTGCAAGCACCAACTACAGGCATCCTATAACTACCTCGAGATGTCTAAAGTAGTGCACTGTTGTAAGCGTTGATTGTGTTCGAATCTGTGTCAGACTTGATGCAAGCTGTTAGAGTAAGCAGCGCAGTTCTGTGAAGTTATTTTTGTGTTCATTTTCAGAACTTCTTAGTGGCATAAAATGTTTAATAAAGCCTGAATTTAGTTGCAAATTCCTCAAAGGTTTCGTCAGATACCAAAAATTTAACTTTAGCACGTGCGCTTCTCAAGTTATAGCGTGTTTTCAGTTTTCGGGTGGCGCGCGACTCCCCCAAAATTTCAATCAAGGGGTGGAGCTTCAAAAAGTTGAAAAAATCAAAAAATATTTTGCAGAAGTGAAAGTTGGCGGATTTCCACCTTAAAAACTGCCCAGGCAAGTTTGAAATCAAAACTCGCCAAAAAATGTAACACCCTGTTGAGCTCAGTATTGTACGTTTTTCATTGTTGCTTGTTTGCAGGTTAGTTTTTCCATTACATACTTTTATTATTAAGCTTATTTCTTGAAAATAGTCATCATCTGCCTGGTATTTGTTGTTGAAAATGTCTAAGAGGGGTAGCTGCAAGCATTCTCTCGATGCATTTTGTTTCACATGCGGAGAATTTATCAACACCAGAGCAAGGAAACACTCTGTTCTAGCATCTGCAAAGATGCGTGAAGCTTATAATTTTTATTTTAGTATGCCTGTTGGAGACCAAGGCAGGACTTGGGCTCCACATTTTGCTTGTGACTACTGCAAAAAAACTCTGGAAGGTAAGTCTTGTTAATATTCTGCTATTAAGTTTGAACTGTTGTGTGTTTACTGTTTATGATAAAAAGCCGAGACTTAACTAATAACAACAGTATTTTTTTTCAGGGTGGTATCGAGGATAAGAAAGAGCAATGAAATTTGCCATTCCAAGAATATGGCGTGAACCAACTAACCACACAAATGATTGCTACTTTTGTATGGTTGATCCGTCTAAACGTCGAACTGAAAAGAATGCTCCTGCAATTGTTTATCCCAGTTATCCTTCCTCAATTGCTCCTGTGCCACATTGTGATCAACTGCCAGTACCCATTCCTACTCGTTCTCAAGACCCTATCTCAGCTGATGAATCCACTACTGATGAGGATGGTATAACAATTGATGACCATGTCCTAAATTCTAACTTAGAAGAGAAAAAACCTTATTATCCTAATCAGAAAGATCTCGATGATTTGATCAGAGATCTCGGTTTGACCAAATCTAATGCAGAGTTGTTAACGTCACGACTTAAGCAGTGGAATTTGCTTGATGACTCTGTTCAAATTACTGAGCAACGTAAACGGCACCAGAGTTTTCCAGTTTTTTTCATCATGCAAAATGCAATTTGCTTTTGCAACAATGTTAGTGGGCTTTTTTACTCAATTGGAATTCCTCGCATCCCTAGTGAATGGCGTCTTTTCATTGGCAGTTCATCAGAGAGTCCTAATGCAGTTCTACTCCATAATGGCAACAAATGCCCATATCTTCCTCTTGCTCATTCAGTCCATCTTAAAGAAACTTACGAAAATGTAAAAACTGTGCTGAACGTACTGTGCTGAAATACGACTAGTATAACTGGGAAGTTGCTGGTGATTTTAAAATGATAGCTTTTTTGATGGGAATGCAGGGGGGTTTCACGAAATATCCCTGCTACCTTTGTCTTTGGGATAGCAGAGATATCTAAGCCCACTATCAAAAGCAAGTATGGCCAGAACGTGAGGAATTTGTTGTTGGAGAGAAAAATGTCAAAAATGTTCCACTAATTAACCCAAAGAAAGTTCTGTTGCCGCCCCTTCACATTAAACTTGGTCTAATTAAACGATTCGTAAAAGGGTTGGACAAAGATGGTGCTACTTTTAAGTATTTCCAGAACCTGTTTCCCAAACTTTCAGAAGCCAAAGTAAAAGGTGGCATATTTATTGGATCCCAAGTAAAATTGATTCTTAAGTCCGATGAGTTTCTTGAAACACTAAGTGCTGTTGAAAAGGATGCTTGGATATGTTTTGCTGCGGTTGTCTATGGTTTCTTCGGAAATAACTAAGAGGACAACTATGCCGAGCTTGTTGCCAACTTGGTAAAATCATATGGTAACATGAGATGTAGAATGTCAATGAAGATCCACATGCTCGATGCCCATTTAGATGAGTTTAAAGAAAACTTGGGTGCATATTCTGATGAACAAGGTGAACGGTTTCATCAGGACATTAAAGATTTTGAGAGCCGATATCAAGGACAATATAACGAAAACATGATGGGAGATTACATTTGGGGGTGGATTCGGGAAAGTGATTTGGAGTACAGACGAAAAAGCCGGAAAACAGGACACTTTTAATTAAATTGTTTACTGTATTTCACACAAGAACCATAGTCTGTGCTACGTGGATATTTTGATGCAGAATATTATTTTTAACACCAGAACATAACTTGAAATGTTAGATTCGACATTAATGACCTTCCATGTAATTAATTTTTATTAATATTACTAGTTCTTGATATTGCACAAGTGTAATCTCAGTTTGGGTTTCTATTTCTTGACTCTCTCCTTTCCGCACCCCATCTACACATAGTGCGCTGCTACTTTTATTTGCATATGCTAAGATCTTGTACTTTGTGTGTCATTTCGTTTAAAAAATAACCGGCCTATTGCACCAAATGTTTCATCTATTATAGTGTGAGGTCAGCTGTTAGACAACATGCCAAGTAATTACATAGTAATCACAGCAATTTTGAATAAATCGCTCTTCTGACCACAAAATCAAAGTTTAGATAAAATTATGTTGATATTTCGTAGTTTTAGGGTGAAACCAATCAGAAAACAGAATCCGGGAACAAAAATTGTGTAACACGGTGTAATAAATAAGCTTTTCAAGAATTTTATTAATGAATAATAGCGGAGAAGATGAGGTCTAGGTTATCTCGCTTACTGGTACAGCGGTACTACAAAAGGCTCGCTCTACTGACAACGATCTCACCCCGCTGTGTCCAGTAATCAACGATGAGTTGTTGCTCGAAGAGAAACAAGTTTTAATCCAGAGGTGCGAAGGATGTCTAATGAAACAAGGACATATAAAACAGAGGATGGCGTAAATAAAGTTCAGTCAGTGTACACTTAAATAACGTCAAGTTTTTGGCAGTCGGTAGTAGTCGTGCACGGCCAATAGCGGTTGTTTAAAGGACTGATGCTATACCATATAACTAGCTTAAATGGCTACTCTTACGAAAGGGATAAACTACGTACGAAACTACTGGTAGGTTTCACTTTAAACTTTTTGAAAGACATTTTTTTTTAATTCTGGAATTCCAAATTCTCCTTGGTATTCAATTGATTGACCTCTGACATGTGGAGAATTTAGGAAAGTAGAGGTTTTTGATCTAGCTAAACGTTCACAAAACTGGACAAACTAGGGGTTAGAGAGTTATTGGTGCATTCACTTTAAACTTTTTGAAAGACATTTTTTTTGCATTTTGGAACTACAAATTCTCCTTAGTATTTACTTGATTGACTTCTGACATGTGGAGAATTTAGGAAGGTAGAGGTTTTCGATCTGGTTGAATGTTCACGAAAAAGTGGACAAACTAGTGGGAAGAGAGTTGTTGGTGCGTTAATTTGGAAATGTATGTCCACAATTTTGAGGATTCTTCGGAGTTATTAGAGTATTCAGAGTTAGTGATTGTTCGAATGATCTTGTTTTGGAGAATTTACTGCTTAGTTTCAAATACACTACCCAAAACTAGGAGCCCGTAAACTATGCGGATGTGTACAAGAGCGTAGTAAAAAAGGAGTGTGGTAGTAGCAAAATTAAACTTCAAAAAAACTTTTTACACTGTTTGCCATTCAATTTTATTAAGCAGACTTGAACATTACGGAATTTTTGGTGAAGCGCTTAAACTATTAGGTTCATATTTGACTGATAGACAGCAATACGTTGCTTACCAGAACGCCCATTCTAATAGCAATTATTACTAACTAATCACTACGGAGTTCCTCAGGAAAGTACTCTAGGCCCGCTGTTGCTTTTGATACATATCTATGATCTTCAAAACTCTTTAAATTCACCACCAATACTGTTTGCTGATATTACATGCCTTGAAACCCATGGTTCCAACCCAAATGATTTACGCACAATAATAAATCATAAATTAAATCACGTTCTTCGATGGGCAATAGCAAACAAAATAACTGTCAATCCACAAAAATCGTCCGTTTTAATTCCTCCGAAAATTTCTGACCCTTCTCCGAATATTGATGTTACTTTCGATAATAATACGGTGCTTACTAAAGATTCCATAAAGTGCTTAGGCACCACACTTAATTCAAAAGTCAACTTTGACAAACATTGCAGCATCTTAGCTTCTGAATTATATTATCTGTTGGAATTTTGTCTAAACTTCGACACTTATTACTACCAACAACTCTCCACAACTTGTATTACTCTATGATTGATCCTCATTCGTTGTACGGTGTCACAATTTGGAGAAACACTACCGACAAAAATTTAAAACGACTGATTACCCTTCAAAACAAAGCAATCAAAATAATCGCTCTGGGCAAACGCTGGTGCCACATTACACCACTTTACAATAAACTACCAATTTTAAAATTGAAAGACTTATATACTCACGAAGTAGCTAAATTGATGCACAAATATTCCCATAACAATATTCCTCAACGGTTTGGCTCACACTTTACTACCGTCAGCGCGATGCATTCACGATCAACGCGTCTTGCCTTGTCCAATCTGAATTTTTTGCCACCAATATACAAAAACTAGAGACTACAAAAGAATTTGAAATTCATGGGTCCAAAAACGTGGAATGCTATGCCTCACGAACTTAAAGTTCTACCATTCAACAAATTTAAAATAAACTATAAAAAATATTTACTATCTAAATACTCCTGAACGCCAACTTCTTCATATCCAGCCGATTCTCGTCATATTCTGGTCACACTTTAAATATTAGTAGTTTTTTATCTAAAATCAATCATAGGCTATAAATTTAATACGAATATTTTTGCGAGTACCATTTGAATTAAGAATCAATATGCGTCCAATAACTGCCATTAGCTTATAAGGTAACTGTAGACTCGTTGACCGCAAGGTCCCCTCGCAGCTTCCTGTATCAATTCACTATGTAAGTGCTATTTTTTTATAAGTTGCAGTAGAAATCTCGCCATTCCTTCATTGAATTGTTGAAATAAACTAAACTGTATACCGACAGCAACGTCAACAATCTGTGTTTTTGTTTAAATCTGCCAACGATTCATAAAATTTTGGCAAAGCAAATTAATTTTTCCCCGATGATATTTATTTCTGCGCACACCATCTTGTGACTTTATCTAACGCTAAAAACAAGTTTTTTTCGCAATGAATAATACTAACTCACAAGTGTCACAAATTTAGTCAAATGCGAATACCTAGCATGCATTGGGTTAGCCAATTAGCCATTACCTTTTACAGTTTCTCGTTATCATACGAAGGGGAGTCTCGTAATATTTCTATTTTACCTTTTATTTTTTTCGCGTTGTAACTACGCTTGTCCTTTCCAATACTTGTTACATTTTCTGCTCTGCTTTGACCTTTTTTCTCTAGGATTTTTGACAAGTGTTACCTAGCATTTTGTATTTTGCATCAATCGCATTACATCCCTTTTTTGTGAAAATTATTTGTTTCGAGCGCGCTTTTTTTACAAAAAATTGTACGAGTGAATTATCACTAAATTTGAGTGAAACACTCGTTTCACACAATGCTCGACATGTCGCAAACGTATTCTTTGAATATTTACATGAAAATTACATTTAGAATATTCTTTTTCATCAAAAATTTATTAGAATCACAAACGCATTCTTAGCACTCGCGAAAACGTAACATTTGTAAAAACAATCTAAAAATATCTAAGTCGAGATTCACTTAATTTGTCCAATAAACATGTCTTTTGATTAAACGAATTTAATGTGTTATTCGCCACGTTCTTTGCTGTAAGATTCGCAATTTTCTGTGATCACCTATTTGCGTAAAATCTCAAACAAAACCTATGTTGCCCATAATGTTCTTAAAACACGAATATTACTGGCAATAGTAAAACAAGTTAACATGCTTCTAGTTCATCAAATATGCAGGCAAAACGTTTGTGTAACGTAGTCCAGCAGCTGCCAGTCCGGCTTATTGATCAGTTTTTTGCATATTTTAGGAAAGCAAGAGCGTTTTACGCTTATTAGCTTCATGTTTTCTTGCGCAAGAAAATTGCCCTAAAGAAATAGTTTCAGTGTACCATCTGTCTAACTCTAAACAATCTTCTTTTCCATGTTTTTCCAAATGTTTATTTTTTGTTTTTTGTCATCACATCGGTTTATTTTTAACGCTTGCACATTATGCATATTAGACGTTTTGCATTTTGAACTTTCTGAATGTTTGCAAATTAGCGTTTCTGCAATAATTGCGTTCCGTTTGTTTAATAGATTTCTGAACTTGAGTCAGTCTTGTTTGAATAATTTGATTCTTTTTGGTCATTGTTTGTTTTGTTTTCAGGTTGATTTGTCATTTAGTGCAACATGAACAGCAATTACGTCAAAATCCGGTTTGTGCTGAATTGCGAAAGCCATACGACGCGCAAGAGCTCAAACATTATTTGGTTCAACCTGTCGCGCAAATGACGCAAGAGGTCATTTTGGGTCAAAAAACTATTAAGAACTCGTTACGTTTTACAAGGCGCTCGAGAATTTGACAGATTAAGCTAGTCGATATTAAAATTTTAACTGCAAATAAAGTATAATTTCAGAATTTGAACATAACTGTTAAAGCAAGACAAGTGGGAATATTTCAGCAAGTTTAGAAAACGTAAGCATTCAAAACAGTTTAGAATTACTGTAACATTAAAACAAATCAAAAAATTAAAATTTAGAAAATATCTACAATAAGTTAGAAGTGATTATTCGGAATTACTCTACAGTAGATTAACGCTTAAATGACTGGCCTATGATCGTTAGAATTAAATTTTGCATAAATTTTTGAACTTGCTAGGATACTCCTGGTATGGATCCAAACCTTATTTTTTTTAGAATTGCGTTGTTTAGTTCGTGATTGTTTTTTTGGTGCATTGTTTAGCTTTCGATTGTTTTTTTACGAAACTCCATCCTTGAAAACTAAAACTAGGGGCTTTTGAGGCCCGGTATCTGACTGATTCGTTATTTCGGTTTCACATAGCACAAAGAAAGAAATTCCTTTTCGGTTACTGAGTAATTTAGAGTAGTCGATAATATAGAGCAAAAATGGCGTCTAAAAATATTTTTCTTAGACAGGACAACAAAAATCCTGGTAATGGGTTCAACGAGGCATTAACAAGGTTATGTGCAAGAAACACAAAACCCAGGTTAGTATTTTAGGCACAAAACGTTATGGTAATCTAAGGGTTAAAATTTCACAATTATAAATTAAGATTTTAAGAATAGAAAAACCAAACAATAAAAATTCAGAATAATAAGTCATTGATAATTTGAAATTAAAATGTGGCATTACAAAACTTAATTTAGAATAATATTGAAACGTACAAATCATACCTAAAAATTACTTTACAATTTGTAATTGAAACTATTAAATATAAAAGTTCCCAACTACGAAAACGTAAAAATTGTGACTCAAGAAATGGATGAATGATTCAGCAAGAGATCTCCAGTTCTATTCTTTGGGACGACCAATACCAGGGGTGGCCAACAAGTCAATCGCGATCGACCGGTCGATCGCCTAGGCTCAGCCGGTCGATCGCGTGTGATTTTGTGAGAACTAAATAAGATTCCTCAAATACATTTTTACTGAAATGAGAATTTCAAGCAGAGCATTGCTACGAGAACAAACGCAAAACAATGCACATTACTTCGTGACAGTTATGAGCTGAGTCGCTTGCTGAGAAATGAGTTAAGGTCGAAAACAGGCACATTGACTACTCATTATAGAACTAGGGTTCTCAACCGGGAGTGAATTTACCCCCTGCGGGTAAATTTTGCCTACCGAGGGGGTAATTTTTCTGAATCGTAAACTAAAACACACTTCAGTTCTCGGTATTAAAAAGGTGAAAGTGTTGCACTGGGGGTAAACAGAGCTGGGCACTCGGTGCTTTAAAAGTAACGACGATATCGGTACCGATACTTTGCTAAAAAAGTACCGTCGATACTGATAACGGTACATTTTTAAAAAAGTATTGACGATATCGTTACTCGGTACTGATTTTCGGTACTTTTGAACATTTTTTTCTTGAAAATCAGTTTTTGTTTTGGTTTACGTTTTTAAAGCAGCAAAATTAAAACTTTATCAAACTTTTTATCGCATCTGGTGCTAGCGTAAGGTCTGAGTTGTAGTCTCACGCGAATCTTAATACTGCAAGCGAACACGTCGGTTATATCAACAAGGCGACAGCGACACGCTTGCTAAAACAAGCATTCTCATATATAGCAATTTGTATAATAATCTGTTGGTCTTCTTCATTCGTTATAAGGCTAGGTATATGGAGTATCATCATCAAAAACTCGCCCTGGAGAGCAGAAACTTTTGCGTATCTGGCTACGTTACTACATTCGAACAACGTTAAGGACGTAAAAGAGCTTATGGCCTATATACGAAAAAAATGTTGCAAAGGCTCTTGCTGTGTGAATTTCATCATTGTGCTGAAGGAGAATGTTTTCATTTTCAATGACACTTTCAGTAGAGGTTGGTGTATCAGTAGAAGCATACTCAGAACTTTTAGACGAATCAAAATCTACTTTTTTCTCAGAATTTGCTGGTCTATGGTTTTACTTTGATTCAATGACACAGAAATAATTTTTTCCACATAGTCTAGACCAGTGGTAATTAACCATTTTTACGCAATGCTTCTTTTTGGAAAGTGTGGGTCCAAATTATTCCCACAAAGCATTGATGAGTAAAAATAAAAAAGTCTACACGTCCACAGATTTACTATTTTTCCACTGAAAATCGGTGAAGAGCAAAAAAAAATATCTGCATGCGGCCCGCAGTTTGCCCAGCTCTGGCGTAGAAGGAATTTTTTATGATTTTTATGAAACTTCTTTATTTGCAACACATATATATAAGTTTTTGAAAGATCATTAAATAGGTATGTTGCTAATAAATCTGAATTTATTTCTACAAATTCAACACAGTTTAGAAACATCTAGTTAAAACTCGACAGTCTGTTTCAGTGTATCTTATTCAAATAGAATAGATTCTATTTGAATAAAATACCCCTGACAATCCCTCTTGGGTGAAACAGACTGTCGGGTTTTAATTAGATGTTATTAGACTGTGGTGAGTGAATTTGTATATTTGCTCTAACTGAACTCAGTTATTTAGCACTTTTTGAAACACTGATTCGCATTGTTATTGAATTTATGTTTATTCAGAAATCAATTGCTAACAATATTGGCAGTAGAATTCGTCTATAACGGCACCTCTAGGGGATTTAAAAAAACTGCTGTTACAGGCGAACGCAGGGGAAGGCTACGGTGCCATGCCCCTCCCCCTTTGGCCCTGTAATAAGGTGCTAAAACCTAACTTTTAATTTATAATTTTTCAAACTAATGATGGTTGCAGCCTCCTTTCGTTTATTTTAGCCAAGCTTTTGCTTTTAGACATAAGCTGCGAAAACATTTTTGCATTGTCCATAGTGACTGCACTCACTGCATGCTCTTTTTCGATGAATAAGTTTGCTAAAATGAGTGTTTTTTATGTGAAAACCGCAAAAAATCGTTGGCGACTGAAATTGCGTCCTACGTTATAAAAATGTTTCAAATTCAAAGCATTTATTTTGAAAACGCGAACGGATCGGTAACAAACTTCGCACGGGGCCGCAGCCCGGTGGTTGCCGACCACTAATCTACAACAACGTGGTTTCGCGGTACTTTTCGAAGATGCTTTTTGCGGAAAAACGGAAAGTTTTCCGCTTTTGCTCTCTTAAGTTTATTCAAAAAAATGTTACCGAAATATCGAGTAAAACGGTCTAAAAAGTAACGGCGGTACCAAAAACGGTACATTTTTTAAAAAGTATCGACGGTACCGATAACGGTATTAAAAAAGTACCGCGATACTTTTGTACCAGGTACCGCGGTACTGCCCAACTCTGGGGGTAAATTATGCTTTTTTTAATCGGCAAGAAGTAAAGAATACAAAAAAGGTAAAGAACCCCTACTATAGAAAGTACAATTTAGCTTGATAGCTGCTTCTGTTAAAAAATTTCCTGTGAATTGGTAGTAGTTTTTGTGCAAGCATAGACTTTCTATTACATAAACTGGAAACTTAGAATTATGCCTTTTTTCTCTCACGCTTCAGTTGTTTTGGGTCGACAGCGATGTCTGGACGATCTCGCGCAGTTAAAGCTATGCAGCTTTAGTCTTTTGTGAGCGATTGCAAATGGGCAGCAGGAATTGTACATAAAATAGTATCGTAAAATCAAAAATATGAAACTCTATTCAAGAATTTTGCGTTTAATAAACACAACACGCTTTATACAAAAGTGAAAGTAATTAGCCTAAATAGCACGCAATATGACGGTTTTAAAAGATATAAAGTGCGTATGCATGCGGATTATGAGAAGCCCGTCGCTTCTTCGTAATTTTCTTGAAACGGCAGCGTTTTTTTTTTTCAGTAGTATTGATCTCAACAGAATTTTTCATTACTGCGATATGATATAATCATTTAAACCGCAAAATTCAGAAATTCAAGAATACATCGCCAGTCTCTGCTACGTACTTTTATCAAAAGTTCCTTTGGCAATAAAGCAAGCGCTTTTATTATAAGCCACATTTTGCACGAAAATGAAAACATAAAGCGTCCATTCGATTGCATATGGTGTGCAAAACTTTCAGCGCCTACTAAAAAGTTTAATTGCTACTGTTAAGAAAAGTTTTTATGCCTTAGTTGGGGTTGTCTTTTTGTCGATGTTATTAAAGTTTCAGTGATGTGGCCATCATACCTTCATTTGGTAGCCAACAACAAATGGCTGGTTACATAAGAACTATGACTGAGCTTTATTAGTTTGATTCAGCATATTTTAATTCGTAGTTACAGTAAATCTACGATATAGCTATTTTTGAAGTAGTCATAATCATTGTAATACGATTAATTATTATCTCCGCTTGTAATGATTATTTATAGGCTCTAGTTGTTGGCACAGCAGGTGAGGTATTGCACACTGGAGCATATGTCTTAAGCTACAAGTTCAGAAAACAATTGCTACAATAATAATTTATTCTCTCCAAGCTTTGTTGTTGCAGTTTTGGATATGATTTTCCCAATGGCTTGACAGAGTTACTAAAGCAAGATATGAACTTTCTTAGAAAGCTTGAATATGACAGAAACTTCTCGCAAGTCTGAATTCGTTCTATACACACAACGACAATGTTACCACTGATTTTTTGTCTCTACAATAAAAAATTAAAAAAAAATAATCACCGTCCTCTTAGCTACAAAATTTATTTATACTGTAAAGTCGTGATAGCAGGGCCGGCGCAAAAGGGGGCCAGGAAAGGCTTGCCCCCCCCAAATCGACATTCTTGTCCCCCAATAAACAAGCGTACTCTTTTGAAGGAAGCGGCTTTCGTGCTCAGAACTTTAGCTCCCCTAAGTCGACTGCTCTGGCGCCGGATCTGCATCATAGCATTTGCAATCGCAGTGCTAAGCATATCCTTAAATTGCTTAGCATATCGTATGAGTAAATCAGTCTACGCAAGATGTTGAAAATCTATAGGTTTTATCTATTTATTTATTTATTTACATACTTATCCTTCTATCACGAGAAAGCGTCAAGGCGCTATACAGTCCAAAATACGTCATGCGATCATGATTATGCGATCATGACCGTCGTAAATACTTCAATCCACTAGTACACCTAGTCCTCATCAATCTTCTTTTAGGCCTATTTAAGAAGGAACAAAGTCGTCCCCATTTGTAGCATTTCTTTCAACACTACGATAGAGTTTTATGAAATGCTTGATTTTGAAATTCTACAATCGCATTGGCAGTAACTTAATCCCAGGGCCGAAAGTAGGCAATGTGGACCCCCCCCCCGAAATCATCTTTCGGGGCCCCCTAAAAATTTTTTTTGGATGATGATACAAAAGAGCGAGCCCCAAAGGTGCGATACCAAGCTAGGGGGATCTGGGGGCATCTTCCCCCCAAAAAATATTGAGGAATTTGACCTTGTTTTGGAGGCTTTTTGTGCGTTTTGAGCCTTTAAAGTTCCTCAATTTTAACAAGGTTTAATAGTTTGTTTTAGTAGGTCCTTTCCAAACCCAATAAAATGATGCTGCAAGCAAACCCTACTCTAAGATTTCGCTACCTATGCGAAGAAAAAATGTTTTTAAGGCTTATTTTTGCGCCTTTCACTTGAGGATGAGGGGCCCTTGGTATCCTACAAAACGTTTGTTTGCTAGTTTTGCGACTGCTACCTTTGGAAAAATTTGCAGACCACCCCCCCATGGCCAAAAGCATAAATATGGTATGGGGGCCCCACATCGTGCGAGTTAAGACAAAAAGTATATTGAATCTTAGAATAGGCCTATTTAAGGCACCTTTATCATACGTTGAGTAAATAGTACTGCGTACTGATTATTTACAGGGCCCCCTTTTTGTGCGCCCCCCCCCCCCCCCCGGTTGAGGGGTTCGGGGGGCGCTAGTTTCGGCACTGCTTAATCCCCAGTCCCCAGATTATGTGTAAAAGTTTGAGCTTTTTCATGTAGAAATAAATGTACAGTACCTAAATTAAACAGTTTGCCAAGGCTTATACTTCATGAAATTTTGTGATATATAAAGAGATCTGTAAGTCTCTTTGGATATGTGTCACCAAATACGCAAAAAAGTCATTAGTGACATTTTAGATTGCATAATTCAAACAGTTCATCACAACATGAAATATTTCAAGCAAAATTTTTAAAAAAATTCTATACATGCGTAAATTCGCAAAAGAAATCGAAACCTTTTGCACTTATGTTGCAGTTAAAGTTTTTTTAGAAACCCCTACCAAGGGTATATACAATAAATATTAGACTGGGCCAAATTGGACAAAGTTTTTTAATATTTCTTGAACTTTCCAGAAAGTTGTAGTTGACTGCAAGACACTAAAACGTGGAAAAATTTTTTAAAAATAATGATGCCTTACGGTCGGACAGTGCGTTTCTATGGCAATTTTTTTCCTAAGCCGATTTTTTTCCTAAAATGATATTAAATCTTTTTTTTTTTTTTCCTAAAATGATATTAAATCAAAAGTCACTGGTGCTGGCCAAAATGATCGCATTTATATCTGCCTTAAGACAGAAGTTTGTCCAATTTTTTACTTGAAATAGTTGTAGGCTTGCCTAAAAAGCTGTATTTTTGGTGTAGGCCTACAGGAAGACCCTAAGTGTTTTTCACGCAGTTTTAATTATACGTATGCATATATTGCATATACATATACATAAGGAGAGAGCACAATAATATTCTACTTTTCACGTGTAGAAAATTAGTAGTAAGTTTAATTAAGCGTTAGAATCCTAATTCAAGCAACTCTAATAGCAGTATATTTTTAACTAATTATGATCTTACCTTACTTTTGTATCAGCCTTAGGATTAGTTATTATTATTATTTATTATTAGTAGCATATTTATCCTCCTATCACGAGAAAGCGATCAAAGCACTATACGAGCTCGCTTAGGAGTTCCAGCCATCTGTCTACCACACCAAGATGGGGGAATCCCGCTAAGTGCCTTTACCAACGGCACAACAAGTATACTTGCCGGCTTGTTCTCCACACTGTGCCTTTAATGCTGAGCGTCAAGCAGGGAAGCTGTGAATACCAATGTTAAAGTCATTGGTTTGACCCGACTCGGAATCAAACCCGAGTCTACAGCTCAAGAGACAGACGCTCTATACCACTCGGCCATCTGAGCCATTAGGCATATGTTATGCCCAAAGTTTCTATGATTATTATTGTTATTGACTGTTTATTATTAACAGATAGATAGGTTTGATAGGTTTTGAAAGATTTAACCATAATGGAAGGATCCACAGGAACAATTAAGACGGTACACAAGGTTGCTTTCTTTTAAGTCTCTTTGAGTATCTTTGATATAAAAATATTGCTTAAGTTTGTTTGTTGTGTGGATGAAACGCAGTTTGGAGGCGGGAAAATGCTTGTTGATGAATTACTGCATTTCTTTTTCGATTAGTGTGAAATATTGCCGAGATTGGTAGTTTAAAGGTGATGTAGTTACAAAATTGCGTTTGAGTTATTGGACGTTGGAAAATTTGTTTGATCGATAATTGTGTAATGCACCTGTTTATAAAACTAGCAGGATATTTCTCACAAGGGTTGTTTGGATTGATTGCAATTCAGTATGGATTTGCATGTATGAAATCCAGATCACAAAAAAGAGTTGAAGAGGTTGTTGACTAGATTGTGTTTTTAGCGAATGGGAAAGAAACTAGAATATTTAAGAAGTTTGATGTGGGTAGGTTTATGGTAGGTTGCCAACTGGTTTTAATTGCGGAGTGACATTTTTCAACAAAAACGTCAAGAAAGGCTAGAAAGTTGTTTAATTCTATTTATTCCGTGAATTGGATTTGTCTGTGTATGCTATTCAGGTTATTGAGGAAGATATCGACAGAGGTCGGTTCTGTGAAGGTGGCAAAGCAGTCATCTATGTGTTGGTAAAAGAAACTAGGTCGGTGGTCTAGTTCTAGGGCAGTAGTCGACGACGACAACCTTTCTGTATCCCTGGGCCAAAAACAACCAACGGTCATGGCGGGCCGCACGTTCTTTTCTAAGCCAGCACTATTAGCTGGTCATCGCGAAAATTACAATAAACCTATGGAAGATTTATTTTTTGGAAGTCGCACTCCAAAAGCGTGCATTTACGGTTTACAAGCCAGCTTTTGGGTGAGATAGACTACGTCAACGTCTGGCAAGTTAAAAGAATTCGGCCGGCAACCATCTCTTCCATGTCTTAAAATCTACAAACACTTCATACGTTTGTGCGGGAAGAGACCGCGGGCCGGATAAAATTCGCTAGCTGGCCATGAGTTGCCGACCCCTGTTCTAGGGGGTGATTTTAAGGGCTTTATCAATGGCGTAGTTCATGATAACGTGATCCACCAAATATCCTATTGGCGAGCCTATTGTCACGCCGTTAAGTAGTTTAATAGAAGTTGTTGTCAAATTGGAAAGCAGTATTTTCGATAGACCAGGTTAAAAACTTTTTAGTCAGTTTCTGTTGAGACCATTCCGTTCATTTTAACAGTCTTTGAAGATGCCGACTAATATAGGTTGTATGGTAAATGTGGATGAGATATTATTGTTGAAAAGACTTTTGAAACCAAATGATGTGGTTGGCTAATATAGTTAGAAGGTTGAAAAAGTCAGTGGGGTTAGCAGGGTGCTACCTAAGGTCACTAAGAAACTGGAATAGTTAGTGAGCACGTTCGCAATAATAGGATCCGCAGCAGTAGAGTAGTGGTGTTATAGATACAGGGGTGCAAACATCCTCCCTGGATTTGTACTCATGAATAGATATCCCAGGTTAGTGGAGTTTGGGTACGCCGTATAATGAGGGGGTTGTTGTTGAACTTGGTAAAGCAAATGCAACCTCAACGGAAAATGTCTCCGAAAAAACATTAGCTGCAGAAAACTGCTATTGAAGTTGAATTATAGGCTACTTCGCTATGCATGTTAAAGCTCGTAGCAGAGCGGATTTTGTACTATCTAATGAACTGCAAGGTATAAATGTCAAAGCAAGGAAATACTTATTATATTAGGTAAAACTCACGTGAAATCCGTTAATAAGGCTACTTGTGCTTTATTGCCAAGAATTACAATTCAAAACAAAAGCGAGGAAGGACATTGCTTTGTAACTTTTCATCTTCACTCTGGCCACACAGAAATTTAACTGGAGTGTGACGTAGCTGTCCACGTCCCACAAAGGTTAAAATTCTCTTAAAGGATATTTATCCGGAAGGATCACCACTGCTTTTCAAAGTCAGTCGTTCGCAAGGATAAATGTAACTTTTCCGGAAGGCAGCTGATGAGTGGCTAATCGCCTGAAACAGCGCTGTCCCGCTTTATGGAACGTGCTGGAGGTGTTTTCACCTTTCGGTAATGGAGGCTGTTATAGCTCCCAACCCGGCAGCGAGAAGTCGCCATGACTTCCCTTTTAAGTGGGCCAGAAAGGACGTTGCTTTACAGCCTACGCCAAACAAAAGCGCAATTTTTCGTTTTTTGCATATAACTTTTTTTATAAGCAAAATAGAAGAAAAGTTCCGTATAGAGCAGATATAAACATGTTGCTTCTGAACATTTTGATGCAAAATTTAACATAGTAGCAACAGTAATTTTTGAGTTATGTCGATGTAATAAAAATTTGATTTCGGTTGCTATGGAAACGCGCTGTCCGACCGTAAAATGTTATTAATTTTGAAAAAAATTCTTATTTTGAGTTTGCTTGACCACCTACAACTTTCTGGAAAGGTTCTAGCATAAAAAAAATTTTTTAGCCCTATATTTGGCTCAGTCTAATAAATATGCTAAAACAAGTTTTCAATTTCAAAGTAAAGTTTCTGCAAAACTCTTAAAGTTTTTAAACGTAAATATAACGTTGCCTTTACTAAAAATTTTTGTTTTCGAATGAAACAGAAATTAAGGTTATATTTTTTGATCAACTAAACAACATCGATCTATTTGCAGCGCTGCCACACTTTTTCCACTCACCAGTCATCGCAAATACTAACATTAGGCCTATCAGTTGAAATGTAATCGTTATTTTTGTACATGATGTAATATAACTTATGTTTTTTTTTTAGAGCTTATTTAGCGCTAGCGAATTAAGTATACAGAATAAACCGAGCGTGCAAAAAAAAGGCTCCGTCTGGGAGCAAAGTTTGTTTTTTCTATTATACATGCCTTTTTTTCTCGCGCTGAGTTTCCAGTCTATATAATGAAAAGTCTATGGTGTAAGCAAGGTATAAGTTAGTGGTTCTTTTACAATAACGGAACATTAGTTTCGTGTATTTATTTCAGCCTAACCCTAGCCAAAATTAATTATAATGAGCGCTCTAAAGAGGAAAAGATATTATTTTAATGAAGAATGGGAGCTTACCTATTTCTGTGCAATGGTAAACGACACATGCACTTGTCTTATTTGCAATGCTTCACTTGCTTTGACGATGAAGGGAAATGTTGAAAGGCTCTTTATGACACGCCATGCTAAGTACCGGTATAACAAAAATTTTCCTCTTGGAAGTGAAGCAAGGGAAATGAAAGTTAATGCTCTTAAATCTAATTTGTGTTAACGGACTGTCACTTGAGCAATTGTTTAATGTTATCTCTGACAGGACACAAACCTGAGTATGAAATGTTAGTGAGAGACGTGATGATCCAAGTATCTCATTGACTTTTTTAAGAAAAAGGTAAATTTTGTATTGTTCTCTTAGTGTTTGTTTTTCTCTTCTTTATTGGGCTTTTGAGTTAACTCGAACTTGAAATCACTGCTTACGATTTGGTAATGTAATGGAAAACATAAAAGTTTATTACATGGTAAAAATTACTGGGAAAAAGCAACTTGTTGTAATTTGCTTGCCGGCTGGTCGATCGCAAGTTTTTAATAAATGTTCGAGGTGATTCAATGGAAGGCAGGTTAGCCACCCCCGACCTATATTGATCAACAAAAATCATTAAATGATAATTCTAGTTCATGAGACTAGATATTTGGGGAGAATCCTCTAATCTAACGTCAACTTAGGAAAAAAACAGCAAGCGATTAATTGGGAGAAGTAAATTTTTGGAAAAAGTGGCCAAATTAGGTAAAAAATTAGGGTAAACAAAACTTGAACAAGAAAATTACGACAAAAAGGTAGTAATGTGCATTAAAATATCAATCCACGACCGGTTTCGTCCTATTAGGGGCTCATCAGATGGATGTAGACAAGAATAAAATCAAAAACAAAAAATATGGTAGGCCTGCCATAGAGCTGACAAATTAGAACTCAAAAATCAGGAAATCTTCAAATTTGAAAGCATCAACATTCAAAAGAAACTTCACTTCATTGATTATTCCATAAGATAACGTCACTCTTCGCATATTGTGTGGCGTTCAAAGCAGAACAACAAGTATGAGGCCAAAAAGTTCACCAAAAAGGCAAGTCAAAGATCATTCCCCCATGTCAATCAAGAGATGGATGTATGATTCAGCAAGAGATCTCCAATTTATTTGGGATCATCTATACCGATCAACAAAAATCATTAAATGATAATTTCTACTTTATGAGACTAGGTATTTGGGGAGAATCTTCTAATCTAACGTCAACATAGGGAATAAAGAAAAAAACATTAATTGGGAGGAATAAACTTTTGGAAAAATGGCCAAATAAGGTAAAAAATTAAAGTAAACAAAAGTTTACAATTTACCGTAACTATTTATTGTAAAAAAAATTTACAATAACAATCACGGTGTAATTACATCATGTAAAATTAATTCACTGTTATTACAAAATTAGTTTAGACTAATTTGGGATAAAACTGTGCAGTAATTTAAAATAATTTGGAATAAAATTTGTTAAACAATTTAGAATTTAGCGTAAAAGCTGTAAGTGATTTAGAATTATAACTGAGAAAATGTAAAGTAAGTTAGATGAAATCCATCAGAACTTTTGTCGAATGACAAATTAAAATGTAGCCAACTCTAAATAAGTAAGAATAAAACTTTGCAATAGTTCATGTAAAAAGTGGTTTAGATTTATAGGAATCAACTCAGAATTACCTTAAATAAAATACTTTAAATTGTAACTAATATAGCTATTAAAATGCAAAAACAAGTTCGAACATTAGAACTTACAGCAAATTTAAAATGTAAGCATTCAAAATATTAAGAATCATAACAGCTGATAATTTGGAGTTACAACTTTTACTGACTTGAAGTTAAAGCTATTAAAAAGTAAAACCAGTAATAATTTACAATTATAACTGCAATAATGTAAACATTTAAAATAAGTCAGGAATGCAAAATTTAAATAATCCAAAATTTACACAAATATTTTATGGTTAGCAAAAAAATTAAAAATTTACAAAATTATTTTAATATTAACCTACAATGCTTTCAAATTAAAAAAAAATTGTAATTTGCAAAAATATTTTTGAAGTCACAAAACTATTCCAAACTTACATAATCATTTACAAAAAATATTTCAAATTCACACTATTCCAAGTGCAAAAATAATTCAAAATTCAATTATTCCAAATTGAAAAACAGCTTGCCAGCTCCACCAGCTCCGCCACTCTCTCCACTCCACCATGCCACCACTCACTTTAATATACCATTCACTCCACTTCACCATTCACCCCATTCCACCACTCACACTACTCAGACCACTCACTCCACTCCGACTTGAGCAAGGACACTTTTGACTCTATAACTACTACTGGCATTAGCAGTTGGAGCATATGCCACAACAGTGTTTGCATTAAATGGACTAGACTTTGGTTTTGCCGTTAGAATACGTTTATTTTTCGGCCAAAAAGAGAGTACAGATTTAATCAAATGTTTATTTAAAATTAGACTTACTCCATGTTGACGTTTCGAGCATCCTGAATAAATTTTTTCTGTTTGCTTTTATAAAATTCTGCCGCGTTTGTCCATCTGGTTTTGCATTAACTTAAACAACCTATTGTCATCTGGTTCATCTCTAGTAATACATTATTATTTAATTTATTTGTTTGGTGAAGTGTCCAAACATTCCACGTTAACCTGAAAATTTTTGATCAAATATTCTTCGCATTTTTTGCATTGGCATGTTGTACCCCTGTAGCTGAACGATGATCTCAAAAAATCAATGGCTTGTACTCTGCCAGCAGCACATCGATAGATCTAGCAGTACCAGACGCGACACTTGCGCGTGAGCAGCAAGTCCCGTTCGATTCGTTGTTTCTATTCCACTTTTTTCTTGCATCATCGTTAACTGGGCCATTTTCTAGGGTGGGTGGCCCAAGTATGATTCCACAGGAGACGGTATAAATTTAGCAAGAATCCAGTTTTCACCAGAAATCTCACTTTATCCAGGAATGCCAATGATCGAGAAGGGTTTGACGGTGGTATTTCCCTTCTTGATAGACTTACCACACACATGAAAGCTTCGTGTCAGCTCCAGTATCACTCAATTATCAGGGCCACTAAAAAAAACAAACATGGGACACATTGTGCTCATTGCTTCCACCAATAGCAAAACCACAGATAGAAAAAACTGTTCGCCAACTCAGTTAAACATTGGTGCCAACACTTCTGACCGTGCTCTGCACACAGGTCTCTTATACAATTTTTTCTGCTCTGTTGGTGAAGACCAAGCTAAAACTATTTCCTTTCAACCTCCTGAACCCTTTCGTAAATATTTAAATAAGCGTTTTTCTGGCTCCATCGTCCCTCTTACTAGTGAAATTGAAAATACTATACCTTGCCTTAAGCTGATTCATAAATCTTTGGTTTTTGATTCTTATTTGTTTTTCAAAAGTAATTGCAAAGCTGATCCATAAATCTTTGGTAGAGAGGTACTTTTTTGAAACCATAAAGTAGCTATTGCCACTAGATTCAAAATTGTTACCATATTTATTCTAAATCTGAACGTTTTCAATCCATTCATTAGGTCTTCGTCAGAGAAAAAAATTAATGCACTTTACATCCAACTAAAACTTTCGAAATAAGCGATATTTTGAATCGCCTAAATGCTGTGATGATACGACACAATACATGCCATTGATGCATCATATATATTTAACCTACATTACGTTAGAGCAAAGCATAATGACGATCTGCATTCAGTGCAACGTTAATTAACAAGTATGCATTTTTTTAACGAAAGGTTGGTTCATAGTAGTGCTTTTACGTTTAAGTAGAAGTACGTCGAAAATGCCTTAAAGCCGCAAGTCCTTTGAAGTTACGACGTTAATGCTTTTCAATTACTTTTTTATTTTTGTAGACGGAAGGATCAATTGTACGTTTGGTTTTCTAAAGAATCCTCTTCGAACCTTCACTCCCTTGGTAGATTAGCCTACAAAGCATACGACAACATATTTAATGCAACCATGTCATACCGGTGAGTCCATGCTCATTGGTTCGGTCAAGTCAGGTTTTAGCACAGGAAAATTGAAACAAGCTTCGAATGAGAATAGACATAATTATTCTTTTCCTCCTAAAAAAGTAACCAAATTTTTGTTAAAAAAGTGTAAGAATCGATAAAAAAACTGCTAGACTTACTAAAGATAGGCTGTGCCTTTTGTATGTTGTTGTTAATGAGCACTTTTTATCTTTTTTTTTTTTTTTTTTTTCAGACAAGACTCGGACTTTTACATTCCATACAGCTACTCTCTCCGTTTTCAACTGCATTTTGAGGAAAGATACGCGTCAACTGTAAACGATATCAAAGACATCATATCAAAGAAAAAGCACTTTGCAATATGGATCGTATCTAACTGCAACCCCATGTTTCAAGGAGTTAAGTTACGAACTAAAGTAGTATCAGACCTCGAAAAAGCTGGTTTGGACTTGCATAAACGTGGCGAATGTTTTGGAAATCGCATTAGAAGCGTCGATCTCATTCAAGATTATAAATTTTATCTTGCGTTTGAAAACAGTTTGCACTGCAAAGATTACATAACTGAAAAAGTGTTTCGTAATGGATTTAAAATGGGGGCAGTCCCTATTGTATGGGGGGCAGCAAAACAAGATTATGAGGCCATTCTCCCTCCTGGATCTTACATATTAGTGGAAGATTTTGCAACTTATGATCAACTTGTTCAGTACTTAAATTATTTGGATAAAAATAATGCAGCCTACATTCAATATTTTAAATGGCGAACAAACAAATCTACAAACGCACGAAGCCTCCGCGACAGAGCTTTCGCCTTTTGTCAGTTATGCCGGGCGCTTCACGGCATTAATGTAGACAACAAACACAATCCAAACTACGAAAAACTGAAGAAATACATCCCAGATTTTGGATACCCGACGCGCTCCCGTGTGGTACCATCACTAGATGAATGGCTATTTAATAACGAACCTGAAGAATGTCTTCACAAATAAGTTCTGTGCTAATTTAATACACCTTACTCCTGCCTTCTCATATTGCTGTTAAATTGAAAGTGAACGGAATGTCATAACCTTGGATTGAAAAAACGCGGGATGGTTCTAAGACACTTCTGGAATCGCGACAGCAGCAAAATAAATGTGGTATGACTGAAGAAATGTCGTCACCTTGAAACAATTGTTCGCATCCTCAAAACCGTTTCTTGTGAGCGCTTTTTGACCTTTGTTGCTCATTGTTTCGTCACTGTCGTATAGACCGCATGCCTGATGCTTTGGTCCATAGTCCCTGGGCAAATTAGTCCGACTTTGACACTTCTTCAACAGAAAAGTCGAAATGAAAGTTTGTTCATAAAGAGAGGAGTCGACTCTGCACTACCGCACAAACTGTCCGTACATATGGAAGTGAAAAATCGGTTGTTATGCTTGGGACAACTTTGCGTTTCGCACTGTTGTAAAATCAACTTTATATTATTATTTAAATATGTGCATAAAACTGCGCACGAAAATTATGAAAATTGAGCAGCTGCTGCTGTTGATAGGCCTATGCATTAAATATTCATTTTTTTTAAAAAATTTCCAAGCTGCTTTCCAAATCAACAAAAATGACTGCTTTTTTACGAATTTTACAATTTCCAGCCGAAAATATGATGTCACTAACTTATTTCCTTATAATTTCATCTAAAATTACCAAACTCTCATTTGTAAGCTATTTCGATCAATGAAGATGAAAATAATTACCGGGACACAATTGATTAATACAGCTTGGAATGTAACCGCAACTTGTTTCGATTGCCGTAAGGGTATCGGTGGGTTTACACGAATTTTTTTGCACGTGGAGCGGAGGGGGGCAAAGTGGAGCTGAAGCAAGTTAAAGAAAGTGGAGCGGAGCTGACATGCTGTTTCAACGACGTTCTCAAAAAATTTGAGCTGAGCAAAGCGTAGCTGAAGCAAATTCAGCAATATTGTGCTAAAACATATTTGGTATCTGCGCAAATGAAGCTTGCATAGGCGTTGGCTTGATTAATATTAGACGGAATGTGAGCGGTGATTTACATTGGCTTTTGTGGCACAAGCTTTCTGGTCGCAAATGTTTTGCTCCTTACCTAATTGCACGGTTTCGCCTACACCGCCTACTGCAATATTACTTAAAATTAACCTGTTACTTTTATTGGTATATTTTTACGGATTGAAAAACTATTGTCATCAACATTCCTACACAGTGCTGTCAATTTCGTAACACTAACTTGCTTCATGCGCTGATGCGAAGAAAACTGCAACAGCATTGCCATAATGCCATAGCCGTTATTTGTGCAACTTGACCGCGTTTTGAACGTGGTCGTCTAACCAAACTCGCTTATGAGTTATGATTAACAAATAACTAGCCTGCATTAATAGGTCGTAATCATCAAAGTAACTTGATAAAATCGTCCTTTAACAATCGACAATTGCGATGGAAATTGAGGAAACTGGCAAACAATTTAAAAAGTTGCACAAAACTTTACACTGATGCTACCATGCAATCGAAACTTTTACACGTTTTTCAGAAGCACAGACCAACAGTATCCTTCACGAAGATTTGATTAAAGTAAAGTCGAATAAAAGTCAGTCACCTGACGATTTAACTAGCTGTTTTAATCATTACAGTCAAAATTAATTCTGTCTAAAGATAACAAACGTTTTCCTTGGATGGCCTAATTTGTATATCTGCGACGTATCATCAGGCGTAGACTTGGTGAACTCTCACACATTTACAGATACTTACTACCCAAAAGACCAATAAAAGAATACTCTGAGTAACAAAACACATAAATTGTAGTTTATGAGACTAGATATTTGGGTAGAATTTTCTGATCAAACGTCAACACAGGGAAAAAACAGCAAGCTATTATTATTAATTGGGAGAAGTAAATTTTTGGAAAAAGTGGCCAAATTAGGTAAAAAATTAGGGTAAACAAAACTTGAACGAGAAAATTACCACAAAAAGGTAGTAATGTGCATTAAAATATCAATCTACGACCGGTTTCGCCCTATTTTGGGCTCATCAGGTGGATGTAGAAAAGAATAAAATCAAAAACAAAAAAAACAGATTAGCCTACCATAGAGCTGGCAAATAAGAACTCAAAAATCAGGAAATCTTCAAATTTGAAGGCATCAACATTCAAAAGAAACTTCACTTCATTGATTATTCCATAAGGTAACGTCACTCTTTGTATCTTGTGTAGCGTTCAAAGCGCAACATCAAGTATGCGGCCAAATGCACAGCAAGTTCACCAAAAAGGCAAGTCAAAGATCACTACCCCTTGTCAATGAAGGAATAAATGTATGATTCAGCAAGAGATCTCCTATTGATTCGGGACCACGTATACCAGGGGTGGGCAACCTTTTTAACACAAGAACCATTTCCAAAAATGTAATGTTTACTGGGGGCTGCACTGCAAATAAAGCTGGGGCTTCACGTGCACAGAGTCATGTTTTTTTAGAAATAAGCAAATAAGCACATTGACGTTTTCCAAGACATTGCCCTTGAACGTTAGCACAAATCTTCTAACTGTTAGAAGAAGAGAAAAGGCCAAACAAAAAGTGGCAAAGAGCCGCATGCGGCCCGCGGCCCGCACGTTGCCCGCCTCTGACGTGTACTGATTAACAAAAGCCATTAAAACATGAATTCTAGTTTATCTTTTAATGATTTTTGATGATCAGTATAGGTGATCCCAAATAAATTGGAGGTCTTTTGCAAAATCATACCGCCATTCCATTTTGACTAACAGTTTTATTTTCAGCCGCTTGTGTCTACAAAACAAATGTAAAAATCATGTTAACTTACTTCTCTAGAATACATCAAACTATTTCTGAAAAAAATTTAATTCAATTTTTCACTCAAATTAAAGTTTGTAATAATCAAGTGGTGCAAATACAAAAATAATGCAGTTTACAGTACGAAGTGGAAACGGAGTTGGAAAATGCACTCTTTAAAAACAAGATTAATTGCAAAATTACATGCGAGATAATAGAAAGCACAATATTGGAACCACAATCATGCGAAAATAGTAGTGTTGTTTTTCTTTAAAGGACGGATGAAGAACTTGCACGGCGCTGCGGTCTACGTAGCAACTGCATAATATTTTGAAGTGAACCAAGTCAAAGTCAAAATAAAAAAAAATCAAATATTCATTATACTCGCGGTATTACGCTGAAGAATGTAACGAGTGGCGGGGCTCATCTCCTCGGATTAACACCTGGGCAATACAGAAACGTCGTTGACAACAGCGCCTGGCTTGACAGGCCCGTTAATCGAACCCTAGACTTCCTGCGCCGATAGCGATGTTTTTGACCACTATACGCTAACTGGCAAACCAAAAAAAGGAGTTTTCAAACTTCGCATTAAAACACCCGCATTTGTGCTGCAAAATTATCTCACAATTATTGCACACAAGAAATTTGTTTTTTTCGTTTACAACAAACACATCAATTAGTTGAATGTGGAGCAGTTTTTAAATAATATTAAAGTTTTCGGTACTAGGTGAGTAAGTGTATACTATACAAACAAAGTTCTGAGGCTGATCACATTGATAAATCAAACGGGCCGAACATTTGACATGCACAAAAAGCAGAACCAAAACACAAAACAGTGGCAAACCTAAAATATTACGCAACGGAGGGTGCTTGAAGTAAAATTCGCCTATATCGACATCTCAAGGGGACAAAGAAAAAGTGTCGATATAGGCGAAGTGTCGATATAACCGAATTCTACTAATTTGTTCCTAAATTCTGATTTTAGTTCAATATAAGGTCATGGCAAGGTTTAACTGTATACTCTAATCAACATTGCCGCTTAATATGGTGTTTTCACGTACACTAGGCTAAAATTTACGCAAACAAGATCGTGAAAAATAGTGGCAGTTGTACTGTATTTACTCCCAATATGCACACAGGCGGTACTGATGCAAAGCAATATGACGTTTTTACACTGTAAGTTATAGGACGGTAATTACTTTCTCGCAAGTAAAATCGGTAATTTTTTTTGCTTTGTTTTTGTGTCAGCTTCATTCAACACGTGTTGCTGAATATTTTTGGCTTTGGCTATGATGTCATTATGATGATCTCACTGATGTCACTTGGGTCTCTGATGTCACTCAGCAGATTGTGTTTTGGTCTATGATGTCACTAGATCCTTACGGGGAAAAACAAACAACCCTCTTGTATTGCACTAAACTGTAAGTGGGATTACGTTCCACAGTGAAAAGAAGGGCTGCAGCTGTCACAATAAACGAACAACATGCTCAGGGGATAAAAAAGAGTGTCTATATAGTCGAACTGACGATATAGCCGAAGTCGATATAGGCGAACTCGAATGCAAGTAAAAGATAGGAATTTCGCCGGGACCAACAAAAAAGTGTCGATATAGACGAACTGTCGATATAGTCGAAGTCGATATAGGCGAATTCTACTGCACTAGTATGCTTACACTACTTTTTGACAATATACTGTAATAAGGCTAAAAAAGTGAATGATACCTTTATTCCACTCCAACCACTGGATCATACATCACCAGTTTTCTATCTCATTTCATTAGTGCTCTATTAATATTGTTCGACACAAACACATGAAACAATACATTATGGCTCTGGGTATTAACTGATACTCTTTGATTAAATATTAAACTGATTAAATATTTTATACCTTAGGATATCAGTTTCTTCCATAAGCCCCACACCACTAGCAGATAGCTTCAGTCAACAAACGAATTAGTCCTTAAATTATGATTGATTAGGTCAATAAGGACAGCCATGTAGGTGTAATTTTCACATCAATTTATTAAAGGCAAGATTCGTCCCGAAATGCGAAGTCGCTCAAAGTGCGTTTGGCAGTAGTTTTGATTGTTCTACCTTTCTTGTTCCTTATATCAATAATTGTCGCGTTCAGTAATTAAAATCAGAGTGACTCAACATATCGAGTTTCCATGCAGCAAGCCACAAAAAGCAGTCAATCCGTTGTATTAAGATTGAGTTTTTATAAGATCCAACATTAAGCCAATTTACATGTACAATTTAAGCGGGTTAACCCGCTAAATCCAACACGCTTACGTCAGACGCAAACTTACGTCGTTTTGCTTCACTAAGCTTTGCGGGTTGGAAATTAGTCACTTGCAACAAGTAGGTTCAACCCGCTAAAAAGCGCGTTGAAAGAACAGCTAGTTAAACTAAAAAATCTGCTTAACTGAAACTGAAGCGCGTAACCGGCCAATGTAAATAGGCTTGCTGTTCCAAATTGAAAGTTTTCTTACTTAGACATCATACATATGATTTCGACTCCTGCAACGTACCAACAAACAAACACAGTAGTTAGAAGCGTATACATTTTAGTGAAGCGCTAGTTGACTTAGCGGTACGTAGAACAACATGAACAGTGAATGAGTGATCAAATCCTACTGTAAGAAAAGATTATGAAACCAGTAACGACAATCATCTTGCTGTGAATCGGTCATCTTGCTGTGGATCAGTCATTTTTTTAATCAAGCGAACAAAAATTTGTCATATTTTTCAACAATTTGTAATTCTTGCAAAAACAAATAAACCAAAACTCGTAGCCATTATTTAATAAGAAGACGCTTTCTCAAAAAAAAAAGAAATAATAACGAGCATAATCGTCGTGTAGCAGCTTGGTCAGCAAAAGATATTAATATATATTTGGTATTGGTCATTTCTGGCTTAAGTCGTAGATCTGCGGAAAACCATAAGCAACTGTTACTAGAAATATTATGGAACACAAAAATAAGCTGAGAACTAAACTACAATTGGCTTTTATTATGATACCAGGTTATTAATAAACCAGCTAGATTCAACATTAAAACAAAAAACCTACGGCAAACAATGATTTGTAACAAAAGATCATGGAGCTTCAGCACTTTTTCAAAATTATGAAATGCCAGGCAAATTCTGTCGTAACTAATTTACGTACAAACACATATTACCAGCTTTATTTCACTTGAATGAAGCATCTAACTAAGAGCAACACTAAACTTACTGCGTGATAAACCAAAACATTTCTGAAAACGTAGTTACTTTGGACTGCTGTTACTCTGTTCAATCTTTATGCAATAGTTGCAAGTAGTTATCAATTGATGCTATAGTTCAAGTAAATATCACCTGAGCGATTTGCACGAGGCAAATTTCAAATGATGTCAGAACTGACAAAGCAAGGTAATAAAACTAAAAGTATGACAAAGGTTCGAATACGACAGTCACCTCTTCCAAAATTTAAGCACCCAACACCATGAGCACATGCAAGATACATTTCTAGCATTGTATCTTTCAGGAGGTTTTCTTGGCTGATTTTGTACTAAGCAAATCTTAAACGAATTTTCCGACTTAGCAAATTTTGTACGAATTTTTTGCAAAATTCTTACAGTTTCACAGCTATTTAGTTAAAGTGAAGTGAACTGCAGCTAAAACGATTCGAAAAATGCATTAACAGCCAAAGTGTAACGACATTTAATCAATAGCAGCGATATTTAATAAATAACGCGATATTTATTAAATGGCGGCAATATTTAATAAATAGCAGCAACATTTAATAAATAGCTGTAACATTTAATAAATAGCATCAACATTTAATAAATAGCGCTGACATTCAATAAATAGCAGCGACGTTTAGCTAAGGTGCTGCGAAAAATTAAAGTACTCCGGTAATATGCTAATGAGATCAAGAGTGTTTCCATTATTTCATTTTTTGTAACATCAAATCGAGGTTGTCTCTGGAGTGCAGCCACAGTGCACACTGTACTCAGTTAGGGCGGATCGATTTCACACTTTTTTATATTTCCATGTTCTACTAGAGATAAAAACTTGCGCAAGTATGAAATAACAGCTTTTGCAAAATTTTAGCTCAATCATTTCATTTTCGTCAATACCGTCAATTCAATTTCATTTTCGTTTTTGCGTCAATATCTGTTCTTTTCAAACAAAAACAAATGCATCATTATCATCATCATCGGTAAATATCTTCTGCTCCCGGCATTGCGAAAAAAAATGACAATTTTAAGCAAAAAGTGTATTTTTCCTGGAACTTGTAAGATGTTTCAATCTGGGTCAAAATGGTTTCTAATAGCAATCAAATAAATATAAAGCACCTCGATTGACCATATTTGGAAGCGCATTGCCCTTAGTTAATTCCTTTTGCCCCCGGTAATAACGTGAAATGTACGTATTGCATGTTTCTCAGCACCTTTATGACAGCGTCAGAGGTCATAGAGTACTGTGTGTTTTCTGCAATTGTTATTTCAGTTAATTTTCACTTTTAATGTGCTATTTGTGTTTAATTTCTTTGTCATATATGTTGTTAGTTTTTACATTTCATTTAATTTCGCAGCAGATTGTGACAATTGAACAGTACACATAGGTGATTGAAACTATTTACTTAAAATTAGCTAATTGTGGTTAGAGATCACTACTACTTCAAGTAGAAGCTCGGCAGAATGTCCAATATTTAGTGCTGGAAAAGACTTAAATTTGCGATATCTTTCTACGTATGAAGATGTTATGCAATATTATCATTATGTGAGAATGGTGTTAAAACTATCAAAAAAGGAAGGAACCTACACTTTAAGATATTGCTGCTGTCGTAATGAAGAGACTAGAATACCTGTGGAAATTTCATTCCAACAGTTTCAGCCGCACGGATAACTCAAATGTTGCAAACTCATCGTGACAAAATGACAAACATCATGAAATCAATATACGCAAAGAAAAATAAAATCGTTACCGAAATAGATTGAGGATTTCAAGAAGTCAAGTAAAACTACCTTATTTGATATATCTGCTTGTAAATGCTCTGAATTTAGAAAATGCAGCTGCCCTTGTAAACAACGAGTACGGTACCAATTATGGAGCAGCAGTTTTTACTCGAACAAAGAAGCGAAAGGAAAACGGCAATAGATTCGGTGGATGTTGAAACATCTGACAAAAACGAAAAAAAGTTCATAGAAGGTTGGTGATATTAAAACAAGAAGCAAAAATTGATCATCAAGAACCGTCAGTAAGCAAGAAGAATCTGTTCAAAATCAAATTTCTCTTATATCCTCCGATGAGATCAGTAATTTAGATGGAAGTGGAGAATCTTCATCATCATTTTTTGAGATATCAACAAGACCCAAACTTCCAACGAAAAAAAAACAAGAATTAAATTATAGGCACTTGCTGAAGCCTGTGATCGTATGGGAGTCTCAGATAAAGCTGCTTCATTTATTGCTTCTTCAGTGCTAGAAGATGTTGGCTCCATACAGAAAGAAGACTTCAATTCAGTGATAGATCGAAATAAGATGAGCCAGAAAAAGAGTTTGTTTTGAGCATCAGCAGTATGACAAGATTACACTGCTATTGCAGGGTATTTACTTTGATGGACGCGAAGATAAAACAATGGCACAAGAGGAAATAAACAACGTGAAGCATAAAAGAACAGTGATACGGAGCAAAACATGTAGTTCTGGTTCAAGAACCAGAATCTCATCACGTGGGACATTTTGCACCTGCTTCAAGTTCAGCTGCTTCAATGACATATGGTTGTAGCCAGCAAAGAGCAGTATTCTCTCTTTAGTATCTCCACTAGCAATCCAATTTATTCTATAGGGAATCCAATTTATTCTACTTATAACACTGAATTAAATTATTGTAATACACAGCATGCAAAACTACGCTACTTAAATACGTTATTTGACCATAAAAAATACCTATACAAATGATATGCTTTTTTAACACTTCACGTTATTGCTGTGGGCAAAAGGAATTAACTTAGGGCAATGCGCTTCCAAATATGGTCAATCGAGGTGCTTTATATTTATTTGATTGCTATTAGAAACCATTTTGACACAGGTTGAAACATCTTACAAGTTCCAGGAAAAATACACTTTTTGCTTAAAATTGTCATTTTTTTTCGCAATGCCGGGAGCAGAAGATATTTATCGATTGAGCTAAAATTTTGCAAAAGCTGTTATTTCATGCTTGCGCAAGTTTTTATCTCTACTAGAACATAGAAATATAGAAAAGTGTAAAATCGATCCACCCTACTACACAGCCTCTCTTACAGTGGACCCACTCAATAAAAATGCATTGTTGCGCATGTACACAAAAATGCTAAACTTTTACGAAGCTTACAAGTTGTATTGCCATTATTTATTTTTGTTTTTAAATTTTTTATGAAATTTACAAGGAGTTTCTCGTGCACTTGATTGCTAGACTAACTTGGCAATAAACGAGAAAAGTGAGAAATTTTGGTATGGGGTAAATGATAAAGTAACCATGGAGGGGTTGGGGAAATATGGGAGAGAATTCGAGGAATATGGGGAAGTACAGAGAATTCGGGAGAGTATGGAGGAGTAGAGATGGTGGGGAATTGGGAAACTTTTAGTAGATCGGGAAGTTGGGTCAAATATGGATCTAGTAACTACTCGTACTATTTTATTGCAGAAACTGAGTTTAGCCTGAATGGTGGTAGAGCAAGCTTTTGGAAGACTTAAGCATTGCTGCGTATTAAATGCTTATTAAAACGGTGTGGCGCTGGCGTAGAAAATGCCGATAGCATAATTGGTGCGGCTGTAACACTGCACATTGCGCAACGTGTGTCAAAGTCAAGGTGACTTTTTTGTGGAAGATATCCAGACCGGTGAAGGACCACCTGCGATTCATGGCCAACTTGGTCTCCAACTTGATGAGGACGACTCGAACAATGAGGCTGGAATACGAGCGAGAAATCTAATCTAACAATTTTTCTCTCTATAGTTTGCTGAATTTGGCTTGTGTTTTTTTTCTGGGGTAATATATTGTTTTAAGTACCAACAATTTTGGGTGATAGCGTTGTTTGCAAAGCTTGTATCAGGCGTTGAGCATCGTGCAAAGAAGTCGTTGAATTACCACAGTCCCTGAATTAGTAGTCTGCAAGGCTCGTTAAAAAGGCAGTGTCAACGGTTTCAAAATTGAGTCACCTAGCAGCGGTAGGGGTAGAGCAATTTTTTTGGCTGAATCGCAAGTGGTTTAGGGTGAAATGAACGCAAGAAGAAAAAAAAGAGCGTTTTATCCATTCTAGAAGTTGTTTTAGGCAAAAATTTAAATATTGTCATTAAGTGAAATGTGGAGCAAACTTTTAGTGCAAGTTTTAGTGATAGGTTTATAGTGCACAGCCTACTTTTCATCTTGTGTTTGGGTAATGTCATTTACAGTTACTTGCAAAATTAATAGGTATAATCAGAGAATATACCAATACCACTGCACCATAGGCTTAGATCTGTACAGTTTCCGTACAGTATCATCTTTAACCAATACCATTTTACTCTGTAGCATGGACAAGGGCTAGGCCATGCACTGATAAACAAGTTATTGTTAGTGTTACGGTGAGATAAGTATCAGTTTCGATTTGCCTTTTTCTCATCCTTATTTTTAGACCATGTGCTTTTCGTTCCACTTGACCAGACCACGTAATGTATCTTTGTTGTTTCGCATTTCAGTTTAATGTCCACTGCTAGTACAGTTATGTAGAGATAGAAGCTGTGATATAGCCTTTGTATTTATGCTTAACTTTTTGCCGCAGTTATTAATTCCATTATTAGTAATCTGCTGTAGGCAAGTACCTAGTGGACAGTAATTGATTTGGTTAGCCTACAGTATAGCATGTGTAGTTAAATCTGCTAGTGTTGCTGGTAAGTACTGTACGAGTTTCATGTTTTACCGTTACGTAACCGATTCTGGATAGTTTGGCCCAGTTGGCCTAATCGGCTGGGCGTTAGATTGCTAATGTATGTTATTGGGTACATTTCAGATAACGCACAAGTTGTGCTTAACGTTCTGTTAGTTTTATAATTGTTTATGACTTTCATTAAAACATAATTCAGTACATCATAGACGTTTGAGTGTAGTGATATTATTTAAATAGGATCTACTCGGGTTTGAGTTCGGAAGGTTCTGGATTTGAATTCACCATTCTTAAGCACAACATACTGCTCTTCTTGAAAGCAAGTTGTATAAAGTATTGTCTTTGGTATTTGTCATGTCTGAGGACCATTCGCTTTCGGAACATGCTGTCTCGCTGACATCTGGTCAGCAGAACCTGTTCCCCACTGGATTGCTCTCTCTAGGCCCACGTGATGCGGCGTCAGTGCCTTTAGTAGCATCAAACTCCGGTGCTGCAGATTCAGGTGGTCTACATGGACACGTTACCAAATTGCTAGAGCAACTTAATTTAATTCTTAACTCAACTCTCATGCTCTCTCACGTACAACCGAGGTACTTGAATTGCAGGCTAGGCTTAAAGCTGCTCATAAAAAGTATGCAGAGGCTCTTCTTTGTTTCTGTCTTACCTTAGGTGAAGCGAGTGAGCAGCGTAAGGAGTACGTAAATCAGCGAAACGCTAGAAACTCTAAAATACAAGACGTTAACAAAAGCATCAGCGCGTTCTTGCTGGAAGATTTAAATGGTGGCTCTATCGGTGTTCCAAGCTCCGGAAAATCTGGGTCACACCGATTTAAGAAGGGACCCGGTAGTGGGAGCACCTCTGATCGTTCAATCGCTACCCTGTCTTTTTTAGCCAAAGTTCGTTTGGAAATACGCAAGGCTGAAGCGGATCTCCGGGCAGCGAACGGGAACGAGCATTGTTGGAACAGGCAGCGAAACTTGAACGAGCGGTGATTCATGCTGAAACAAAGTTGTCTAAAGCAAAGATAAGGTCGGAAGCGGGTCAAGGTTTGTTACACCTATTCCATGATGAGACACCACTTTCTGCCTATGAGAAAGTAAGCGGTCATCTTAACAGTTTACCTCAACCTCAACTGAATAACGCACCGTCTCAACAGGATCTGGTTCTTGATCCGTCTTTGAAAGGTTCTGCTCTACGTGATAATGAGGGTGTTGTTTTAAGTTCTCAAACTCCAGTCTCTCACAGACCGACACTCCCTGTGAACAATGTTTCTTTGTCGCAAGTTTCTGAGTGCTCTACTCAAATTAATCAAGCTCATGTCACTACCTCTTCACTCGCCCACAATTTCCGTGGTTTATTTCTTAATATGTCAACCTCTATTTGTACTGTATCTCATGGGCCGGCCATTACCGCGATTCACACTTTTTATAACCTGGTCCCCGGGTCTCTGTCTCTTCTGCCTTCGCTTATTTCTTCTTCAACCAATAGGACATCTGCAATAGCATCTTTTGCGAACACTATTCTCTGTGATAGTACGATGGTGCACGGGCCGACCGTTTCTGAAAAAATAGTTCCACCGTCCTCGGCTGATTACTCGTTTACTTCAGCATTGAATTTTCCTGCTGCACATGATCAGTAAAATCAAACTGTCTACCTTTGGGGTCTCATTCGCCCAACTTGGGAGTCCGTAGCAGGATATCTAGCCAGCCTTCTCAGACTGCCGTTGCCAATACTTCGGTCGACGACTTTGCTCGACTTTTGGTACGTTGTCAAGGCTCACGAGCGCTATGTGAGAGCAAAAAGTACGATGGTGATCCTCTGCGATACCATCAATTTATTTGCCAAGTTGAAGATCGAATCCTGAACATGTACGGACAAACGGATCCTGGCCATGCACTTCAACTTCTACTGCGATCAACAACTGGTCGTGCACGGAAGCTTATTGACAATTCTATAGCGCTTCCGCCCTCTGACGCTCTTGCAGAGGCACTCAAGCTCGTCTACAGATCTTTTGACTCTCCCGACGTTGCCATAAGGCCCACTTAAAGGTTGTTTGTGAGGGTCCACCCACCAGCATTGACGAAAGGGATCTACAACATTTCTACACTGAATTGGTCAACTGCAAAATGGAACTAGAATCTGCTAATGCCAGTCACTTACTGAATGCTGCGTCTACAGCTGAAAGCATATTTGCCAAATTTCCAAAACCGTTTCAACAAAAATTTGCGGATCTTGCTTTACGTCGAGGTTATAGCATGGATGTAGTTCCATTTAATCTGTTCATTGAATTTGTTGATCAGGCCCAGCGACTCGCAAGCTCTCGGCTGGGCAGGGCGATGAAAACACCCAAAGGAATAACTGCTCCTCGGCAAACTGTAAGTAGGTGGAACAAATTTAAACCAACGCAGGCACATGTTGCTCAAATAGATGTTAAGAAGAACACCAGCGCGCCTAATGTGACCAAGCTTAATGAAACGGAATCACGCAAACCTGAAAATTGTGCTGTGAGACTCAACCACTCATTGCAATTGGGCGTGTGAGAAGTTTAATGAAAAGTCAGCACCTGATCGAAGATGGTTTCTTAAGAAAAAACAACTTTGTTTTAATTGTCTTGGAGTCGGGCACAGTGTCAAAGATTGCCGTAGTAAGATGCGGTGCCGCACTTGTGAAAAAGCGCATCACACGTTGATACATATATCTAAATCCAGGGACTCTTCTTCTTCCAGAGAATAGAAGCCTGATCCAATCAAGGAGGACAAATCTTTCAAATCATCAAACTTAATGTCAGCAGTTCAGTTGTTATAGATCAATTGAATGCTGTTGGGTCATCACATCATGCAAATGTCAAAAGTAAGCTACAAGTTTTGGCTGTGACTTTGAAGAATCCGCTTACAGACTTCAAGAAAACTACTTGGGCACTTTTGGACAGCGGCGCAGATGCTCATCTGCTAACAAAAAAGTTGCACTTAAAGTTAGGTCTGGAAGGAAGACCGATTTTGTCAAGCCTTCAACTCGCTGATGGTGTTTTTAGAACTTTGAAAACGTTTGAAGCTGACTGTATTGTACAAGATGTAGAGTGCAAACACTCCTTTCCTCTAGATGATGTTTGTGTCACTGAACACTTACCTGACATTAATGGACTAGATTTCTTTGTCTAGACTTCTTTGTCTACAGTAGCAGTTAGTAGTAGTAGTAGTTTCTTTCATTTTTGCAGAGTCAATGTAGCCTAAGTATAACACAAAACAAAGTGGAAATTTAAAAGCAAACGGCAGAAAACAGAAAAAAACTGAGCAATAAAACGATTAACGTTGTAACCTGCAGGAAAGAGTGAATAACAAAGATGACGATTGAAAAGATTAGTAGGCATGGTTGCAACACCCGAAATCCCAGTGCCCCAAGACACTGGACAGGCAATCGTTTTTTGAAAATGCAAAATACGGTATAATTCCTAATGTGGGTGGGGCTGCATTATTTTTGTTCTTTTTAGTTAATCACAACCTCAAGGTCTTGGCTACTTTGCAGCACAGTAGCTTGCAGTGTAGATAAGGTTTTTGCATGATTTATTGGCTCCATAGTAGGGAGTCCCTACCACACAAATCAGAAGTTACTTTTTTTCGGAATTCAAATTGCATGTGGTTATATCCAAGTGCTGTATTCCTGGATACGGTAAAAACAGAACAGAGAAAAAAGCACGAAAAAAGATCATTATTTCATATTAGCAAGTATAGCAACCGAAAACATGCTACGAATGATGAAGAGAAGCAACATAAAATTAAAAAGTAAGACCATAATGTTTGCTGATGATAAAAATTTGTTTTTCAGTGAAAACTGCTATGAAAGAGTGTTTCAGTCGCAAACGCTGAGTTGAAAAGTGTTGATGCCTGGCTCACAGCAAATAAACTTTCGCTTAATATTGATAAAACTAATTACATTGTGTTCCGCACCCCTCGTAGCAAACTCCCTGATCAACATACTCTTCAATTGCGAAAAAAAGATATCAAGAGAGTCGCTTCTCTAAAATTTTTGGGCATTATAGTGCATGAACATTTATCCTGCAAACCTCACGTGGAAGAGCTGTTGAAAAAAATTAGAATTACTTGTTGTGTTGTAAACAAGGTTCGAAATCATCTAAATCAACGCATCTTACTGTTGCTGTATAATTCAATAATAAAAAGCCATCTTCGATATTGCATTATGACTTGGTGTAATGGAAATAAAACGATGATTAAACACCTTCAAACTGCTGTTAATAAGTTTATTAAAATAATATTTGGGCTAAACGCTAGGGATAGTGTAAAAGATGTGATGCAAGAGTATAGTATTTTTGCTATGAATCAGTTAGAAGAATTAGAAACGGCCAGCTTTATGTATAAATATTTGCACGGTGACTTGCCCGAAACTTTTAAAAATCTTCTTGATGATAACTATTTGGACGGTAGCAGCTCTCGTCAAACAACAAGTCAGTCTAAACTTTCCCCTCGTTTTTGCCGAATCGAATTAACAAAACAGTCACTAAAATATCGTGGCCCGCTGACTTGGAATTCCATTCCAATAACCATACGGAAAATTAAATCGTACGATTCATTTAAAAAAGAGATAAGAAAACAGGTTTGCCTACCATCCAGTTAAATTGCGATTTCCTACAATACCTCTAGTATAGAGTCTATTCAATAAACAAGTCAAATCGTATAATTTAGCCAACACAGATTCTGCTGTTAGTTTTTGTTGTTACAGGTTCCATCTCTTCAAGTATCCTACTCCAAGACCATTTCAAGACCCTATTGTTCACTTTCATGTCAATTAGTGTACTTTCTATCGTTTTTTTTTTTTTTTTTAATCGATATTAGTATTTTGAAAAATAAAATCAGTTTTGCTTAGCGCATAATCGTAGGGATTTGAATAATTTCACAGTTTAGAGTTGTGCCACCTATCAATAGCCACTCAAAAGTATAGGTTGAAATCTATTGATGTGTCACCTATCAATAGCCACTCAAAAGTATAGGTTAAAATTTATTGATGTTCTTGTGGCTTTGCAAAATGAACTTGTCTTGAGTACTGACATAAAACGACATCCGGCGACAGGAATTCGTTCCTTGAGACGTAATGGAGCTATCTCTTGACTGTCGCTGCTCCTGGATCACCCTTGGCCAAGGTGTAGCATCTGTTAGCCTCCTTATCTGGGGTTACAGGTTTGAAGTTACAAGAAGTTGTTGGCATAAAAAAATTTTTTGTTATGTGTGTGAATTACATTCGTTGATTTCAAAAAATACGGCACTCGTAAGAGGTTATGCTAAGATACAGCGACCATGCATTTCTTTTATTTTATTAAATAATTCTTTATTAACTGAAGCATGTTTCAACGTATATTGTTTTGTTGCTGTTACCTATTTTTCGACCATTGTTTTCGTTTGCTGTTTTTGTTTGTGTTAGCTGGGTCGTTAAATGAAATAAACTGCTACTACTACTAATACATCGACTCAGCAGCTCAATTTATCTTAAAGTTACGTGATACACGAAAAAGAAATCGCATTAAATAATTACTTCACATAGAGAAGTAAGTTTTTCTCAGCTTTAGCCATGGTTAATCTGTTATATTATAATTACTGGTAGGCTATTTCAGATACGTAATAGGCCTGATATAAAATCTGACATATTTTTGTGTTCAGATACGAGTCATTTGCTAAAAGTATGTAAAATGATCATGGCAGTATTGATATGTTTCTTTTTAAAATTAACTTAAACTGTAGTTCATGCACTGCTGTTTCAAAATTAATTTCTTTGGTAACGTGATATTCCTGTCTAGAGTTGAACAAACCCAGCAACAGTGGAGATGGGATATTTTTTTGGTCGTTGTTTTCTTTTGTTGCACACTGCCCGTAATGGAGTATTCAGCTCTAAACCTGGTGGTTCAAAGTTATTGCACTTTGCTGGCAAAGATATTCTGTGGACAAACATAATGCAATTGTACGATATGGAGTGTGGGAGTATGCTCAAAAAAACGCGTTTGATGCAAAGCCATAATAAATTGAATTCTTATAGCAAGGTCAGTATATATGACTGCTCAGTATTTTTAATGTGATGATCGCCTAATACCTTTCCATTGTTATTAGGGCCGTCCTGCTCGCGAAAAGATCACATTTGTGTTGGAGTAAAAATATAGTCGTTGCAGTATTTTTGAAAATACTTTTTGGTTTTGTAGTTCTTCTATTAACTAAATTTCAATTTCGTGCGTTTCATATGGATAATTCTTTGTCTAGATGGAAGTTTCATTCGATAGAGACACGCTGTGCTGGGCCGTTGTACTAGCTTTAACCAGAGACGTGGTAGGATCAGAAGAAACCACAAAGTTTGTAGCAATGCTTGACAGGTGTATACGCATTTTGCTGTATTATTTATTGCACATGTCATAAAATCAATAATATGAACTATAATGAAAATAATATTTTAAGAGTAAATTTTGTCAACTGTATTTCCTGTTACTTTTGTTTTACATGGTTTGACATCGTTAATTGGAAACCTCGCAATGCAATACGAAGTTGTGATGACGAAAGGCTACTCTGGTGGGAAAACGATTTTGTATGTTACTTTAAATACTGGAGAGTAAGTATAATGATTGACTGTGTAAATGTAGCAATGCACATATTTTTCAACAAATGGATAAAAAATGCCATATGATGGTACCGGTACTCGGTGTACGCAGGCTTTGCGACCAGAAATGTCTGTAATCATTCTTGATGACATATATGTATTGTTCGATTTGACCGGTCTGAAGATCAAACGCAAGACCTACCGCATCAATAGTGATGTCGTTACAGCTGAGCTAATAAAAGCCAAAAAACGACTATTCACTTGGTGCTATTTCAGTAGAACTTTCATAAATCACTTTCAGGGGCGTACCCGGAGGGGGGGGCGCTTGGGCCGCGCCCCCCCCCCCCCTGCAGACAAATGCCCAAAGTAAAGATATTTGCGTAAAGGACAATCTGAAGGCGTGATGACTTTTTTTTGCTCTTCACTTGACTTTGAGCGAAAATTTGTGCATCTACAGGCATAATGACCTTTATTTTTATTTTTGCTCTTCACCTGACTTGGGGCGAAAAATCGAAAAATTGGACATCTGCGGACGTGATGACTTTTTTTTCTCTTTAGTATATTTGGCCCTGCTGGCTTGGCTTTAATTTGCGGTCCCTGGGCACGCCCCTGACTTCGATATTGATTTAGTATTGTCACTTCAAGTTTGCCATTTTTTTGCTTTTAGAACTACTTGAAATTTGTTTATTTTAGAATGAAGTTACTACCTTATACCCGAGCGAGCAAAAGTGCATCATTGTCAAGCCTACTCTAGAAAGCCTTGTGTTCTCCACACAGAACTTAGTGGCATTGACTAGGCGATTGCTGGCCGGGGAATTCCAGTACTATTGTCTTTCGAGCATCACTCAAGATGTACTTAAAGCAGTTTTTGGAAATCTAATAAGTTGCCTGTTTTGTAAGAAGTCATTAGTCGCGGTATAAGATAAAGCATTTTGTAACCCTAAGTTGTTTTTAGAGGTCAATTGGTTATCGATGCACCTACCCTGACGTCAAGGCTGTATCGTTTGGAGTTACATCCATCAGCCAAAAAAAAAACATTAAGCGCATTAGTGGAGGAAACACCACGTTTGGCAAATAAACGTTTGGAAAAATGTCTGTGATGAGCCAAACAATAAGTGTACCAAAGTAGTGACATCAGTTTAATATTGGTTACCGATAATTGAAATTGGCATTAGCTTTCATGTCTTTGTGCCTAGAATTTAACAGTTCGTTTTTAAATGCTTTTTGATCTTATCGCAATAAAACGACGAAGGCGCAATAACAAGCTTGCTTAGGAGTTGCCGGTTATGTCATGTGTCTTTTGTGTTTAAGACGGGGATTCCCGTAAAGTGTCTTTCCCAACAGAGCAAGTAAACTTTTCGCTTCGCACTGCTGCCTCTTTAGTGCTGAGCATCAAGCATGGAAGCTGTTGATACCAATTTTTTAAGGTTATCAGTTCGACCAGACTTGGAATCAAACCAGAGTCTACCATTTCAGAGACACATGCTCCATCCACGCGTTCATCTGATCTGTTAAAAGTGGCGTTGGACGCGTTGATTTAGTTTTGTAATAACGTTAATTGTATTAATATTGGAACTGGCTGCCATTTGTTTTTCAATTATTTCGCTTATGGTCATTTAATTAGTATTCTTTCTGTTATTGCTTGCTGACTTTGTTTGGGATTACAAATAAAAATTAGCATTTTGCAGTTTTGCAGAAAATTTATTATGGAAAATAACGATCAAGGCTGTCCCTAAATTTACGTGAAAACTTAGTGGATTTTTTTTGTAACTGTTGCAAACGTTGGTTTGCAAATCTATGTCCACAAACTTCCCATACTTGGCCAGTGCTCGAGTTGCAAAAACACTTATGGGGGTATGGTGTAAACCAGAGGTGGGCTAGCCAAGGGCCGCATTAATTGGAAAAGCAAAGTAAAAAAGGCCATCACGACCGCAGATGTCCTGTTCTCTACTCGAAATCAAGTGAAGAGCAACAAAAAGGTCGTCACGTCACGTTCTATTTTCCAATCGAAATAATAAAGTGAAGAGCAAAAAAATAAGAAAAAAAGGTCATCACGTTCGCAAATGTCAATATTCCACGCAATATCAGTAAGGAACAAGTTTTATATTTTTGTAAGTGCCAACGGACCGCATGAAACGTAGTTTGCCCAACCCTGGTGTAGTAAGCTTTTCACGCAGACGCAAGAGAGGGATGGTCATTATTTATGGGGGATTGGTTTACTCTAAAATGTTTTATGGGGAGATGGTATCCCCCCTCCACTCGATTACCGCACTTAGCATCAATATGTAATCACTTATTGCTGTAATTTCCGCTTCACTATCATCGCTTTCGTGGGCAATACTGTCAACAAATCTTTGGAAGTGACAATCGCATTGAATTTTTAATACTAGTACCAATTTTGTGAAATCAACTTCTTTAATTGGTTTTGCCGCCTCTTGTTTTTGAAATAGGAATATTCTTTGCAGTAGTGTTTCAAAGTTTTGCAACACCTAAAAGTTACTCTGAAGAATGCTAGCGGGGTTCCTCCTGATTTTACTGCTATAGCATAATGACTCTAGCTTGCGCCAAAACTAAGCTTGTAGCATTGACTTTTGCTAACCTGACTGTAGCATAGTCCATAGACAACTGTAGGGTCTTACTACGTTAATGACAGGATAAAACCATGAAATTCGCCAACTGGAAACTACGGTAATAAATAGTGTATATTACAACTTTACAGGTCTTTATTTCCGAAAATTCATCCATTAGGATTAAACAAAGATTTAATCTTCTGCTTATTCTTTGATTAAAAAATAGTACTGATTATACAGCTAAACAAGTTTTTGAAAGAGTATTTCTTCCTTAATTTAACAGCAGTCCATGCTACGTAATGCATTTGCATATGCTACGCAATATAAAAGTCGTAGATTGTATCAATTCATTGAAGCGTGAAATTTCTGAACAATAATGCGCATTGTGTCAAGTTTTCAGTCCATTATATAGTCTACGCCAGGGGTGTCCAACCTTTTTGGCCAAAGGGCCACATGCAATTTACGAATGATCTCGCAGGCCACCGGAGTGATTACTGCTAAGACGCTACTAAAACTCTAATCTTCGAAATGTGTATTTTTACAACTATAAAAACAATAAACGTACCAACAGTAAATTCAACAAAGTTTTTGCTACGCGTCGACAGTTTGACACTGTTTTTTTCTGACAAGCTTGGCAATATTCGGCAAGATCGAACAATTTTCTTCTCGACTAAGTCGGTTTCCGACCAAAAAATTCGAGATTTTCACGTCTCAGACAGAGGCGCACCGAGAATTCGGCAAAGGAAGGGGGCACAACCGAGGGTGTGGGGCGAAGCAGGCAAAAGGGGTCGATTTTCACATAAAAAAACACTCATTTTAGCACACTTTTTCAACAAAAAAGGGCATGCAGTGAGTGCAGTTACTTGTGACAATACAAAAATATTTTCGCAGCTTACGGTATGTCTAAAAGCAGAAGCATGGCCAAAATAAGTGAAAGGAGGCTGCAACCATTATCAGTTTGAGAAATTATAGACTGAAAGTTAGGTTTTAGCACCTTGTTACAGAGCCGAAGGGGTGGGGGACATGGCACCGTGCTCCCCCTGCGTGCGCCTATGGTATAAATTCGGATTGAGACCAAATCAAAATCAAATCTTTGTTATACTCGTGGTATTACGCCGAAGCGTGTAACGAATCGGCGTACCCACCTACGCGGCTCAGCACCTGGGCTACACAGCTCGGAAGAAACGTCGTAGCGGTGGCGAGCCGTTGGCTACACTGCGCCGATTTGACTGAGCCAGGATTTGAATCCTAGATCTCCCGCACCGATAGCGTGTGCGCTAAGCAGTTGAGCTAACGACCGGTCCAACCTTGTTTATTACTGACTGACTTTTGAAGCACGAACACCATTGTGTGGAAAGGATGTGAACGTAACAATATCGAAAATGTGATGCGAAACAATTTCCATTGTGATGCAATAAAATTAACTTACAAGAAAGCAAACATTAAATGACAATTTCTTGGAATGTAAGCTCACCATAAATCACAAAGCAATTAAGTAGATAATATCGGAAAAGTCCCGCGGGCCACTCAAAACCTTTCATGTGGCCCGCGGGCCACGGGTTGGTCACCCCTGGTCTATGCTGATACATCGCTGAATTCCTCTCTTCAACATGTATCCACCCATACTAATTTCATTATTACAACTCCACTATAAAACATTTCACAAACAAAACACTGCATTTATTTCAAACACAAACAAAATGCAATTTCTTTACAATTTTACGGCGCACACACAAGTGCCAGTAGTGTGGTGTGCGGGATCGAAGCCGTTTTAGGGGGGGGAGGTGACCCTAGGTAGGGGTGGACCTGAGTGGGGGTGGTGGTCGGTTTGGTGGTGGGATTTTTTTGGTGGTGGTGGAATTTTTTTTTCAGAGATTGAGGGGTGGGATTTTTTTGGTGGTGGCGGAATTTTTTTTTAGTGGAGGGGTGAAATTTTGTTTTCAGAGATTGAGGGGTGGGATTTTTTTTGGTGGCGGTGGATTTTTTTTTTCAGTGGAGGGGTGGAATTTTTTTTTAGAGATTGAGGGGTGGATTTTTTTTTCAGAGATTGAGGGTGGAATGTGCAGGGTGGAATTTTGTTTTGACAACAGACTAGTTCTGACATGTCAAAAAACAAAGAAAAAATAGGTCTATAAAAAGAGCTGATATTTTGAAACTTCGTGCAAACAAAAATGGAGACGTATACTGAAATGGCTGATCAACTCGAGAGAGAAGCTGAAGAAGTTGTCCCACTCGACTCTCAACCATATACTTCGTGTTACGAAACGCTGCATGAGAAGCAAGATTTAATGGAGAGGGCACGATCTATGCAAATGATGGCCAGGGCTATCAGAGAAAAATTTGCTGACGTCGTTTCATTCGGATTCTGTATCCCGAGTAAATGCCCAAACATGAGAAAAGCAATCATCACAATCTGTAAGGGAAAAGTATCATTTTCCTCAGAGCAACTGCTACGGTCTATCACACTGCTTCTGAAGGACGTGCCTTACATTGCGTTCAAGTCACCCAAAGGTTTGCTCCGTTACGTCACTGTCTTGCTTTGGGTTAAAGAAGAAAACGATGAAAACTGTGACATAATGAAACAAGTCGAGACCATGAGGAGAGAAGTGGCGGTGGATGGACTCTAGATCAAGTTTGATGTCGATCCCGTTCTTGCTCTTACGCAATATGAGCTCTATCTATTTGAAAAGAGCTCTGGTTTTCAATTTTCGAAAGCAGGTATTTCAGAAAAAGAAGAAAAGCAGTTTAACGCGATCCTAAATCTAATCCTTGATCCACAAAGAAGGAAAATTCAACAGATTCCAGTGAAAAGACCCTGTCGTTCTGATCAATTGACTCTCATCACGAAAAGAAAAAGAGATGGCGGATGCGCTTAACTATGTCTTTCTTGAATGTTTTTTATTTGTCTGTGTAACTGTACCAATAAAACAGACCACATAAATCTCTTTTATTTGTGCTTTATTGTCTACATGCAGAAAATTCTTCAGTAAGTCGAAAATCCAGCGAAAAAATTCTGCAGTAATTTAAAAAAAGCCAGCTAAGTGAGCTAGAGATTTTTCAGTCGACAGAAAAAACGGTGTATCGGTTCGATCGTTACGTAAGACATGTTACCTGCGATGTTATGACAGGTCACTATGAAAGAAACTGATCAATCCTATAGTCGATTTTGACGTTGAAATTACGTTGTATAAACTTTTTAATTATTAGATCATTTCTAACTACATTCGACGTAAAAGGCGACAAAATTTTTTTCATGGATACATTACGAAATCTGTACAAAATATAATATACACAATAATGTCCACAAACAACCGATTAAGGATTCTGAATCAATTTAGAGTTACATGACCAAGTAGTTGCGTTTTCATTCATAAAAGAATCAAAATTGTAGAAGTCAGGATTCAGTCCATAGCTGTCCATAAATTCTCCTCATCTGTTTTCATCAAAATACACAGCAATCCAGTGCTCTCCTCTTCTCCAACTCGGATCGGTGTTGAAAACGAACGCACTCGGATAAGATATCAAGGCAGGTCATCGGTCGCGAGGACATACTTCTTTGAAAACTTGTTTGGTATAGGAGTCTTGAGTTAAAATTCTCTCAATTTGATCGGAATTCATGCGTTGTAGTCAAAAACAACGTTGCGTGACTTGTCGATTTGCAATAAGTTGTCAAATTCGGCGTAGATGACTGCGTTGACAGTAGCAGAAAGAGCTTGAGCAAAATGAACTTCCAGTCGTAAGTTCCGTTTTTAACCAGTTCAAAATTTTCACTGAAAGATCCTAAATCCGGTGTTAGATCAATAGCAAATAAGGCATTTCCACCTCTAAAATCGTCTTTAGTCAAATCCATCCCTTCGTCTAAATAATATTGTCCTGTTTCCGTGTACAGCGACAAAAAACTTCGAATGAAACGTCAGCCGGCAAAATCAGGTTGTAAAGGACGGGATGGTATTTGCTCTCCGTCTTTATACAAAGCTATGAAATTGATGTTGTTGTGTTTGAAGTTAAAGGGATTTTTGCCAATCACCCCATTGTAGGCGTCGTTGTCCACAAATCCAATCACGACTCTTTTAGGTAACTGCCCCAAAAACAAGTTTTCCTTGATCGTAGTAAGATTTCCTTGTGGAATGGTAAAGGATTTGACTTCTACTCTTCGAAGAGGATACTTTGCCGAACCCAACTGCAGGGCTTTGATGTGTCCCATGCGCACAGCATCGCTTGGCCTTACTTTCCGACAGTACAAGCTAACATCTTTCTAAGAAACTTTAAAATTTCCATCTCCTTGCAAACAAAAAGTGCTCTTGGATCGAATGAATCGTAGCTTCATCTCCACACCATTTAACAGATAACGGTTTTCAAAACACATGTCCAATTGGATCTTTCCTAGCGTATCCATTTCGTGACTTCCTGCTGCTTCTAATTTTCGCATGGTAAACCCAGCATTGGCCTCTGCTGTTGAATCAAAATGCTCAGGGGTGTCTTTAATCCATTTATTGCCGAGGAGTTGGGACTGTTTTGCTTCTTTTCCAAAACTCAACAGCGTCTCGATATACGCTCGATATGCATAAGTATTGTTCGATTGAGTAATCAGAGTATTGTTTAAACTGAGATCTACTTGAGACCAGAGACTGTGAAGAAAATTCGTGATTGGTGCTATGTTTGCAGCCTCTGCAAGATTTGAACCGTCTTCGTTCACCACAGCAGCCCGTACGTATTGAAACGTGTTGGCCAAGTCAATATAGTAATCGCCTTCCTCAGAAATGACAAACTCCACTGGACTATTATCGGAAAGAATCGACGTAGGCCGATGCTCCACAACCCTTCCATGGTCTACCGAAGTTTGAATGGCTGGGAGAGCAAATAGATCGAGTTTGCTTTTACCGAACAATGTTCTCGGCATCAATCCACGAATTGAATTTCTCTGGATACCCCAACCATTTTATAAGAAATTGCTTTTTTCCTGCTTTCTTTCTCGAAGACAAAACATTCTCCACTTTGTACACGTCGTTGTCTTTAATTACTTTCTGAAGTTCCTGGGAATAAAACGTTCCTTCGATGTTTTCCCCATCCAGATCCTTTAGCTTGTAATAGAGGGGTTTTCCTTGTAAAGCTTCTGTGATGATGAATAATTCTTCAGACCAGTTTGGGAAGTAGCCTTTTTGAAAATTTCCCCTTGTTTTGCTGATACGTACATAGTCCCTTACACTCAGTTTAGGAGCTTCGATTCTTGAACTATTTGCGTAGAGTGTCAGCCAAACTTTTTCCTGATTTTCGTAACCCACAGAAGCGGGCGTGCGTTTTATGGAACGATGATAAGAGTGATTGTATGAGTGAACTAAATATTTCAGAACGTCGATGTATTTCTTCGTGTTTTTTGATGTAAAATAACGCCACATACGAGTCTTGATTGTTCGGTTGAAACGTTCAACAATGCTCGCCTTTGTTTTTTCGTTATGAGTTGTGAAAAAGTGTATGTTTCTTGACGACAGCCACCTTTGCAAAAGCTTGTTAGAAAACTCGGATCCTTTGTCGGTTTGCAACGCTCTGGGTTTTCTTTGAGCTTTCTTCAAAATCCGTGCAAAGGCCTCCTTTAAAGATTTACCGTTTTTGTCTTTTAAAGGTTCTATCCACGCAAACTTGGAAAGAACGTCGATGCACGTCAGAAGGTACTTGTAATTTTTGTTTTCTTTTTTGAGGGAAGACAAATCGACAAGATCGGCTTGCCATTGATCGTCTATGCCGCTCACAATCACTCTTCTTCTTGGAAAACGTCTCCGAGTAGGCTTATGTAGACTATACGTGTCTTGGGTGGACAACCATTTTCTTGCAGGCCTTTTGGATGCTCTTTCTAAACTACCGATGCCACCCAGACTACCCACACGAGCTGGATCGTAGTAAATCAGCTATAGGGTTCCCATTTGAAAGCTCGCCTTTTAAACGCTTTTTTTGTGGGAGAGAGAAACTTATTAGGAGCTTGGAGTGCGTTCAGAGCACCTTGAAATTCTTTCCAACCGTTCAGTCCCGTTGGCTTGCGTTTTCCTACACTTCCAACGATCAGATCCTTTATATTGGAGTTGGGAATCGCCTTGTCATCGAAAATAAACTCACCCGAATCATTCCATCCGATAGTAGAGTTGTCTTTTATAAAGCTGATGAGCTCCTTTGCTTTAGGTTTTTGTTGGATCGATACGTTCTTTAAAATATCATTTCGGTAAGTATTTTTTTATCCTCAATGCGGACTTTCACAGGTGTGTTTTCCGATTTATCTTTATACGTCCTGTAACGCTGCAAGACGTTCAATTGCACAAAAACCCCTCTATTTTTTCAAAACTTGGTTGTACAATTTTACTTTTTCGCTGGTGGGAATATCGGAACGAGAAATAACAGAATTCATTTCAGCATCCAATTCTGACATAACATTTTGAATGAGGGACTTTTCATGCCGACTGCTTTTCATCATCTCGAACGTTCGCGGTTCAACAAGAACTATCTTCTTGACGTTATTCATTTGTGAGCAATTCCTCCAGTTAATCCGGCAATAGCAGGCACTACAGCAGAAAGTAAAGTTGCCAGGAATCCACCTTTTTGAAGAATTTTTCGTTTTCGCTGAAGAGTGATGGACTTTTTGGCGACGTCGCGAATCGGCTTTTTATACTTTTTCAGTTTGGAAACTTCTTTTTTTGAAAGAGGAATGTTCCCTTTTAAAAGGTTATGACAACACTCAGACAAACATTTTATTAGATCATCATCCGAGTTTTTTAAAATTCCCTTGACAAGTCCAGGCTTCGCCTTCGACAGCAGTTTTAAAGTGAATGCATGACATTGCAGACGTGGCATTATATTGGAGTGTAAACAAAGGTGGTTTCGTCCGGAAAGATTTGAGTTCGCAAACGGTAGGAGTCCTGAATCTTCTGAGTAAAATCAAACAGCAAATAACCAAACGGTTTAGATGTGGCGTCTAGAAAAGCTTCTTGCACAACTTTTGGACGCGATGGGTAAGACTGCTTGGCTAAATGAACGATTTGGGAGGCATCGCGTAGGTTTTTAAAGACCACAATGTAATGGCTATTCAGAGAAATGGTTCGGTTTTCTTTGTTTTGATTAAATAAATTTTGAACGATGTAAATGACACTACAGTTGTAATGATGACTTCCTTTCGTGAATAAGTTTGTTACTAAACAATTGGTTTCATTCATCAAGTCGTCAATGATAATCAATGTTCTTTTTGTCTTGTCAACGTTTTCTATATTTGGTAGACCCTCAATAAATTCGACGTTGGGAATGCTTTCGAACTGCGTCTGCCATGCGCCGTAATACCAATACATTTTTTCTGGAGGAAAGTTTATCATAGCGTCCGCATATTGTAACAATCTAGTTACAAAAACAGTTTTACCACTTCCAGTGGCCCCGTCGATGACGCAGGTAAAAGGGTGTTGAAATCGCACGTCCATCCTAAAACTAACTACCTTTTTTTAATAAGCAGTCTCTTTTATGACAAAATGACTTTTTTATTTCGAAAATTTTTGCACGACAAATAGGACAACCTTTATCAGCAACTACCATTGCACAATTCAAACAGCACATAATATGCGAACAAGGCAAAAACAAAGCATTTATAGCTCCAGAATAAAAAATTTTGCATAAATTGTCAGCTGATGGGGATTGTTCGTCCTGGGAGATCCGTTCGGAGGCTAGTAAACTTGTTTCTTCCAAGAAAATTTTCTCTGTAACTGTTGTGGGACTCGGAGATCTTGAGGATGAGGTACTTGGATCAAAAACTGCTGTTGGATTAAGACTCGTATTTCGTATCAAGAACCCTGCCGAAACAGATAGACGGAGCTTGGATGTTAATGGTCTAACTAGGTAGGGGATTACACGATTGACGTCATAAACAAAATCAAATCCTTTGTGACTTGGCAAAAATTCACAATGAGGATAGAACTTTGCGTGTTCTTTCCACGGATTGTCGTGATCATTCCACCTTTGTAATCGGCCCCCACAGTACCAACACTTGACTTGGTCAAGGCGTCCTACGTAGTAAAACCCGGCCTCCGAAATGGATGTAATCCAGGCGAGGAGTGCGGCCACCGAACGTTTGAAAAAGTGTCTAGCCTACTTAACAACAATCGAACCTCCTCTCGATGTGGGGTAGCGCATGGATATAATTCCGTTTCAGAATCCGATCTAAAAAGTACATTGCTTGCCATCATCTAAATGCGTTCGCTACAAAACTGTATTTTAAGTACTCTTTCAACCTTTTTTTTCCTTTGAAATTTAACTAGCCTTCTAGAAATGATGCACAAGAACAAAACACAGCATTGGCATTTTTATTACTTTCAACACACAAAAAAAACACAAAGAATTAAATTTTCAATGGCTTTGCGCTAACAGCATCATCCAGGACCAAACGTTTAGCATAAAAATACGATAAACCGAATCGAACTTGCTCATAAGTATACACACAGATGGAGTTTGATGGAGATGGAGTTTGAGTTTTGATACACACAGATGGAGATGGAGATCTTTAACGCGAAAAGATTTGTTCGTACCAAAACCACTAGCTTGATTCTTGATGACATTGAGGTAGGTTTCGAGGGAAAAGACATTTTGTTTTGTGTTAAAACCTTTGCAAACTTGCTTGGGTTGGGAGCCTTTTCCGAAATAAGTTTTGGAGCAAAGACAAACCATGGCAGTACCCTCCCACTCTGTTTTAAACAACCCGGGGGTGCGTTTGTCATAGCGCTGCTGTTCCAAGCAGCACTCATCAGGCGTCCAGTCCTGAGAAAGACACCTTTTTTCGATCCACTGCTGGCGGTGACGGGAACAAGATTGAGAAGGGAGCCAGTGATGAAAATTGGAATAAAATTCATGTCGCTTGGATGGAGAAATGACGTCCTCTAAAGATGGCCCGGACAATGCCATGTACAGTGAGTCTGTGTCCATTTCAAGGCATTCAAAATCTTTTTTGTCAACATCATAGCTAAGAAATTCATGGTAAAATTATAGCATCAGCAATTTTGCACACCCGTAGACGAAAAATCCGATCTGAATTGGGAGTTTGAACTCCATAGATTTTTTATTAAAAGAAACCTCAAAAAAAACTTCATCTAGCTCGTCTAAATCACAAAAATAGGAATCATTCACAGCTCCGGACATTTCACTCGCATTGAAATACTGGACCTTCTTGTGTTTTTCCAAATTGGTAATACACTTACCGTAGCCAGAATTCCCTATGAGCTTCATCAGATTTGCAAGTACGCTCTTATCCGGGTCTCGATCACCAGCTCGGCGGGCCTCTGAAACGCTTTCCCCGAAACCACGAAAACACTGCTTTGGAACATATTCCACGAATTCATAGACTTTTGTCACTACTAGCCCTTGATCCAAATACCATTTCACAAGAGGAGTAATGAGAAAAATCTTTTTTGCAAAATAACTTCCTATCAGCATTTTACGAGGTTGCGACAAACATTCAGTTTTCTCGGCAAAATCTCCCATCAATGGAGAGATGTTCCCCCGAGACACTTTAGCGTTTTTGAAAATAGGACAAAATTCACTGAATTTCTTCTTCAACGAGTCAGGAGTTTCAATATCACAAAGCAATACCCCAAACAAAGAATCGTTGTTAACCCCCTCAAGAATGGCATCTGCGTTCAAATTGTACTTGGGTTTGCACAGATCAAGAGATTCTACAAAGTGTTGCACGTCCCGGCCTTTTTTCATTCGATACCACTCGCATTCCCACATTTCCCTAACGTCATACTCCAGGCTGCGAAGGTGCTGAGTTCGTTTCTTTGTGTCCTCTCTGAGTTGTTCAATGTCCTTGCCGAAGGGATTCACTTTTTTCAAAACTCCAGCAGCATCTCGATTGACTCCGCAAGTACAACCGTGCCAAGTACATCCGTGAAATTCAAAAATCAAACTCCTCTCACGACAAAACCCATTTATTTTTAACCCCCTTGGACCTATTGTCTTTTTCCCACCATTAAACATGTGCTTAATTGTAATTCCCTCCTGTCGTGCTACAAACTCAAGCCATTCAAACGCTAGATAACCAAACTTTTGACTCACTCGGGGTTTAAAACCGTCCTCCATTTGATACCGAACAAAATGTCCGGTAGGCATGTCTTGCATGATTGCATGAAGATACAAGGCATTTGCATTAAATCCAATGATTGATTTGCAAATCTTCGGCTCGGGAAAGTCTGCTGCCCGCAAAGAAGTAAGATCCTTCTCGTGGTACCTGTGAAAAACAATGCTGGGACCACCAACTAAATTTTCCTTAAACAAAGAATGCAAGTCCCGATTTTGATTGCTGATGAGGGTGAAATACACATCAGGAGTAAGTAAAGAAAAGAGATAGTTTAAAGTAAGCCCAGGAACAGAAATGGCAGATTTGAACATACCCAGTTTTTTGTCTTAAAAAAAAGAAAACGCTTTTTCAACAGCTTGTAAGAAAAGAAAAGTGTCCAGATTGTTATAGTAAATCAAAAAGTCTCTAAGCGTTGTCATCTTTTGCTCTTTCCAAGTACGTTTGCACAAAGCGTACTCTTCGTCAGAAATGTTTGAATTTTTGATAAAAGAATAAAATGCCTCATGCGGGGGAAGAGAAGGATAGTCGAGCTTTTCAAGACAATCAAGGAATTCGTACGGAAAAAAGAATTTTCTCACCTGCACCCCATACGCATTGAGAAATTGGTCATAAGAAGTCCCTGCAGCCAGATAATTTTTCATGTCCAAAAATTTTAATTCTTTAGTTTTAATACACATGTAGTCATTGTTTTTCTTGATGGTAAACGTGATCCCGGGGTGAAGAGATTTTAGTAAGTACACCTTCACAACATTGATACCATACTTACCGGAATTAAAACCAAGTACTATATGCTCCTTCAAAAAATCGTCCAATTTGTTTTTGAGATTAGTGCTCCTCCGATCACCTCTCTCGTCAAGAGCGTCAAGCACAAACTGGTACTTTGGATTTAAAATCTCGTATGCAGCTCTCGAGATAGTTAGTAAATGCTCGACTTTGCGCCAAACCAACCCTTCAGCACTACCATCATTGACAAAACAGACAGGAGATTAGAAACCGGGAACATTACTACACAAAGAGACAGAGCAAGGTTCGTGTTTTGCAGTAAAAGCAAGCTTTGAGGAGGGATTGGGAAGAGAGTCAGAAGAAAAAAAGCTTTCATAGTCAAAGGTAGATCGAAAAGGGTAAAATCTCAAATTTTCTGGAACGCAAATATTAACGTCATCAAGTTCTTCAAATATACTTTTGGTACTACGATACACTCCACCGGGAAATTTGTGAGTAATCAATGCGTTGCAGGTTTTTTCGTGACGGAGCATGTCCCATTTAGTAGGCCAACATTTACTACACTTCGAACACACAAACGTTTTGGAATATAAAAAAAAATCTCGAATATAACTAAAATGATTCTCAAAAAGATTAACATACACAGTCGTTGAATAATTTTTTTGCTTCGCAGTAACAATTTTGCAGTGGTTGAAGCATTTTTTTCCTCCAAATAATACACCATAATATTGCAATGAAATAAATTTTCAATTTGATCAAGTTCGGCCAAAGTTACTCCAGAAAAGTTTGTCAGTGAAATTTGAAAATAATCGCAACAACAACGAAATAAATTTAGAGTTTCTTTCTCAAGTGCTGAAAATTTATTTCCGCGGTGAAGCGCCAAGCAGCGGAACAGACACAGGTTGTCATCGTACATCTTCCCAGTATTTTTATTTCGAATCAAAGCATGAACCCCTGGGTTATCCATCACAAAATTTGCCAAATTTTGACCACAACCGATTGAACAATTAATTCTTTTGGTAAAAAAAAAAGTAATGTTTGTCACCTCAACAAAGCACCAGCCGCTGTTTGGCTTGTGGGTGCTGTGAAAATAATCATCATCAAAAATTGACAGTAAAAATTCCATCAATACCTCAGTACGACTAAATAAACGAGAAGATAACAAAACACGATCTGTTCCGCCGCTTGCATGAAAATAACGCAATTCATTTGTCACGAAATTTCTTAAAACATACCCAAAACTATAATTAATAAAATAGTGACAATTTTCAATTGCCACTATTTTCAATTGCTTCTTGACAATTTTCAATTGCCACTATTTTTTCATAAATGTGTTTTTGGCGGTTTTGAGATGAAGTGCTTGAAAGGGAAAAATTAAAACGATCTTGTATGGTTTCAATGACCTACCAGTCCAGGGTAGCTTTATGATGTTTTTGAAGCAACCTAAAAAAAAAATCTTTAAACACATTGGTTAAAACGAGAAACAATTTTTTGTTTTTACCTGGTTACGCTATTCTGATCCGCGGGGCTTTCCGAGGGAGGTGGATTGGAATAAAAGTTGTTGGTACTAAAAAAATATATATATACTTCAAGAAAAAAAATGAATAGGTTTTTTCATGCTTATGACGCAACGTTTTAAAAAATCTTTAAACACATTGGTTAAAACGAGAAACAATTTTTTATTTTACCTGGTTACACTATCCTGATCCGCGGGGCTTTCCGAGGGAGGTGGATTAGAAGAAGGGTTGTTGGTACTAAAAAAATATATATACTTCAAGAAAAAAAATTAAGACATCAGTGGTTTTGGCTTGGATGTGTTTATTTACACATAGTACTAGGTGCTGAAGAGTTTTTTTTAACTGATGAATTTCTAAACAGACAAAGTAGTTCATAAAACAATTCAGTTTTCTTTTTACCTCTTTTTGGGGACATTTTCCTTTTCGACTTTTGCCAATATTTGATCGAGTTCTTTTTCTTCACTAAAACATAATGAAGTGAAAAAAAAAAAAAAAGGCCCGTTTAATCAACTTACTCAATGGAAAGTTCTTCCCAATCATTCTCATTATTTTCATTATTTTCATTAACAACTTGAGGGGTACTGCATAAAAAAAGTTAAATATATAAACTTGATTTGCAGTAAAGGCTTAACTTACTTTTTTCGTTTTCTATTTCCATGGACCACTGCCTTGTGGCACACACAAGCAGCTCGATTTTCGCAAGCAAGGTCACAAATTGAACACTTACTGCAGCTCCTCATGTGTGCCCAAAACTTGTCCTTTCGTTTGATTTTGCTTCCACATTTCTGACAGTGAAAGCGCTCGCATTCAGTGTGGAGACTTTTCACATGTCTCACCAGGGCACCTTTTCTCGAAAATGTTTTGGAGCATAACTTACATACAATTGCCATTATCACAAAAATTACCGTTAAATAAAATACTTCAATACCTAAAATTTAGTACTGAAAACAAGTTCAAATATTACAGAAAATTTAAAAAAGCAATTGTTCAAAACAGTAGACAGTTGATAATTTCGATTTTAGATTTAAGCGGACAAATAACTACTTTAGAATAATTTCAACAATAAAAATTTCCAAGTACGAAAATGTAAACATTGTGACTTAATTTGGAATTACGATAGAATTAACAATTGTTTATGCAAAATGTGACAACGTAAAAATTACCACTAATTAAAATACTTCAATACCTAAAATTTAGAACTAATCAAAGCACAAAATTTTCTTTTCAAAATCTTTGACCAATACAAAACATGTTGATAAAGTACAGCAGCAAAATTTAAACACTATGTTAATTTTGATTAAGAACGATGATATGCTTCAGAACGACAATACGCTTTAAGATCATATATAAATTTTTCTAATATTTTTTCTTCGCATAGCACACAATTTTCATTTGATTTCGAACAATCGACGCAAAGTACTTGGTGATGGCATGGCAGCAACATCACACACGAGTCTTCTTTTTTACAAGACAAACATTTTTTATTTTTCATTTGCTGGTTATTTATTCTTCCCAGTTTCTTAAATTTTACCCTACAGAACATGAATATTGCAAGTTAACATGCAAGTACGTTAAAGTTATAAAAATGGTCTTAATTAAAAGAAACAACACTCACATTTGTCATTATTGCAAAAATTACCTCAACTCACATACTCGATTATTGCAAAAACTACCTTAATTAATATACTTCAATAACTATTGGAGAATCAGGACTAAAAACAAGTTCAAACATTACACAAAATTTAGAAAAGCAATTGTTCAAACTAGTAAACAGTTGTTATTTCGATTTTAGATTCAAGCGAATAACCAACTACTTTAGAATGCTTACAACTTTTAGTGATCTTGCAGAAATTATTCAAATGAACCAAACTAAAAATGAGCCTAGTATTTATACCATCAAATCGCCTGTCATCAAAGATCCTACAACAACTGCTCCCTGAATCGCCAGCGTGCTTTGCGAAAGCCAATTAAGCCCTAGTCAAACAACAACTGCTCCCTGAATCGCCAGCGTTCTTTGCATATCCAATTAAGCCCTGGTCAAACAACAACTGCTCCCTGAATTGCCAGCGTGCTTTGCGAAAGCCAATTCAGCGGCTGTCGACGATCTTACAAAACATTATTACACACAAGAAATATTACAATAATTTATCAATGAATCTGTGAATAATTCTTTATAAAACCAAACGTGTAGGCCTTTATCACTTTTCATGCCATCTCGGTATACGTCCCCATTTTTGTTTGCACGAAGTTTCAAAATATCAGCTCTTTTTATAGACCTATTTTTTCTTTGTTTTTTGACATGTCAGAACTAGTCTGTCGTCAAAACAAAATTCCACCCTGCACATTCCACCCCTCAATCTCTGAAAAAAAATCCACCCCTCAATCTCTAAAACAAAATTCCACCCCTCAATCTCTGAAAACAAAATTCCACCCCTCCACTAAAAAAAAAATTCCACCACCACCAAAAAAATCCCACCCCTCAATCTGTAAAAAAAAATTCCACCACCCCACTGAAAATTCCACCACCAAACCGACCACCACCCCCACTCAGGTCCACCCCTACCTAGGGTCACAACCCCTCCCCCAAAACGGCTTCGATCTCGCACACCACACTACTAGTGCCACATACTGCTGTCATCGCATTACACACACGCATCCACTCATACCATACATATTGACTTTAAAACCTTGCCATAATCTACATCACAGAAACTATTTTTTGAAATCTACAAACCATAATTTCAGAGTTTTCTTTAAAACTGTCTCACGCACCACGTAAAATTTGGTATCGAAATCGTCTTTTCATTGCACATCCAACGACATCTTGCACGACTTTCCATCATAGGTAGCGGAAGCGGGGGGGCCCGGGGGGGGCGAAAGGCCCTGGTTTTTCTGCTTCCGGGGGACCCTAATTTACGCGTTTATTTCTACAACATTACCTCTGCATGAATGTATTTGAAACTTAATAGGCCTACCGTCGAAATTAAAACCCAGGAAAGAGCTTCAATCTAGAGATGTCTTTTTTTAAATCTTGTTTGTGGGGTGGGGGAACAGAAACTAGAAGCAAGAATCGTGGGTCTGAAGCCCACATAAATTGGACATATGTCATATGTGGACATGCTCTTTATGGGTTGTAGGCATACGGCCGAACTTACGTATAGGCTAAGCAGGCTGAAACCTACGGCCTCGGAGAAAAGGGGGAGCCCCATCATGAACAATGAAAACCTTTTTGTTCTCTGCACCGATACTTTCAGTAGAAAACAGAACATCTGAGGACGTGTATACCTTTTTTGCTTCTCACTATACCAATATTTTCAGTAAAAACAGAACATCTGAGGACGTGAAGACCTTTTTTTTGATCTTCCAATCACTGTGATCAAATAGCCTAGAGCCTCTCATTATTAAAATCCGGCCCTCAGGAGCGTATTTAGAAGGGGGCCATTGTAAATTTTTAAAAAGTTTCCGGGGGAGCATTTTCCCGGACCCGCCAAGAGCTTTTCTTGTTTCTGAATTAGCTTCAAATCAAATTTGCCGAAAAAAAAAGCGTTTGAAAAAAATGTGGAAATCATGTCCCCCTCCTTTTGATAATATTTCTCGCTACGCCACTGCCGGTCCTGGTTGTAGGCAAAAAAAATCTGACCATTGGTTTTAGGGCTTCTTTCCCCCACTTTAAAAATGCTTCCGCCATTGCTGCTTTCCATCATTACCATTTACTGAGATATCTTCTTGTGCAAACAACTAATAACTATGTTTATATTTTGCAAACGATACTTTGTTTTAATTTTAAAAACCTTGACTTACCCCATAACCCCTCGAGCCAAACATTGCCAAGAAGGAGATTAGATTTTGAGTTCTACAAACAATTAGATAATTAAAAGATGTTGATCAAATCACAAACAAAACAGCAGACGAGCCATCGAACTTTCAACTAAATTTGATTTTTTGGGGATTTTCACGAATCCAAACGGAATGCACTATGTTGATAATCAAATACCACGCTTGAGCCTCTTAAAGTGTGCAGTCAATTGCTGTAAAGACTGTATGTATTGAGCTCGACAAACATAGTGTGATTGAAATTGGTTGACGAGGAAACTCAAAAACGACAAAAGAAAACCATCTTGACCATTAAGTGTTTTCAAAAGTTTAACATGAGTGTTTTCAAAGGTTTAACTTCAAGATAATTTGAAATACTGAAAATAAAAAAAAAAGCGGGAAAAACGACTGACAACAAGAAGCGAACGACAAAAAACATCGTTTATTGGCCCGCAATACCTCCTGGCAAAAAAAAATTGCTGCAACCCAATCGGAAAATTTTTGCATGATCGGCGATAAATTATCCCCGAAATTTGTAACGGCCGTGGAAAAAATACAAGGATGTTACAAGTATATATGCTCGGATTATACATGAACATGAAACCAGCAAAATGAATATCATTTTGGGCACTACCAACAATAACGTCATTATGAAAGTACGATAAGAGATGTTCTTGCACCTCTTCATATTTTTTAGCTTGAGTCCGAGTATTGGCATGTTTGTCAAGCAATTTGTCAAGACATTTCCGATTCTTATTTTTGTACAAAAAAGGCATACTTTATCTATATGATACACGAAACTTGAAAATATAAAAGCCGTTCTTTATAAAATTAAGCTGCAAACTTTAACACGTATCTTTCATTACACTTTTGTGCTTCCGTACCTGTAGTAAATAGACACCCACTAAGAAACAACCACAAAAAATTAACATGTAAGATAAAACATAAACTGCAAGTTAAAGCACAAAAAGAAAATCCCTTGGCCCTTCATTGATATGTCTTAGCCCATCGTTATTTTAACAATAGGTTTATTGCTCATTTACCAAAGTAACTTTAGTTTTTTTTTTTTTAAGATTTAAAAAAAAATCCAGTTAGCCTGAAAAAATCTGAGATAAGCGGGAAAGCGATCATAACTCCATATTTCTAAACATCATAAAACTACAAAAACCTTTTTAAAGGCGAGATATATGCACGCTTGGGCTATTACGAAGAGGCGAAGTAAAAAGCAACGCGTACCAACTTTACTCCAATACAACATACGTTGTAAAATGTACAGCCCCAACCAGTTATTAGCCAACACATTTATAAGCCATATAGCTTTAGGCTAAGCTCTAAACGCTACGCTTCTATTCAGTTATTCATTCACCATTTTTTTTGATCGAGGTTGGTCAGCTAATGGCTAATTTTGTTTAATGGCTGTCATAGCCTATTTTTTAGCACAGCCAACCCACCGTAACCATTAGATCAAATTTTCGCGTATGTACCTACGTGAAGTATAAACTATTAAATAGGTTTTATCAAAGATTCGACAATAAAGTGGCAAAAACCTCACCCGTTAAGAGTAAAAGCAGTGCTTTCTTTGAAAGCTACTTTAGTTTTCTTTCTTCCAGCACCGAGATCTGACCATGAATACTTCATGGCCAAATCTTTGGTCATAATAGCCTTTATAAAAGCTCTGATTGTGGCTCTCAGTTCAGAATGCTCAATTTTTTCACCCAGAGCTTCAACATTCTGAAAAAATTAAACATACCACTTAAAACTTTACTTTAATGTGTAGAAAGTTAGCGGATCCTGAATAACAGACAGGTAACGCATCTTGTCACGTATATATGTAGCAGTGGCTAGCCATTTGCAAAACTGCGTTGGATTTGAACCCCAGCTTTTCAGCACCAGAAGTAAGAGGATAAATGCCGAACCAGCTCATAGATAATGGATTCAGCACATCATTTTCAAAATCTGCTCATACAGCACATCTACACATTAGATCTTTGATGAAAAACATTCAAATGCTGACTGCTCAACCGACACTTCAGAAACTACTTATTCACGAATCATTATTTTCAAACAATTTACAGCAGTCAACTCTCATATCTAGCTACAATACTTTTTCATTGTTTTTTCATGTGGCACTGACACTACGCAAAGTGCTGAAACTAGGCTAAAAGACAATAATCAGATATTGCACACACAATACAAACACACAAAGCCGAAGTTTTGTATAACCTACTTTCACTTCTTTTAATTCTTTTACAATTTTATCCAGCTGTTCTCTATTTGTGGCAGGTCGAAAAGATAAATGCCGTATTTCAGGTTTTGCTATCACATTTAACTGTAGAAGTTGTTCAACAGACGATAGTTTAACCCTAATTTTTTGCAGTTCTTCCGCCTGCTTATCAAGTTTTTAAGCCAACATCACCATGTTGCTGCGAATACCAACAAGAAGATGCGTTCCGTTAGCAGTAGCATCGCCTTGGGCAATGTGTTTAGTTTTCTTGGGTGCGCCCACTGTGGGATGAACGAATGATTGTCCACAAACAAAAAACAAGTATTTAATTACTGTACAAACATCTATGAACAGCACTTTTAAACAGATAAATACATTAAGGCCTTTTTGATAATTTACTGTAAACAACAGTGACAATTCTTTTTCACTTGAGTTGCAAAATCTTTTATCAATGTTAGGTTTTAACCGCAATTCAAAAGAAACAATTTAAAATAATTGTACCCTTAAGTTTGCACTTTTCATGAGTACATAATTACCTTTTTAGTAGATAAAGCTTGCTCACAGAAACAGTTCTTTGCAAAGGTGGCACATAATTCTCAACTGAAATAGAACTTGATTCGGTTTCTTCAGCTGTTGATAAACTGCTGCCTCTGGAATGTGCCTTTTCCAGGCAACGGTTGAAAGTTTCTGAACATTGTTCATGATGAGCTGTAGCAGTAGTTTTGTGATAAGGTGTTACAATTTGTGGAAACTTGAAATCTTTTGGTTACATAACGGTAAATGTATTTGTAGGTCACTAAATCAAACAAGACGCAGAGCCTAAAATACTATTCTCCTCTACCGTTTATTTTACAACGGGAATGTGGATTTAAAAGTCGCAAAAATAACAAACGATTAATACATCACGACAAACTGAACAATCTACCATATACACAATGTATATATGGGGGTATTATGTTGAAAAGGTTTTGCCCACGTGCCCTGTGTCTTTACACGCTTACAAAATATTTACAATGTTGATAAAACAAAAGTCATGTGTATGATCAAATTTGTGGACCTTATAGAAATAAAAAAACAAGAAGCCAGGACAAAAAGTTTGATTATGTTAGAAACTACATAACCACCGTTGAACAATGATTAACTTAGAGTGAAGAGCGCATGACCAAAAAAACTACATATGAACGATAATCACAATAAACACTGACCGTTGAATTGATGCCCGTGAAAATAAAGACAATTAAGTCAAGTCAGACCAAGTGCATAGTGTAGTAGTAGTAATTTGTTTATTGTAACAGAGCACGTAGGAGAAAATAAAATTGCAAACACAGGAGACTACGAAGTGACCGGTGAAGGTCTTTGAGTCAAGCAGCCACCTTAGATGAAAGGACGCAAGCGCTCCAAGGGGTTAGCTCATAACAGATGAATAAAATGCATAAATGAAAAAAAAAATTGTGCTACAGCAAAACAAAACATTTGAATATTTTTGTCTACTTACTAGCCTGGCAAAGAATCTCACAATCACTTACCGTCCAATTATCTTTCCATTGAACATGTTGTTTTGCCACAGCGCGAACGCTGCTACCAGTGGGGGGCCAGCGACATTGCTGTTCCCCCACCATCCAATGTTTGGAGACAATGTCCGATGATGCATTGGTAAATTGTACAAAGACATAGTTTTTCATAATTAATATTAAGTGAAAACATATATCTTTAATGAATACTAAAACCCACAGCAGTTCATTTCGTTACAAATCGGAATAAAAACCATGAAAGATTTGATATAACTTAAGTCAGGCCAACCAGCTATTCCAAGTGATTTACACTTCCACCAACAATTACTGATAATAATTGTATATCAATTCATTCAACGATGAATTTGATGAGAGAGGTAACTGAACCTCACATCTTCTAACTCATTAACTGTGAAGGTCATTACAATAAATCATGCTGCTAAATAGCATTTCAGCCGAACTTGGAAGAATTTCCATAATACACTGAGTACAACTTAAGCAACATTATCGAACAAACCAACAGAACAGCAAAAATGAAAGGTTAAAAATTGCATTACAATTCATAACTTTTTTAAGAAGTTTATCATTAGCATGGTGATTGCAAGTCAAATTGAAATATTTTATCAGTGACTATTTTACTGTAGAAACACTTTTCTAGACCTACAAGTACTGATAAAATGAATCTATCAATAAAAGCAAAAGCTCATAGCTTATATACCGGTTATGTACACAACAGTTTCTAATTCAGCTCACATACCAACTTTGAAATGTTGAAAGTAGAACATTAAAAATTCCACAACAAACTCAACAGTTTGCACTAACTAAATAAAAAAAAATCAACTTCAGTCTTTGCTTCGTGCTACAGCTTAGATGTTTTGGAAGTGATCTGAATGGAGCATTAAAGTAACTCAGACGTTAAAAAACTATGTCATTCCGGAATATTCCACAATGAAAAATTCCGGTCCTTACATCACACTGAAATTCCCATCCTTACTTTTATGCAAGCAAACGTATAGCTAAATTGCAATTGCTAACCCATAACAACATATCGTTGTATTACAGTAATTATGCTAGTAAAAACATAAGAACATACATCATATTACATTAAGACTTTTTGTGTGTTTGAATTACAGTGCAATCTTTCATTTCAGTTAACATCTAAACAAAAATAATAAAAAAAAAAAAACAAAACATCTGTTGTTTCTTCAAATTACAGTACAGCATGAATAAGTTCTAACGCAACATACTTGGAACGATAAGGCAGCAAAAAAACTTTTTAATCACATTCGATAACCTCAAAAGACTCACTAATTTTATCTACGAGATAAATGCCAACCTTAGAAGAACATATAAGCTTTCTAAAAAAATCTTTGACAATTAAAAATTTTTTGCAAACAATGTATTTGCAAAACTCGTTTTCAACTAAATCAGTCGCTATGCCAATGTTGCCATCAAATAAAATAGTTGAATCTCTTGCAGATGCAGTATTAATAACACTTCCAGACTGAAGCTTGAAGCTTAAAATTCTTGAAGGAAAACTTACGACTGGATCATTGAGGAGTGAATAAAATCTGTTGCCTCCAAACTCCTTGCAGTCATTAAAGATTTTATACATAATCTTATCGTTTTCGTGCCAAGCAAAGAAAGCAACTTGTTGAAGTAATTTGTAACCAGATTGAACATAGTTTTTAAGCTTGCCTAAAAAACTCTCAAAAACAAAGCAACAAATTAAATCGAGACTACCATATATTTTGTAATCATTCACCAAATAAACTACATTATGAACATTATAAGATAAAAATTCCTTGCCATACAGCGCTATGCTTTCTCTGCAAAATGAATTAAGCCCTTTACTCCATAGTAATAAGAGTTCATCAGAGTTATTAGGAAAAAGTAATATTCTCTTGGCGACAGAATATTTTAAGAAGTGTTCGTATCTCTTTCTGCCAAATATATTCTTATCTTTTAGCAACCAGCATACAATAAAAACAACCGCAGCTCAGAAGCTTTTCAGAATGCTAATTCACTCAAAGGTCTCTTTTTTCTGTTAAATTCCATTGGAATGTAGTCTTTATAGTAATAAGATATACTAAAACAGCATTAAAATTTGAAAGAGCAAATGATAATTTCGCGTGCTGTTGTCTGAAAAAAAAAAAGAACATAATGCATCAGCACAATCCAACTTAATTTAGTACCAATTTCATATACTACAAGTCCATATCAAGACACTTAAATAACAAAAATTTTACAAATAAAATACAGTAGAGGTAGCCAACATTCATAAAGAATAGTTCTAGATGGTATCATGGAGGACAATGGACATGCTCCACAATTGCTACATGCCCTGCGCCAAATAAAGTCCACTTACAAGTGAAAGCAAAAGCGTATTATTATTATTATTATTAGTGGGCGGTGGTGCCAAAGAGGAACAACAACGTTTAAACCTCTCTGGCACATTGTGTAGGCCATCAATTAGGCCCATTACAATTTTTCACCGCTTTTTTTTTTTTGTGTTATTCAGATTAATCCACTGGCCGTATTCAGCAAGCCTTCCGGCCTGCTGCAAATACTTAGCCAGTAGATATGTATTTAGCTTTTGTACCACAGATTTTATTGTGGTTTTTTCTTTACCAAGCACCTTTCTTCGAAGGGCTTGGTGATAAGTACATGCTCCAATATGGTGATTTGGAGTTTCTTCCTCCAGGTTACATTTTAGACATGTCGGTGACTCGTCACGTCCAGTGGTCTTCCAGTGTTTCTGTAAGTTGCAGTGACCAGTGAGGACTTGCAACACTTCATTTAATCTAGATCTGTTGAGACTCAAAAGTCGACGAGTTAATTGGGGCGAGGCCCACTCCACGTTTTCTTTTGTGCTCAGGCAGTCCTTTCGTTCAATCCAAGATGTTTTCCATCTTTCAACACTCCAATCCTTTATTGCAGCGCGACAGCTCACATATGGGATTGGAACAAAAGGCTCAGGGCCGAAGCAATTAAATGCTGATCCCGATTTAGCTAGTGTATCCGCCTTCTCATTACCGTGGATGCCGGTGTGGCCCGGCGTCCATGCAACAGTGACGTGATTGTCTTCACCCAATTTATTTAGGTGTTTGATACATGATAATACTGTACTAGATTTTACAGTATTATTTTGGATTGCCAGTATCGCTGCTTGGCTATCCACTAAAATTATTATTTCTTCATTTAGAGTTTTTTCCATGGTCAGTTTCTTCGCTACTTCAGCTATAGCGAAGACCTCTGCCTGAAAGACTGTACTATATCTTCCCAAATGGAAAAAACTTTGGTCTGTGTGAGATCCTGATGGGTATTCTATATAGAAACTCGCACCGGCTCTTCCATTCAATTTGGACCCGTCAGTGTAGCATCTGATTATGCTTTGTTCTAAAGCACGTTCAAACTGCACTGCGTCCTTGCGTTCTAAAACAAGGCAATTGTACTGTTTTCCAAATACCTTTGTTTTGTTTATCAAATCTGCGGGCATGCTCAACAAAGACAAGTTTTCCTTTGCTTCATTGCATACGTCAACATGACTTTTAGTTTTCCCTGTTGATCCGATTGTCATGGCTGACCAAAGGCCCACACGGGATAACCTGTATGAACCTTTTAGCGCCTCTGACAATATGAATTCATTAATTGGCATGATATTCAACAGCATTTCCAGAGCACCTGTGGGGGTACTGGGGAATGCTAAAGAAATCATAAGACACGCTAGTCTTTGTACTCTAGCAAGCTTTTTCACTAGATATTTTTTATTTAGTCCACCAACCCAGCATGTACACGCATATGTGATAACAGGCCGTATCATTGCAGTGTATATCCATCGCATGTTGTTGGGATTTAATCCCCACGCTTTGCCCACTATTTGTCTGCATTGTAATAACGCCGCAGTCGCCTTGCGAGCAATACGTGTTATGTGAGGTTTCCAGGTAAGCTTACTATCAAGGGTTACACCTAGTAGTGTTGCTTCTTTGGAAATTACTAGCTGGCGTCCGTTTAAACGCAAGGTTCCAAAATCCGGCTTCCTTTTGTTAGTAAACAGAACTATTTCAGTCTTTTTACTGCTGAATTAAAGCTCTTGATTATGAACCCAATGTCTTGCAATATTTAGCGCTTTTTGAGCCCTACCTTTGATCCACAGCATGTTGGTGCCAGTGACCAAAATTGCTACATCATCGGCATAGGCTTGTACATGAAAACCCCTGTTGCGTAGGTCTACCAACAAGGAGTTTAATACACAGTTCCATAGAAAAGGGGACAAAATACCACCTTGGGGATTCCCTTTTACTACTTCTCTTTTAATCTTTTCACCACTTAGCTCTACTTGAACTGTGCGGTGTCTCAGTAAATTCTCAATCCAATGGACGAGAAAAGGCGACACCTTCAATTCTCGCAGAGCATCGGCAATGCCACTATGTGTGATATTATCATAAGCACCAACAATATCCAGAAATATTCCAAGTGCTGTTCTTTTCTTTGCCAAGCTTAGTTCTATGCGTCGTACAAATTCATGCAGTGCAGTTTCAGTCGAAACTCCTGCTCTGAATCATGAACGCAGAAAACCTTGCTTGCAAATTAGAATCATCATTAAAATGATACAGTACTAACCTTTCCAACCATTTAAGTTGAAAGGAAGTTAAAGTGATCATCCGGAAAGACTTAACTTCATGATAGTTTTCTTTACCGGGTTTAGGGATGAAGATACCAGTCCCTTCCTTCCATACTTTCGGCACATAGCTGTACTTCAAGCACATTTGGAAAATGGTTTGGTATATATTTCTAATACTATTCCAGCCTTTTTGTAGTAGCACCGGGTAAATACCGTCTGGTCCCGGCGCCTTAAATGGCAGAAATTCGTTTATTGCTCTTTCCATCTTTTCAAGTGAACAGATGGAGCTAACAATTTCGTCGTGCATTGGTAACACAGCAGTGTTATCATTTGGTTCTTCTGCTGCTTTACTATAGTTTACCTCTCGACTTCCCGGTGCTAGGGTGTCTAAAAGGCAATTCATAGTCTCAACAGAAGATTCGGTGAATTGACCATTAGGTCTTAAAACGTTGCTTAGTGCACCGTTTCGTTTCGACGCATAATTTTAGCCAGCCGAGCGGTTGCACAGTGGCTATTCATCGATTCCGTAAAAAGACGCCAAGAATCTCTCTTGGCTTTTCTTACGGCATTTTTAAAAATCAATTGGGCCTGCTTAAAAGCTTCCCAATCGCTTCCAAGTTTTGATTTGATGGCTTTACGTTGGGCTTTACGAGCCTCTCTGCGGAGACAGGTTAGCTCTGTATTCCACCAAATATTTTCAGTTTTACGACGGATCTTACGCTGAGGGCAAAGATACATTGTAAGATTTTATTATCTGTGATTGAACAGTTGATGCCAGTTTTTCTATATCATCTACTGATGATATGCTAACTGGTGTACTATTCAAATCATGCAACCTGTGACCAAGTTCGTTTGCATACTTATTCCAGCAAGTACGTCTAACGTTCCTGATCATTTTTGTTCTTTTGGTGCCACTTTGAACTCTAAACCTAATATACATGTGATCTGAAAAGGATGGCACATCACTGACATGCCAGTCACTTATACAGTTCTCAGCATTTCGGTTTATTAGAGTCAGATCTAGCACTTCTTCTCTTTCTCTCGTTCTGAAGGTGGGTTTACTGCCCACATTACAGATGTGCAAGTTCGCACTAGCACAGAACATAAGCAAATCCATACCTCTTGTATTGACGTTGGAGGAGCCCCATACTGTGTGATGTGCGTTTGCATCAGTTCCTATAACGGTAGGAATTTTATCTCTGTCACTGAATGACAGCAGCTCTTTCAGAATTACTGGTGGAGCTGGTTCTTCCACAGCCATATAAGCCAATACAAAGACAAAGCTATCTCCTTCTCGTCTTACATTTTTAACTCTCACTGCCACCACATCTTCGCTAGAAAATTGTGGTATGAGAGAGCATGTCATATCAGAAGTGACATAAATACATGCTCGGGGACGTTTATCTTTTTTATTACCTTGAAAAAGTTTCCATCCCCTGAGTTTACTTCTGATTGCACTTCCATAAGTCCAGGGTTCCTGAATTAGGACTATACCTGAACGAATGTTTTTGTTACTTCACATAAGTTATAGCTAGCGGCCTTACTTCTGTGAAGATTAATCTGCCAGCATTCAAATCCATTCAACTTGGTTTTTCGTGCTGGAATTCGTTTTTGATTACTTAAAGAGTTTGTTGCAGATCTATTACTCATACACGGTATGAATTTTGAAAATACAACAATTTTGCTCTAAGGTATTGATTGTCAGTCTACTTTAGTAGGAACTGGTTGCCTTCGAACCCTGATCAAGGTTCTGAGGCTCCTCAGCTCCTTCCGAAGCATCTCTGACGTTCTCGATTGAGTGCTAGAAGACTCCATCGACCTTTTCGTTGATGCAGAGTTGCAGGCAGTTTGAAGATTATCTCCAGGGTTAGTGATGTTCAAACCCTCTAACCCCTTCCACAACCATCCTCGCTGCTTCCGCTTCTGATTTCTTTCATAATTTTTTCCTCGACGCCACTCAGACGTGCTACCAACGTCCAGAGACATTGATGGATTCTGAGTGAGCGAACCGGATATTTGAGCGGTATTCGACTTTTCAATCGACAATGCCGCTGAAACTGTTGCCTCTTGATTTGCCAGAGGCTTCTCCTCCAACAGAAGAGAAGTCCAGGCTGAAGGCAATTTTTTCGCACTTGTCTCCACCTCCACCCTTGCAGGAGTAGAGGTTTTGACTAGCTGAGTACTCTCACTGCCGCTGAATAGTTCAAGAACTGTTCGCTGCGACAGTGGTTCTTTCCTTGTTAGGGGAACAAACCGTACTGTTTTCTTTTGTCGTTTGTTTTTCATTCATAAAGTTTGATTTTTCTTTATAACTGGGAAAAACCTAAAGACCAGATTTGAAAAAAAAAAAAAAATTGTTATTAGGCCACGTCAAGTCCCGCAGCTGGACCCAGGCGACTATGTGCAATGGACTTGTCATTCTGTGCAGTGACCTCAGGAATACCCCCCCAATACAACTGCAGGCCCCCTCCCAGTCGCCAACTGGAGCTACAATTGCATGGAGATTTCCACAAGCTGCCGGAGGCAGCCCCCCCAATTGGCTAGATCAGGGGCGGGCCTCTGAACTATCTTGCGGCCGCGGTACGGAGCGCGTTTTAGACCGGTTCCCTCTACAACTATGAGATTCCATTGCAATCATCTGAATTCCAGTCACGCAATCCTGACATGTCCCATATAAACAATTTTTGGTGCCTACCACCCGCATCCTCGCTAATGCCAAACCTGATTCATCCACTCCCTCCCTCACAGCTCGACTTCTCATCCGCCAGGAAAAGAAGCCGAAATGCTTCAAGGAGCGAATTCAACAGGTAAGGCCGTTGCTAAGACTAAGTTGGCAAACATAAAAAGTAAAAATGCCAGAGCCTCTTCAGCCAACATTACAATGTTGTTTCCACCGGACACCAGGTGGAGGCGAGGTTGGTTTTATGTCCAGCAAGCAAAAGCGTATACAGTTGCCTTGTCCAAGTGCAATATTAAAAATATTAAACTTAATTTTGTTGTAGTGTAATCATTATTTTTCTGCTCTTGACGCAACAAAAGCAGGATCGACCCTACCCAAACATGCTAGTTAGCATATGCCAAAAAAAGCAACTGAAATTTAAAGCACTCTTTTGTTTTAAATGAGATGAATGGTAATGATTTAGTTCTTAAACTGAATCAGTTCAGCAATAAGCATAACCATGTTTAACTTTTTTCTCAATCAGAGCTTTTTTTACTGTAAAATTTACAGTCTAATTTTGTTACGTCAATAACATCATAAGTAAATTTTTAATGTGAACCTTACAACACTATATTATTCACAATTTCTTGATTGTACCACAATTAATAGAAATTTAATGAGGCGCGATTGTAGAACCAATACTAACTTAGAAGTAAAATGCTCACTTTCCATTGGTAAATATATAATTGCCTACTTCATTGAAAACATTACTACCTTCTCCCAAACTTAGTTATATTCCGATGATACAGGGTCAGTATGTTCATTTTCAAAATTGGCTGATTCCTTTAAAAGAAGTTTTATGTTGCTTTTATGGTAATTTGCAAGGCACGGTTGAATATTCCCTTTTGATAAACATTGATGGATTGCCTTTGTTTCAATCACCAGACTTTAAATTATACCCAGTACTATTCACTGTGTACGGATGTAAAATGAGACCCTTATGTGTGGGAATTTACTCCACAAAAAAGTCAACAAATCGGAACATGCCTGAGCCCAGAACTTTTTTGGACAAATTTTTAAGTGATTTAGTCACCCTTAAATCTTCATGCATTATAAGTAACGATGTGCCATTTAAATTGGCAAATAATGGTGTTTACATTTGTGATGCTCCAGCACGCAGTTCATTAAAGAAAATAAAAACACAAACTGCATACAGTGGTTGTGAAAAATGCATGGATGTTGAAGAGTATGCTTTTCATTCAAGACATGTATGTTTTCTGGAAACAAACTGCAAGCTTCAAACAGATCAAGATTTTATTCTTCAAACTGATAAAAACTACCATAATGGAACTTCAGTCATGACAAATTTTGGCAGTAACATGGTTGATGATTTCCCTATTGATTACATGCACCATTCATGCTTGGGAGTGACTAAATGCTTGCTGTCTTGGTGGAAAGGCGTAAAACGGTAAGAGTTCATTTACATACCATCTTTGGTATATATACATATATATATCTGGTAATTGAAACAGAGGCAATCCATGAATGTTTATCAAAAGAGAATATTCAACCGTGCCTTGGAAATTACCATAAAAGCAACATAAAATTTCTTTTAAAGCAATCAGCCAATTTTGAAAATGAACATACTGACACTGTATCATCAAAATATAACTAAGTTTGGGAGAAGGTAGTAATGTTTTGAATGAAGTAGGCAATTCATCATGAATACACATCAGCATTTTGAGCAATCTTGTAACTGATGCTATAAATACATTAGGCTCATTTAAAGCCCAAGTTATTATAATTTGAGTAACATTGCAATCTACAGAAGTTACAGTGTTGCTAGCAATATCTTCATTGTTTCCCACATTGCAAGTTACATCAACAAGTTCAGATTTAACTACGCGTGGTACAGCACACCCTCAACAGATTCATTTGTGTTCTCAATACAATGCATTGCATTTTTGAACTTGTTCTTCTGATTCAAAATTGCAACAAGAAAAGTGTTCTGTTATATTTTTGTCATGACTTTCATCCTGTGGCACATCAGTTTCATGTTCATGTGAAAAATATGATGAGAATGCTATATGCCTTTTTGAAGTTGTATTTCTAGTCCATTGTTGTTGTCGAGACAATAATTTATCAAATCGCTTATAGTACGTTCGTTTAGATTTTACATAAGGCATGAAGCAGTGAAATATGTTACAAAAGGCCAATTCAGTTACCGGTACTATATCAGCACCATTATCTGTTTACAAAAATAAAGTTGCATCAAGGTAATGACCCTGTATATCAAATCATAAGCTGAAAAGAAATTTCATGCCACATGCACAACTTTACCCACTTGAATGTTTTTATATCAAACCCTTAACAGTTAACAAACCACATGGAAATACATGTATAATATCCCTGTATGTTGCAGTTTAGAACAGTTGTTTACACATCACACAAGCCATGTTGGACGGTCTTAGCAAACAATGACCATTTATCACTCTAATAAGGAAATTGTAAATTTGTGATGTTATACAAGCTCAACCTTTACGTGAGATAAATTTTGCATATATTGGGACTGGTTAATTGCACAGTATTACCACACAAAACAAGTCTAGAAAATTAAAGGCCAAATTACAATTAGGTTTTCAAGTTTACCTGATTATCTTTTTCATTCTTAGAACCGCACAGTTGCATTTGGCATCAGCAGCAAAGAATTTAATCTTGATTATTTTTTCCTGTTCTTGCTATGGTTGAAACAATATAATTTTTACTTGCATTTTGCAGTTTAGCACAAAATAATGTAATGTAATCATAGTTATAAGGTGAGTTTTCCAGTATAAAGACTGTGTAATCAAAAGTTTTTTCAAACTTATGTTTCGGAAGCAAAAGTGACAGTCTGGTGATTGTACAGGTAGTTATCAGTCAGGCTATGCAGTAGGTACCGGTATAATTATATAACAGTGCAATCCTTGAAGAAGCAAAATGGAGCATTATTAATAACTTTTCTACACTAATCTACCGGTATTCTGTATTAGCACACCATACTTACCTTACCACAAATACTCCCAGTCACAAACAGACAAACAAGCAATTGGGCTACGGTTGTTTTAAATCACAAACATATCCTATCTGTAATCGAATTAAAAAAGATTTAAATGCCCAAACATCGAAAACTAGTTCTCTACATCCAAACACCAGAATCCTATTTGACATAAAAACTCACATTCTGCCACCATCTTCCCTTAAAATATGACATTTTGACTTACAAATAACCTTGCGCGCCACAAACCTACCGCTAACAGCGCTAGTATAATTTCAAAGTAAATTAATCAAAAAGATTTGCACAACTACGCGTCGTAGCGGTTAGGCTTAGAATCCACTACGGATCAAGTACGAACAATTCTGAGGAAGAGGTTTTCTTCTTTTACATACCCAGGTTATTGCCTAAAAACAAATGAGAAGCTAGCGGTGATAATGTGAATATAGTTTTTGATATCGGTTCCACCAGTAATTAATTAAACAGATTGCAGTTAGCCTATTACTGTTATTGCATGCACCGGCAGATTAAGAGGGAGCTGAGCATACTGAATACCAAATTTCCACATATTTGTGTTTGTACCAAATCATCATATGCGAACAGTTGACTCGGAGCTATATGACCTCACTTCTTGTTTAATATTTCAGCTGTTGGGCCTACATATTGCGATATTGAAGCTTCGCTCCTAAAATACTACCAGTAGGCGTTTAATCTTGCATTAATGCGAACTTTGTAAATTTGTGCAAACTAAATTGTCTTCAAAAAAATCAGGAAAAGACAAGGATAATTCAAGGATAATCACCCTGAGATAACCACGACACAAACATGAACAGGATAATCAAGGATAATTTTCTGCAGTTGGCCAAAGAAAAACTAATGTAGAAAAATCATGCTTGGAACAAGTTTGATCTGAGATTAGAAAATAATTATCCAAATCGGCCAAAGAAAAAAAAACGTGGAAAAATCATGCTTGAGAAAAGATTGATTGTGGATAAACCGATGAAAATTACCGACTGGAACGTACTGATACTATAAAATTAATCAAAAGATTACTTTTAGCATTTGCGAACTTTTTCTTGTGGAAGAAGATCCCCAGTGGGGAGAAGTGTGGTGAAGTGAGTGATTTGGATTGGATATGTGAAAGCTCTTCGCTGGTTGGCTAAAATCGGCTCTAACGGCATTTAGTTCAATGCGATCAGTAAACCGTTTTTAATCCACTAACGCTCAACTTGTGACACTCGACTGCTGAAAAACGATTACTTTTCTGCTGGAGCACGAGCAGACAAACTCACTGATGTGTCAATCACTTGCTTGTGTGTAAACTGAGTGTTTTGGATGTGCAAACGCTTCTCGTAAGCTTCTTAAAATCGGCCGTAACTGCACTAAAATCAATGTGAATATTAATCCTAAATCAATTATCTAACACTCACCTTGTGACACTCGACTGCACAAAAACGATTCAGTTTCCGATAGAGCACAAGCAAACAAGCACACTGATGTGTCAATGACTTGCTCGTGTGATAAATTGAGTATTTTGGATGTGTAAAAGCTGTTCGCAAGCTTAATAAAATTGGCTGCAACTGCGTAAAATATAATGTGACCATAATCCGAATTCAATGAACTTAACACTCAGCTTGTGACATTCAACTGCTCAAAAACAATTCACTTTGTGATAAAGCACGAGCGAACAAACTCAGTCAACTAACACTCATCTTGTGACACTCGACTGCTCAAAAGCAAAATTTTTTACAATAAAGTTCAAGCAGACGAACGTGCTGATGTGTCAATCACTTGATTGTGTAAAAAACTGAGTAAACACAATTCATTTTTTGATGGAATACAAGCCGGCAAACTCACTAATTTGTCACCCATTTGCTTGCATGGTAAATTGAGTGTTCTGGATGTGTGAAAGCTGTTCGCAAGCTTGTTGAATTCAGCCGTAACTGGATTACAGTAATCCCACTTCAATCAACTAACATTAATCTTGTGACACTCGACTACTCAAAAACAATTCAGTTTTTGATAGAGTAAGAGCAGACAAATACACTGGTGTGTCAATCACTCGCTTATGTGGTGAATTGAGTGTCGTGGATGTGTGAAAGCTATTTGCGAACTCGTTAAAATTGGCCGTAACTGCATTAAGTTCAGTGTGACAGAGTATGCGAGTTCAATCAACTAACATTCATCTTGTGATACTCGACTGCTCAAAAACGATTCATTCTGTGATAGAGTACGAGCAAAGAGAGAGAGAGATTTATTTTTTCACCCTTCAGTATTCAGTTTTTTTACCATTCTTTTACTACACGATAATCGATAACAGTAATAATAACAAAAAAAAATTTCTATAAACAAATGGCCAGAAAGCATCAACTAACCGCGAGGTTTTCAAATCAAGATGCTCCCTGACAGTTTCAAAATGTGCATACAATTAAAAAGAAAAAAATCACAGAGTTTTTTAAAATTTCAAAAAACTTTTAGTATTTCAGGTACAAATAACCAAATTTTCAGTGAGAAATCAATTACAAAATAGATGAATTCCAAAAAATTTAAACAAGATTATATGGATAAAAGCATGTTCAATAAACATAAACATCAATACGATACAATAAACATGCAGTACAATAAGAATCAGTACAATGGCAATAAAAACTGTTTGTAAGCCTTTTTAAAGGAAACTCAATGTAAGCTTTTTATATCATTATCAATCTCTTTCCAAAGTTTAATTCCTCTGAAAGAAAGTGTTTTCTGAGAAAAGCTTATGTTCGTTCATACGCGGTAGGAAGTAAATTGCTTTTTTATTATATCTTGTGTTATAATGATGAATTTGATTGTTCTTTGTGAACAAATCATAAAATATTTTCGGCACATTTTTTTGCTCAATTGAAACATAAATTTGCCGAGTTCAAAATTATATGCATCATCAAGTTTCAAAAATTTAAGTTTTTTATGCAGCGAAGTTATTAACGTATAACGGTTGCTGCAGATAATCATCCAAAAAATAAATCTGACCCTGATTTCACTTATGTAAATTTTTGTAGCAGTGCCCCATACAATTAAGCTATATTGCATTCTGCTGTAGATAAAGCTGTAGTAAAGCATGCATAAAGTTTTCACGTTAACAAACTTACAAAGCCTGTAAAAAATTCCGGAGTATCTTGCTAATCGGTTCGAGATGTGCTTTAAATGAACAGACCAGTTTAGATTTTCATCAATGGGCAAGCCGAGGTACTTAACCGACGAAACTCTGATCTACGCAGAGTTATTCAAGATCAGCTTAAAGTTATCATTGACAGTTTTTTTTTGGATTGCCATTGATAATCATATAGTTTGATTTAGCGTCATTCAAAGACAGTTTATTTTTCCGTAGCCACAGATCCAATTTTCAAAATTTCTTTATTGGCTGGAATTTCCAAAGAATCTAAACCTTTATTGGACATAGCTTGATATGTGTTGTCAGCATAAAGAATGGTTTCAAATTCTGTAGCTAAAGGGAGGTGGTTAATATACATCAGAACTATGAGGGGGCCTAAGCAGAAACCTTGGAGGACACCGCAAGACACAAGCATTAGCTCAGACTGGGTCTGTAGAATTTTGGTAAATTGGTATCGGTTGCTTAAGTTAGCTTTTAAATAAATCGTATGGCTTACCACGAATCCTGAAGTGTTATTGTAATTTAGCAAGTATGATTTGGTGATCAATGGTATGGAACGCTTTCGAAAAATCTAAAAATAAGAAACAGGTATGCAGTCCTAAATCAACATTTCTCAGAAAGTTATCATGGATGTGGGCAATTGCAAAATTGGTAGAAGAATTTTCACGAAATTCAAATTGATTTTTACTTAACTACCGTATATCGGAGACATTTCTCATCAAATTGAAAAAGAAATTCGGCAATATCTATTCAAAAAACTTTCTCAAAAATCAAAATTTGTTATGGTACACGAAACAACTATTGAATTATTGGCCAAAAATTCAGGTACAAGGACCGTCAAACACTGCTACACAGCTCAGGAGTAGTGTATAAACTCAATTGCTCATGCGGACAATCATACATTAGACAAACCAAAAGAAATTTGAAAATTAGAATCAATGACCATATGCCAAAAAACTCAACTAATAATGAAACTGATGTGTCCCAACACTTAAAAAATAACCCAGACCAAACGATGAACTTTAATCTCCCCGAAATACTAGCTTACAGCAATAACATCCGAAAACTCCGCATCAAAGAAACTTTACTCATCCAAAATCTTCAACCACAATTAAATATTGATAATTCTTCCAACTCCATCTACCTATTTAACATTTAGCTCACTTCGCGCAATATTCGTGTAGGCCTAAATCACAATCAGTAACGTGTTTAATTTCCATTTATATTCAACGTCTTTTTTAGTTATGATTTAATTAATCCTACAGTATTTGTATTTAATAATCCTACTACTAATCTAGTCCCTCCAGTTGAACGTAATTGTTTAATTTGCTCCTTTAGTTACATTTTACGTAAATCCCAACTACTTTGTTTATGACGTAATAGTTATGCTGTAACTACATAGTGCGTATGTAGTTTCACACTGATGATGGTATAAATTTTTACCAAAAAGTTTGTGAGCATGATTGCAAATATACTGGTTATTATCTTTTTATTGAAGTTAATTAATTTGGTTTTTACATCAATAGTTGTAATAGCCTTATTATTATTAAATCCATTGATAAGTGTGTCTACTTCAGCAGAAGTTATTTATTTGTTTACTTTGTAATATAGCTAGCGACGAATAATAAATGAACTGAACTAAACAGAAGTGGTTGGTTATACGAATAGCGAGTTTTTCATTCTGACAGCTGGTGGTGGTGTAGGAACAAAAGAGTGCACCTCTGGAATAGTGTCAACCATTTTCTTACCGACGCTCGCAAAAAATTGTTCATTGCATTTGAAATAGCTTTAGGTTCAGTTAGAATCATTTCATCAGTTATTACGAGCTTAGTAGGAATTTTCTAACATTTATTCTTAACATTTTTCATTTCTTCAATTATTTTCCAGATTTTGTCGGAAGAGTTTTTATTTTGTTTTATATAATTTTTGTAATATTTTTGTTTAGCGCATTTAATGGTGCAATTCAGAGTATTACGGTAAGATTTGAATTCAGCTTCCAGATGTGTCGGTTTTATGCAAGCGACTAAACATTTTGTTTTTTAATTTGATAGACTTTAACAAACCTTTGGTTAGTCATGGTTTTGATATCAGCCTTTTTTCTCGTCTGGGTGCCCGTTTTAACGGCGCGTGGGTTTTAACAATCTTGGTAAAGTCGTTGACAAATTTGCCAAATTGTTGATGTATTTAGGAGCAATGTCGGTAAAATCAATTCTCGGAGAAACGCTTCTACATTGAAGTTATTCAGATCACGTGTAAAATTTTGATCATTTTTTTTTTTTTGATCTGCTTTGATCTCGATTACCGCAAAAGTAGGAAAATGATTGGAAATATCAGAAACAGCTATTCCCCCGCTCATATTTTGTTACAACTGTTAATATAAATATAATAAGGAACGTTTTTAGTGAGCAGCGACGCGAGTCGGTTGATCAATAACACACTTCGCTGAGCCGCTAAATTATCAGCGTATTTTCTGGTATTGTTATGTTCACGATTGCATAATAGATCAATGTTAAGATCACCTAAAATGCAAAAATTAATTTTTTTAAGATTTAGGTTAAGAAGGGTGTCCCAAACTAATTTGCTAAAGAGGTCAAATTCGGCCATCAAGCATGCTGGATGGCGATATACTACTCCCACAACGTAGGGCTTAATATTTACAGTAATTTTGATCCATAAGTCTTCGACTCGATTAAGGTTGAGACGCAGATGGTTTCTGATATTGAAAACCAACAAATTACCAATATACATTCACACACCACCAGCAGATGTTATGCTATCGTAATGAATAAAATTGTACCCTTGTAAGTTTATATTGTTAGCAATTTTACTTTCTTCTTATTTAGTTTCTGAAATAGCAATATCAACATTTTTTGACAAACTTCGTATGTCAAAATGCATAAAGGAAAGTATATTCTTGGATTTGGAAGTAATAAACTTCGTGTTAATGGAATCAGCATCATAGTACTCACTATTCAGGAAAAGCTTGTCAATTTCGGTTGCATCTTCATGTTGAATCAGTGGAACCCCTTCAAATTCCAAATTCTCCCTTCTGCCATGTTGTTGAAGGTTGTCTAAATGCTCGAATTGATCGGTCTGCGCATCATGTAGCATTTTCTTTTCATCTCTCAATTTTTGATTTTCTTTCTTTAGGTTTTTATTACTTTTGATCAATTTAGCATTTTCGAATTTCAGTTTTTCAAATTGTGCAGAAATAAACTGTTGACTTTCTTTGATTTGCGCTTGTTCAGTTCATAGAGCCATAATTTTTTCTGCTTGTTTGTTTCGATTGACTTTTAATTCCTTTACAACTACGCTTTTAATTTTAGGTTTTAACATTGCCAAGCATTTCTTGATTAATTCTTCTTCACTCTGTGATAATCTAGTAGGCGTTTTGACTGGTAGTTTTTTTAAAGCAAAGCTTCAGAAACACGTCCGTCCGCTTCAAGAAACTTCAAGCAGACAACACACTGATGAGTCAATCACTTGCCTGTGGGGTGAATTGAGTGCTTTGGATGTGTGAAAGCTGTTCGCGAGCTTGGTAAAATCAGCTCTAATGGCATTAACATCAATGTAATTTGACCAGTAATTTGAATTCAATCAACTGACACTCGTCTTATGACACTGGACTGCTTAAAAACTTTTCATTCTGTGATAAAGTATTAGGAAACAAACACACTGATGTGTCACTCACTTGCTTGTGTGGTGAAGTGAGTGTTTTATGTTTTCAAAGGAGTTCACGAATTCGTTCAAATCGGTCGTAATTGCATTAAGACCAATGTGACCAGTCTTCTTAATTAAATTAACTAACTCTCACCTTGTGACACTTGACTGTTCAAAAACGATTTATTTTTTGATAGGGCACAAGCAGACAAACACACTGATGTGTCAATCATTTGCTTGTGTGGTGAATTGAGTGTTTTAGAAGTGTGAAAGCTGTTCGCATGTTTATTAAATGCGGCCGTAACTGCATAAAGATGAATGTGACCAGTATACTGAATTCAATCAACTAACAGTCGTCTTGTGACACTCGACTGCTCAAAAACGATTAAGTCGCTAATAGAGTGCGAGAAGGCAAACACTTTGATGTGTCAATCACTTGTTTGTGTTGAGTGTTTTGGATGTGTGAAAGCTTTTCGCGAGCTTGTTAAAATCGGCCGTAACTGCATTAAGTTTAATGTGACCAAGCATCCAATATCATTTAACTAACATTCATCTTGTGATATTCGACTGCTCAAAAACGATTCATTTTGTGATAAAGTACGAGCAGACAAACACACTGATGTGTCAATCACTTGCTTGATTTGTGAATTAAATGTTTTGGATGTGTGAAAGCTGTTCGCGCCTTTATTGAATGCGGCCGAAACTGCATTAAGTTTAATGTGTCCAGTAATCCAAATTCAGTCAACTAACACTTATCTTGTGACGTTCGACTGCCCAAAAACGATTCAGTTACCGAAAGAGTACGAGGAGACCAACACACTGATGTGTCAATTACATGTTTGTGTTAGGTGCCGAGTGTTTTAGGTATGCAGAAGCTGTTCGCTAGCTTGATAAAATCGGCCGTAACTGCATTAAGACCAATGTGACCGGTAAAACAAATTCAATCAACTAACACTCATTTTGTGATACTGGACTGCTCAAAAACGATTTAATTTGTGATAGAGTACTGACAAACAGACACACTGATGTGTTGATCACTTGTTTGCGTGATGAATTGAGTGTTTTTGATATGTGAAAGCTTTTCGCGAGCTCCTTAAAATCGGCCGTACCTGCATTAAGATCAATATGACCAGTAATCCAAATTCAGTCAACTAACACTCACCTGGTGACGCCCGACTGCTCAAAAACAACCCAGTTTGTGATAAAGTACAGGCAGACAAACACACTGATGCGTCAATCACTTGCTTGATTAGTGAATTGAGTGTTTTGGTCCGAATTCAATCAACTAACTTTCAGCTTGTAACACTCGACTCTCAAAAACGATTCGGTCGATGATAGAGTACCAGCAGATAAACACACTGATGAGTCAATCACTTGCTTGTGTGGTAAATTGATGAGCCCTTTAGGATGGCTGTGTGGGGCAAGATGCTATTGCATTGTTCGAAGTCAGCTTTTCTGTACCTCATTCACAAGCCACTGTAGAGGTCATACCCTATTTGAGCATGATTGAGCGGAAGAGGTCATTAGCAGTCCGAAGACGGTTATGTTTAAATTTCTATTTGCACTTGACGCGCGAAAAAACGACCAAATGCAGATCAAAAGGTTATACTGTACATTATCATTTGACAAACAACAAAATGGAAATAGACAGGTCATTTTGGTCAATGTACAAAAACGAGAGTCTGCAACTATTGCACTTTTTGGGAGAAGCCCCGTAAGCTATTGCAATTACTTATTACAGTCCTTCAAATTTGAACCTAAAATTGCATTCTGTCGTATTGGCACCGTGCTAAATTTTGTCCCGAAGCGCTTCCGTATAGTGACGGCCCTGACAGCACTGAAGGTGGTGCATTGAACTATTCCTGAAGAAGCTAGTGTAGCGAAACATTTCAACTGATAAAATTTTAAATAGTTCAAGGTCGATAAAAGGTTTCATGTCATGTCTCATGTTCAACTGGACTTTGAGTATGGTTGTACTAGAACTGCGCAGAGCTGTTGATCGGGCTTCAAGCTGTTGGGTTCAGTTTTGATTTTAAAAAATTGTCGAGCTTCAATCGGGCCGAAAGCCGGAATAAAATCGGGATTCTCAGTGCGTGACAGAGTTTTTGCTGTTACTAAAATTAAACAGAGAGAACACAATATCCATAGCTGAGGATCGAAAGACAGAATATCTGAAATATTCCTAACTTTTTAATCTCATATTGCCATCATGAGTGTAGATAGACAACACTCATTTTTTTTCATTACGCGTTCTTCGAAAGTTAATGTGATTATAGCCCCATCATTTCTAGCGTTGCAGCCATGTAATACTGGCAATTATAGCCCAATTAATTGCAGCGCTGCAATCACGCAATACCGACAATTACATTCTCATTATTTCTTACGTTGTAGCCACGTAATACTGGCAATTATAGCCATATTATTTCTAGCGTTGTGAGCCTGTAACACTGGCAAGTATAACCCCATTATTTCTAACGTTATTGCTCTGTAATACTGGCAACAATAGCCTCATTTTTTGTATCGTGGTAGCCCTGCATTACAGCCAATTATAGCCAGCCCCGTTATTTCTAGGGTTGTAGCCTCGTAATACCGGCAATTATAGCCCAATTTTTGGTAGCGTTGTAGCCCTGTAATACTGGCAATTTATAGCCCCATTATTTGTAGCGTTGTAGCCCCGTAGTTCTGGCAAGTAGAGCTCCATTATTTCTAGCGTTGTGGCCCTGTAACACTGGCAATTATAGCCCCATTAATTCTAGCGTTAAAGCCTTGTGATACTGGCAATTTATAGCCCCATTGTTTGTAGCGTTGTAGCCACGTAATACTGGCAAGTATAGCTTCATTATTTGTAGCGCTGTAACCCTGTATGCTGGCAATTATAAGTGTGTTGCCACCAGAAATGAGCATTTATTGAGATAATTTATCGGCGATAATTTATTACCAATTATCGTTATCGCTCAAAATAGTTTTAGGTTATCGATTACCGATATCGCTTTTGCAATTTTTGTTATCGCATAAAATTATCGCAATAAGCGATTTTTTATGGACACGTCAGCATTAAAAGTTAGTGAGTAGGCGCTATTTAAAAATACACGGTGTCCATTAAGTCTTGGTACAATTAAAAAAATATCTTTTTGTTTTATTCAATGCTGCGGCAGAGTCCGTGAACTGCTCTGTATTCTTGAAAACTCTAGAAAAACGTTTTTGCCATTTGACTTACAAAAAAAATTCGTCAAACACATTGAAAATTTACCGCAACATTTATCAGAAAAATTTATCGCCGATAATTGATCGATTACCGATATCGATTTAGGAAATCAAGATTTATTAATTATCGGCATTGCCCAGGGCTTTTTGGATATTATCAATTAACGTTATCGCTTTAGCACGGAAAGGTTTATCGTGCTCACCACTGATTACCACTAGGATGGCCATACGTCCGGCATTGCGCCGGACAGTTCGGCATTTGTATTCTTTGTCCTCCATCGGCCGATGCCGGACGTGCAGAAGTCCTCCTTTTGTGCTTATGTGCACTGCGCTGACAAAAGTTTTGTCGTACTAGGCTTGACAGTCTGTTGTAAAAGCCCAAAACCCATCAAGCATATTATTTTACTGTTTTTTCGCGTAGTCTTAGGTCGGAATGCTTATAGTGTGGTTGCAATAATTGCTACGACATCAATGGCAAAACCCGCAAGATCAACTGAAAGCTCATGCTCTTTATGACGTCGCAATAAGCCTATAATTTAGTCTAGTAAGCGTAATTCCACAGTGTATCCATTATTACTAACAGTGGAACCACTCACTTGTGCTCAGTGTTTGGAACGAAAATCAGAATTGAGAGTTCATCTGTTCAAATCGTGTTGCCCATTTCTATACTGAGAAATGAAAAAATTAATGGTGAATAATTTCATTGTAATTATTGAACTATGAACTGCTTGTCACTTTTTTTTCTTTTCTTCTACGTAGTTAAACAATCTACAATGGCTCCTTAACAATTTTAAAAACAAATAATAAAAACAGCTAATTTTGGAAACGGCAACAATACGGCAATAGAACAAATAAACTTTTTCAAAAAGCAATTATTCCATCACAGCATTTGCTGTATTTTTGTGGACATACGTAACAATACTTTTTTGTTAAGTGGGTCCACTGTAAGAACTATAAGTACACTGTGGTAATTCTTTAATTCGAAATGTCGAAATAACGAGGTGGTTTGGGTATCAAAGATCAAACGTTTTCTCAAGAACAATCAATATTGCATCTACCATATGCGGGACAGCGCTGCCTTGGGCTATCAGTCCTTATCAGCCGCCCTCAGGCTTATGGTACGCTCATCTAGTAAGAAAGAGGTTGGACGAAGCCTCGAAAAAATTGTTTACCAGATGATTTTCGCATAAACGTCCACTACTAGGTCTGAAATATCAGCAAAAAAAACTTCCAAAAAAATCTCTATAAAAAACTTTTCTACAGCGCTTCAAAGTTTGGACACATTCGGTGACGTCATAGCCAAAAAATAAAAAAATTGACCCCTCTGACATAAGCCTATTGTTCAAATTTTAAAAACCTATATTTTTCTGAATGCTTGCGATGCACTAATAAAAATTTTTAATCCATGGCTTCTAAATACAGAGTGATGAGGCCTCTAGCGTCTCTGCTGGCAGAAATTTTGTTTAAAAATGGAATATTGTTTGGTGATTATATCCACTTTAAGGCGGCTGCACACCGGCAAGCGCATGCATCTGCGATGGGAAATCCCCAAAGTTCAAGCGACCAGCGTCTACCATTCTAACGGCAAAATCAAGCACCTATGCTCACAGCGCGCGAACGCATGCGTTGCGACCTGCTGCGACTGTTGCGATAGCAACGGCAAGCATTTCATTGCTCGGCCGTGTCGAATTGATTGCTATTACCGTAGGAAGCATGAACTTGGATTCGTATGCTTCAACAACTGTTGTGTCATGCGCCAGGCTAAGCAATGACTAAACAGGCGGCTTCGGTAGCTACCTGAGTAGGTTACGAAGTTGTAGGTCTACCACCGATTTAATGACATTGCTATCTCTCAGCCTGTCCTGTTTGAAATGCATAAATTTTATCTGCGCTTTGCACAAGCCAACAATATTCTGGATAAAAGGCCGCAGAGTGTTTTGCCTTCCACATTGGTGTTGCATCATGCACGCAGAAATGATGTTCTACCAAAAGCCACCCCAAAAATTGAATATTTTCCAAAATTGGAGCAAAATCTATTGAAACCTGGTAGGCCCACTTCTAAAAGTTGTATACCGGTTGGCAAATTTTCAAAATTGCATTTTGGCTAGCTTTGCTCAGTTTTCCTGAAGCACTTTTAATGCCCTTTTCACTGAAACCTATGGCAATAATTGCTACATGCGAAAGGCTTAAATTCAGTTTTACCATTGTTTTCAATCTGTTGTATCTTTTTACTGAAAGAAAGAGTCATTTCTTGAATAGTCTGTCGGAATTCAAGAGGGAAACGGCAAAGAAAAGCTTTTGTCGCTTCATGCTGTTGGCGGATCACGTAGTTAGAACTCTACAGCACATGATTTGCTTAGGTAAAAAATTCAAATGCATCAAGCCTCGACCACACGATCAAATCATAAAAGCGATGCAGTACGGAAGCTGAAAGTTATCGTAACTTAAAGTTTCACCGTCAGCATTTATCGGTACTACAAGTAGATACGATAAAAGATGCAGAATTATTGCTGTTCTAGCTTAAAAAAAACACTCCATTCGTGACAAACGAAATGAAATAAATTTACAGCAAAAAATTTTAAGCATTTAATAAGTTTGGCAAAAAGCTACAAACACAAAAGCCACAATTTGAAACTTTGGGAAAAATTTGCACATACATAGGCTGTGGGTAATATGTAGGCTTATCTGGAAGCGCTTAAACTCGGTGAAAAGATCGCACAGAAAAGCACCCTCGGGCGGACCCAAAGGAAGCCACTGGGACTATCGTCTCCCATAGAACGTTTGCACTTGGATGATATTACCAGCATAAGGTTGGTAAAAAAGTAGACAGTGGTAAACGTGTTATTTTCTCTCTAAAGTTTAATACACACAATATGCAATCACCTGAAAAGAAGAAAATCAAATATCTAGATTCAAGAATAACATATTTTACCAGCTCCCTTTGAGTAAAGCTTTGTTAGGGGTAGGGGTTAAGAACTTGATCCCACTTATTTTACAACTAAGTGCACTACATTTTGTGCTAACTTCTATCATCCGTGTGCAACAAAACTAAAATAGAAAATCAAGGCTCTCTCCCAACTGAACAAAATGCTAGGATCCGTCAGTATAGTGATCAGTGCAAGAACTTTGAAAAGAAACAAAAAGTGATCAATTCAAAAACAGTTGGAAAGAAATAAATTAGACAATGTGGATTTGAATTGTTCTTCACGGCGACTGTTCCGAGTTTAGAGTAATAACTTGTATATCCGAAAAAAGATGGTTGGAAACGTCTCTCATGAGCATTTTAGCAACGTGATAAGGTTTATTTCGAAGTTGGGAAGCCACAAATTTTCCAAAATCGTCGAATTCGTCTCCTTCGTTTTTACATATTGTCGCCAAGCTTTGCCGGCTTTCTTTGAGAAAATTGAACATTTCATTTTGAAAAATAGTCAAGTTCAAGTGCGGTGAACTTTTCAAGTTCCATGAAATTGCTCAATGTAACAAGATCACGCAAAATCTTCCTGCGAATGTCCAAAGCAACGGCTTGGCATGAAAACATGATCTCTAATGCCTGATGGAGCCGTTTTCAATGTGCGTGGACGCGGCAATATAGTCTACTCCAATTATATGGATTAGTGGGCAAGTGGCATCAGTTGGCAATCTGACAAGACATAGGCCTAATTGTAAACATGCTGGTAGATCGGCTGTGTTCGAAAAATGCGAAGCATAAAACTAATCTTATGAACTAAAAACTCAAAAATCAGTTTGGATTGCTCAACAAAAAGCGTGTGCAGAAATTCAAACGCAAATGATCTATTTGCCTTGCATTTGCAACAGGTCACAAATAGATCAAATGAAACGAAAGCCTACATAAAGATTTGACTTCTCGTAGGATCTCGGTCAAATCACACTTCCCAACGCGCAGCAAACGTACGTAAATTCTTTCGTGACGGGAATGTATTGAGTCACAAAGCACGAAATTATAAAACCGCCAAATCGCTCAACTCAAGGTGTGCGGTCTACGTCAAGTCGCTTGAAAAACATTATTAGACCTTTGTATCACGTACTTCAACTGGTGTGTTTTCTTTTCGTTTCCGCTTTTTCGGATTTAGGTCAGCTGGGGAAGGTTCACCAGAGATAGCTGACGTACTAGGCCCTTCATCAGGTTGAAGTTCTAAAACAAGTAAATAATTTTTGTAGTGTGATTCATACCCTATACAACGGTTATCTTTATGTTGTACTACAAGTTGCTATTGTGTCCAGCAAAAAGCTGTGGATGGAAAATCAAACGAAATGAGAATAGGACTATATTTCAATCCTTGATTGCCATCATTTATATAGCTCAAGCTCAAAACTGTATGCATTCTATATTGCATAGCCATATCAAAATCAGAAGATTTTATTTTGTCCTCATTCAAACGATAAAAACACAGCTACGTATAAGCATGTCAAAAAATATAACACATCAGCCACAGGAAACCGTGAAGGGACGCAAAGTCGTCGAGTCAAACGGTCACCTTGTTACACGTATAGCAAAAGAGCAGTTTGCTTGAATAATCAGTTGAGACAACGAAATCGGGTCAGATGAAGAGTCATACTGGTATGTAAAAAAAAGTACATAAAGTAACCTTAGAGTAAAGTGGCTGCAAAATGTTGACATAGGCTTATAATTAAAACACGAATTAAAGACCATACTCTTCCAGGAAAGCACAGTATAATCTTTTTACAGTAATCGCGCCAAATAACATAACAAGAGAACAAAATACACATTTTTTGACCAACATGAAAGGCCTACTGTAAATTTTTTGTTCACATTCATCATGCATCTCATTACCTGATGTTTGCATTCCTGCTGGGGAAGGCAGTGGTTGACTTTATTGTGTTTCAGATTCGTCTGCAACAAGAAAGCTGTGGACTAGGGGGAGGCGGAGACCCAAAGTTATCCACCGAGCTAAAATTAATGGCAATCTAACTTTCAAATCAATTTTTTAACAAAAAAGCAAAGGAATCGCCATAGAACACTATAAGTTTAAGCAAAGAAAAAAGACGTGAGTAATAGTATGAAAGAATCGAGCATATGAACACTGTTGAGTGTTGACAAATTAAAAACCTGTAGGTTATAAAAATGCCAAACGAATAAAACGCCTTACAGCTAAGTTTATCTGGTAAAATCAAACGACGCGCTCTAAATCCAGCTTTTAAACAATTTCATAGAACACACAGGCAGTCGAAAAATACCTTCGGTGTTTGACGTAAGAATCCAAAAAAGATAGATGAGTGTAATATGGCCACTTTTACGGCACTGAAACGCCAGAACCGCTTGGTGTTGCCAGTTGTTTTTTATGTTTTTTCCCGTAGAGCGTTCTCAATGTTCGCCATCGCTTTTGGCAGAAATCTACTGCACACAACAAAATGAACTGTGAGTGCATAGGTCATATTGTCAATTATGCGACATAAACCCATTACGAATAATAATGCACCATAATCTTTGAACAAGCTATGACTGTTAACTGAATAGAGACCACGATTAATCGGCAATGTTGTTGCTTTGTCAACATCTTTAGCATTATAACGTACGAATTTTTCAAGCAGCAACTAGTTTGGATAAAAAGAATAGCGTAGGCCTGCTAAAAAGCAAAGATACGGAAACAACTGAAATAAAATTTACATACAAGTAGTGTTCAGTTGCGACGCGATGACACGCCAACGATTTTCAACAGCTTGTCTGTTTTTGTGTTCTGGGTGAAAATGATTATAAATTATTTGGTGGTTTGAGACAAGATCAATTAAAGATACGTTAAAATTATCTACGCTTGGACTGCTTTCCGCAGAATCCATTCCACAGTGATTATATTGCGAAACTCGTCTAAGTTAAAGTTTTCAACAGCAAATAATTAGCAGAATACTGAGCCTGCAATGAAAATGTAAATAGCAAAATTACAGCAACAATATAACCGAAATGTGAGGGCTCAGCAAATTCAAACCAAAAATGCTAATTCCTTTCTCCTGTTTAATCAGAACTAAACTTGTCCAAACATCAAAGAAAAAAAAGAGTAAGCAAAATAATAGCGCATAGTTTTTATCGCATCTGCTGTATTAATTTCCAATAGATCAAAATTAGCACATTTAATGTTCTTATCAACGCCAGGTGCGAAACACCGTGAAGTTAAAATCAAAAGCAAAATTCAGCAAATTCTCACTTTACGAGCAAAGTTCAATGAAAAGAAGTGATAACGTTTGATAGTCCCATAACAATAGCGCAGTCATGTAAACTTAATGGTTAAAACCTATTCCACTGCCATGGCACAGCCCCTTTATTTAAAAAGTACAATTTCAACTGATCTCGGAAAAAGCCAGCGTTTTGACTGTAGAAGTTTGACCCGAAGCGTCTCAAATTGGTTAGATTTAGGGATGACGTAACTGATTTGCGCCAAGTTCCATTTGTGATGTTGCCAGTAGTGGGTCACTTTTGTCTCCGGAAACAAACTGAATAGGAGCATCAGAATATGAATCTTGTAACAGGTTGTGCAATACAACGCAGGCCTGGACAATTAGTTGAGCAGTATCAGGATTGCAGTTAATCATTTTATAGAAAATTTGCCAACGTACTGCAAGTATTCCAAACGCATTCTCCACAACCCTTCTCCCACGACTTAGCCTGTAATTGAAGATCTGCTGGTGCTCATCCAGAAAACGGCCAGGGTATGGCTTTATCATGCCAACTTTTAAAGGGAAAGCGTCATCAGCCGCAAAATAATAAGGAATGCGTATATCTGAACCGGGTAAGTTAGTTGGAGGGGGTATTTGCAAGGATGCATTGTCAAATTTTTTTCCTATTGAGGAATTACTAAAAATCCCTCCATCGCTGTGACGTCCAGAATCTCCGATTTCCACCAGGACAAAACGATATCGGGCGTCGCAAATAGCCAGCAAGACTAATGAGAAATACCCCTTGTAGTTAAAAAATTCGCTGCCGCTGTTTGGAGGAGCTTTAATTCGGATATGCTTTCCATCAATGGCACGGCACCGATGCAATTACTGCATTGCCAGAGATTTTGAAAATCGCTCGCAATACTTAACCACCTTTCAGCCGTAGGTGGTTGCAACACTAGAGGTTGCAAAGTATCCCACAAGGCTTGACAGCATTCTTTCAGTATTGCACTTACAGTGCTGTGGCCCAGTCGAAACAAAAAGGAGAGGTGGATCTGGGACGCTCCAGTTGCAAGGTATCTGTAACAAAATAACGTTTTCATGCCTATTCTGTTAGCTATTTTACGTACTCTATATCTGCACAGTGGACATGCAGTATAACATGTCCCGTAGGTAATAGAGTTAAATGCGTGTTTAAATAGCAATCAAAACTACCTACAAAACATACGGACCGAGAGCACTTTGAAAAAAAGCTTAAATTATACAACACGAACCTTAAGGTAACAATTAAGCGTTGTTTAGGTGAGATGGCCTTCCTCCAATTTGAGTCGCCTTTTTTAATTTTTGGCTCCAACATGGCGAGCAACCAGAAAAATTTTTCTTTGCTCATCCGAAAGTATTGTATACATTTTTCCGGATCTCCCCAAGGACTGCATCCGCTAAAATAAACTCGGAATTCGAATCCCTTTCTTTCAAGATAGGGTGAACCCACATGCTTCTATATAACGAAAAAGAAAAGTAAACAATAGAAGCAATAGTTGCAAGAGAAAGCGCTAAACATAAGTGATGAGGCGTAGGTGCATTTCTTGTTTGAAAATAGTAGCTTGTAGCAGATTGGATCAGAATCTGGCATCCAAAGAGCAGCAAACGTGACGCAGCTAGTCTCTTTGATAGTGTGAAAATATTTTTGCAAACATCTTAAAATTATTTTTAGAAAAATCACAAAAATGTTTTTCAAAAATTTTTTCACAAACACATTTTATAAAATTTTTTTACAAAAGTATTTTTACAACAATCAAGAGTTACTAGCTTTTGTCAGGAGTCCCACCCCTTCAGAAATCGTTGCCCTTTGTCGAGGATCATAGCGAAGTCAATCACAGGGTTCCAATATAAACCTACGTCTTCGCCACAAGAATTGATCAAAATGGTACCATAAACAGCACTGGTATGTTATGATGCTGCTAGTTACCCTAGTGCTGCCTTAAAAAAAAAGACTGCCGCATACCTAAACCTAGATAGGCCTACTGTATTTCCAAACTCAAGCTACAGTTTCATCTTACCATTTGGGCTTTAAAATTGCTTGATAGAGTAAATACGACTCCACGACTACAGTACTTAACATCAGAGTTTTTCTCTTAATAATTTGCTTTTGAATACTCATCTTGGTACACTATTTACAAAACTGAAACAGCAACAAAATAAGCTAATTTGCTAAACCTATGTAGTTTGAAGCCTACAAATTCACCACAGTTTATGACAAAAGTGCTCAACTGTAAAGGAGCTGAATCAATAACAAAGGGAAACTGAGTTCAGCTAAAGCAAATGTACAAATTGCTTTAGCTGAACTCAGTTATCGAGCACTCCTTGAAACACTGATTCCCATTGTTATAGTGTAAAGCCTAGATAACACACTTTGAACCAGCCAAAAACTACCTATAGGCCTAGACTTGTTTGAAGCCTAGATAACTCCTTTCAAAAACTACCTAACAGCTTGTTTGAAGCCTAGATAACATACTTCTAACCTGTCAAACACTACTTACTGGCCTAGGTTGCTTGAAGCGTAGATAACATACTTTTAACCTGTCAAAAACTACCTACAGGCCTAGGCTTGTTCAAAGCCTCGATAACATACTTTTTAACCTGTCAAAAACTACCTACAGGCCTAGGCTTGTTTAAAGCCTGGATAACTCCTTTCAAAAACTACCTACAGGCTTGTTTGAAGCCTAGATAACATACTTCTAACCTGTCAAACACTACTTACTGGCCTAGGTTGCTTGAAGCGTAGATAACATACTTTTAACCTGTCAAAAACTACCTACAGGCCTAGGCTTGTTCAAAGCCTGGATAACGTACTGGTTCAAGTCCCATTGGTGTTAGATTTACATCCGAATTTTGTAGCATCCAAGGATGATGTGGTAAGCATGAGCCAATCAAAGCATTGTAAATATGCTCGTAAGCTCTGCCGTCAGCTGCTCCAGCTGACGGTGGAAGCTTTTCCGGTTGAATCAACTCTTTCGCAACCATATCAGTGAAATAACGGTAATGCAAATGAAATAACGTTGATGTTGTACTTGATGTGCTTTTATTATGCAAATAAAAATTTGAAATCCTGCACTTTTAACGTCGGTTTCACTACTATTGCGTGATGTGAAGGTATATATTGCTTCCATTGAAAAATCTTTCCCTCATAACTTGTTGAAAAACCTGACCTTTCCCACCCGCATATGGATGATACTGTATCACATCCGGAAAAACTATGAGCAATAAGCAAGCTTTTTCTCTGGCCCTGTGTTAAATTTTAAAAAAATTTTTTTTAATATAAAATTATGCAAAGCACAAGATTCCAATAAAATACAAACTTTCAAGAACTTTTCAACATACACAACCCCAATAAGTTATTACAGCATCATAGGAATTTCTTAGTTGTGAATGTGATTTATGCATGTCCCACCTTATTTTTTTTACCTAACTCGTATTAACCAAAAGGGGGCAGAATCACTCTTCCCCAGGCGAGGATGTAAGAAACCCAAACATTTGATGCATAAACTTACTCAGTACAACCAGTGTAAAATACCAGCAAAACAGCAACACAAAATAATACACGACAAAGCGCAATGTTTCAATCTTATGGGTCTTATCAGGTGCATGACAACCAAAACAAATCACATAAAAGCAAAGTTCTTAAAAGAACATTCCAATCCAAATCCCAAGTCTGGCTTAAGCAACAGTAACCAGTATAACAAGTCAATGAGTTTCTACTTCACAACATCAAGCTATGCTAACTTTAGAATCAAACAGCATCAATTCAAAATTGTTGAAAAATCTACCAAAAAAACACAGTATGTATCATTTTGAGAAACCAGAAGTGCTTTTCATTGTTCGAAAACTAATTTATGCAAACCATATTTAGGAAAAACTTGCTCTTGAGGAAAGCTTCACTTGCTCTTGATTTGGGTTAGAATGTTCTTTTAAGGACTTTGCTTTTATGTGATTTGTTTTGGTTGTCATGCACCTGATGAGACCCATAATGAGACACTGACTATGCTGAGTAAGTTTATGCATCAAATGTTTGGGTTTCTTACATCCTCGCCTGGGGAAGAGTGATTATGCCCCCTTTTGGTTAATACGGGTTAGGTAAAAAAAATAAGGTGGGACATGCATAAGTCACATTCACAACTAAGATATTCCTATGATGCTGTGATAGCTTATGGGGGTTGTGTATGTTGAAAAGTTCTTGAAAGTTTGTACTTTTTCAATATCAAAAGTTCTATCAAAAGTAGCTTTATCAGTTTTTCTCAGGAACTGATTCTCGGTAAACAAGGCTATTGAAAGTGGTGTAAACTCAAAATGCAGACTTTCCTTAATGGTTAATTTACTTTCGCTAAAATGATTGTGAATGTGATGAAACAATTTGAAAAAAATTTAACAACACTTGCTTTTTGTCTTTGGTTTTCAAAGATTTTTTAGGATGAGACAAAGATACTACCTTAAGCTTTGTGGGAAGTTTATCCGAATAGTATTTATCATCAAAGATATTTGAAGGTTACGACCAACATCTTCTGCTTGATCAGCGTTGATACTGTTGTCTTCACAAAATACGTCAATGCTTAAAAACAATAACATATTTTCCATGCGACATTTTTAAAAATTTTCAAAAACGCGACATTTTTCAAAATGACATTGCAGCCAATAATAAACTTTGTTGAGAAATTTGCAAGGGACAAATTAATGTTTCGACTATAACCAAAGTCTCGTCAGCCTTGCTACGCACAGCCAATCCAGGCTAAACTCATTCCAGACTGTAAAGACTCTGTTTTTGCATTGCTTTACCTGTACATCTCGACTTCATCTCTTTTCTAGGTTGTGCCCTATTTTTGGCAGGCGACTGGCCCCAAACAACGATACCCAATGAAAGAACCTATAACCACTAACCCACAACCAAGTTACCGTTAGCCTAACTAGCCCACATCACTAGAAGCCCCCATGGTAACCCACTCATTTGCAGCTGCAGACGCGTTTCGACCTTATTATGGTCTCATCAGTGCAGCATAGCAACCTCCCACCTTCCTAAAAAAAAAATTCTAACCTTCAAAAGAACTACACACTCCAAATCTAAGCCTCTCCTCGTTCTGCTCAAGGTAGAACATTTGAAATAAAACCTTCAAGAAAGTAATACAGGCTGGATTATGATGTCACAGATTCACTGTAAACAATCGATAAGAATAGAAAAGAAAATCGATAAGAATAGAAAAATCTTTAAACCATCCGGACTTTTCTATTCTTATCGATTGTTTACAGTGAATCTGTGACATCATAATCCAGCCTGTATTACTTTCTTGAAGGTTTTATTTCAAATGTTCTACCTTGAGCAGAACGAGGAGAGGCTTAGATTTGGAGTGTGTAGTTCTTTTGAAGGTTAGAATTTTTTTTTTTAGGAAGGTGGGAGGTTGCTATGCTGCACTGATGAGACCATAATAAGGTCGAAACGCGTCTGCAGCTGCAAATGAGTGGGTTACCATGGGGGCTTCTAGTGATGTGGGCTAGTTAGGCTAACGGTAACTTGGTTGTGGGTTAGTGGTTATAGGTTCTTTCATTGGGTATCGTTGTTTGGGGCCAGTCGCCTGCCAAAAATAGGGCACAACCTAGAAAAGAGATGAAGTCGAGATGTACAGGTAAAGCAATGCAAAAAAGAGTCTTTACAGTCTGGAATGAGTTTAGCCTGGATTGGCTGTGCGTAGCAAGGCTGACGAGACTTTGGTTATAGTCGAAACTTTGTTGAGTTTTGCATTTTTTGCATTATATTTTTCCTTTTGCATGCCTTTTTCGTGCCAAATTTATTATTTTTGGACAAAATTGGTCAGAAAAACTTTAAAAAATTACAAAAAAAAGAGTTGAATGTACGTTGCAGGTGCAAGAACGAATTACGAACTTGAATCAGACGCTTTTAATCAGACGAAGACAAATTTAATGGTATTTATCCTGTTGACTTAGCATAAGAAACAAGAAAGCTTGAAACCGACAGTTCAGAGTTTTGAAGACACTAGAATGTGGTTAAATTAAAGGTGTAGCAGTCTCGAGAATAAGAACGAAAATCAGAATTTGACATTTGAAAATAGACAACACGATATTTTGCAACATTTTAAGTTGATTTTGACTGCTAAAGCTGATTCAACTAGTCCAGTTGTTTTCCGTAAGTTCAAAAAATTGATTAGCCTAATCAGTGCCTACCGCATGGATAATAACGTACCGAACGCTGTACCGGTTAAACGGTTTGCCCGGTAAAATTGTGTTAATTGAAAGTTTTGGCAAAAGTTAAATTATTTGCATAAATTTTATAAAGGTCTGATGGAAGCTTACCTTCTTTTGTGCCCATTCCTGATAGCCTACTTTTTTTGGCTGTTCGCTAGTTCATTAATTGTGAAAGGCACTTAGATTTAATAGGATGACTTTATGAACTTCTTTAGCAAATTTCAGCAGTCTGTGTTGGCTTTGTTTTTATCAATAGACTACTAACGTACTCTATTAATTAAGCTGCTCAGATGGCCGAGTGGTAAGAGCGTTTACCTCAACAGCTGTAGACTTGGGTTTGTTTCCGAGTCAGGTCAAATTAGTGACTTTAAAATTGGTATTCACAGCTTTCTTGCTTGACGCTCAGCAATAAAGAGACAGTGTGATGATCAAGCCGGTAAGTTTACTTGTTGTGCCGTTGGGAAAGACACTTAGCAGGATTCCCCCATCTTGGTGTGGTAAACAGATGGCTGCATAGCAACTCCTAAGCGAGCTTGTTGTATCGCTTTGATCGCTATGTCGTGATAGGAAGATAAGTATGCAACAAAATATAGAAAATAAAAAAAAAAACAGATTGGCGACTGACTAAATTGTTAGTTTTCATTTATAAATTTAATTGTGGTTTCCATATCTTGCATTTAGCTTTCAAATTACTGGTTGCATAAATGGTGTAATTTTTGTATGTGCCAATTGAAGTTGCAGTTTTGATAATTTCATGTCTCGAAAGACCCCACAAGGTATATCTGACATTTGGCCTCGAAAAATTTTTCGCTGCAAAACTGTGCGAAACGCTTTTGCTCATGTTAAAATTATAGCCAAACACTATGTATACAAACCTAACCTGGCAGGATGTGTCGTTTACCGTTGCAACTTTAAGCAACATTCTCAATGACAAAGATATACCGCAAAAAATGCAAAAACCGATTTGTCAGATGCACGAGAAGAGGACAAAAAAGTGTTCTAAAGAGTTTGTCAGTTGAAAGAGCTTTTTTGTCTTGTGACGCATTACGAATGCTGGTAAAGTTACGAATGTATCAGGAATGCTGGTGAAGCTTGACAAAAGAAAAACGCAAATCCTACCAAATGACGAATATATAAAAAGTGTTAGTTTCCGACAATATTTTGTAAACCATTTGAAGCCAACCATTTGAAGCTACTTTTAATCGGCCTCTGAAAGTTGAGTGGAACATTGTGATATGCATGTTTGGAAGAAAAGCAATTGCAAAAGGAAATCAAATAGACATTGGTAAACCCACTTAATACTTCCCGTAAAACCACTTACCGCTCTAAAAAAATTTTTTACTGCCGATTACATTTATTATGTGTAGGATGATAGACCTACAGTTTAATAGGCTATGTGATAGTGGTGAATAGAGACGTCGCTTTTTGTGTGCTTTTGTTTGTGCGTGATTTCCTTGGAGTAAGAAAACAATAAATTTTAATAATTTCCTTTTCTATTTGTTATTTCATTTGAGCAACAGCTGTGATATGGCTGGATAGTGAATATACAATTAACTGTCTAGGCTCGTGCGATTAGATAGCCCCCCTAGGTTGACAGCATATTATTGAAATTCGTTCAATACTGCGTTATTTTTTTTCTGAAGTTTGGCTTTGATCAATTGGCCTGTCTACAAAATTTTTGGTCATTTCAATTTTTATCGGTCATGTTTGAAATAACAATACGTTGAGCAAAATGTACACGTGCTCCTTTGTAACTGCAACACAAATAAAACCTACTTTGATCAGTTTGATGTCTGTCATTGGCTGCGCCAATGGGGGGGACAAATCCCCCCCACCACATCTTCTCAGGCCTATTTTTGTAAATCGTGCAAATTCGTTAAATCTTTTTCTGGGGTAGGGTATGGGGCAGACGTGGACCCTCTCCTGGTTTCCTGTTTTTAAAACACAAAAATTTTAACAAATGACTAGATAATGCGTCAAGGGAACCCAGAAATATATAGCCTAATTTGGCCGCAAGACATTACCTTTTGACCTATATGAGGTTCTCATATTCTGTCAGTGCCATTGTTTTTTTACCATTTTTAGGATTTCTCAATTTTCGTTTTCATTCTTTGCGGTGATACTGCAATATAACACCATATGTTTTGCTAAATTTGGTCGAAGAGTTGCATGGTAGACCGTTTTTTTTTAATAACCTACTTTGAAGTACAGTGGCACACTGTACTGCAGAATCGGGCTACGGAACTACTAGGCACAATAACCGAAAGCAATGTCAATTTCTGAACAATTACATTTACTAGTATCCTATTTTTACTTCTTGGTTTGTCCCCTCCACTTATTTCTGACTGGCGCCGTCCTTGATGTTTGTTAAACCTGACACCGGTAATCCATTTGTAATTGTTGCTCGCATATTGGCAAAATATTTACTTGAACGGTCAATTCTTTGGAATGGCTTTAATTTTTTCCGGTTTTTAGAAATTTAACTTGGACTATGACCGAAATGGCCGTTAGCTCAGTTGCTTAGCGCACACGCTATCGGTGCGGGAAATCTAGAATTCAAATCTCGGGTCGACCTAGTCGACACTGTGTCTCGAACTGCTCGCCACCGCTGCGACGTTCTTTCGGAACTGTGTAGCTCATGCGCTAAGCCGCGGAGATGGACCGCGATACTCGTTTCACGCTTTGGCGTAATACCGCGAGTATAGTGAAGATTTGATTTTTTTATGACCGAAATTTTACCAAAAAAAAAAAACAAAGCAGATTCAATAGGCTTAACGGATATAGTCTAAAACAGGAATGAGGAACCGACAAAGCACAGTAGGCCTCATTGATTGCATAATATTTTAGGCGGGCGAAATTTGCTTTTGATTTGTTAATTTTGTTTTAAACAAGCAATTATACGTAGCAGATTTATTAAACTTTCACGATGAACTATTTTTTGCCGCAAAATCTAGGCTCACTCTGGCTCACTCTGGCAGTTCCGACTTTTGCACGTTTTTTATGCCACAAAATATTGCATGTAGCAGAATGTGAAGCAGATTTTATAAAAATTCCGTATTTTTTGTTTTACCAGAGTGGCTAAATAGGAAATGGTATTACTTTGCTGACAAGACGATTGATAAGAATTGTATAACAAACCGTAGGAAATAATTTGTTCTTAGATCTGACCTCGCGAAAAAATCAGGACCTTGTTCACCGAATGAAGACAATAATCGACCCAACTTAATTCACTCATCTACGGTACTCACCGTACTGCTTTTACATAAACACAAGCTCCACTGCTCACTTCAGCAACACTATGCAAAGAGGGCTATACCCTTCAGCACACAACAATATTGCTTACTCTACGCACACTAAATCTACACTCGAAAATTCACGCCTAATTATACTTGAAACTCAAGCTCGAGAACGTTCTACAGCATTCTCAAAAAAAAAACAAGAAGAGAAATCACATGACATGCAAAAACTCACACCAAACCGCAGTAAACACAATTTTGACGTCACAAGCACAAATTTCAAGTCAGTGATATTACCAAAAAAGAGATAATATTCACAAGAGAAATTACGTCAGTAGAAAATTATGACTTCATAATGCAGCCTTACAAAACAATCTCACAAATAAAATTTCGGAAAAACAACGCATGGGTCCTAAACCTACTACAGCAAACAAAGCATGTAAAACAAAACATATTGATCAGTCATATTGTAATTTTTTCACTAAAATGGCCCGGATGGCAGATGCTTCCATGTAGCCCGGGCTGTGATTACGTCTGTACAAAGCTTTTCTTTTGCAAAGTTACAATGACAGACCGAAACCAAATCTGCCGACCCGGAAAAGTATCCACTCTTCCCAATGCTCAGCCAAAGCCTACTAACCGGCAAACGTCTTTTTCAAGACGGAGCAATGTTTGCTCTGCTTCAGGGCACATCGTCAACAAGTTCCGAAGGCCAGCAATCCTGCAGCTGAACATTGAAGGCCTCACTGCAAGCAAGATGAATGTCCTTCACCATCTCGCTGTGCAGTTTGAGGCACTCGTCATCCTACTACAGGAGACCCACGGTGCTTTTACCGACAAGCTTGTGATTCCAGGCTTTGCACTAGCTGGGTCCTGTTTAAACAGGATACACGGCCTTGCTTCATTTGTCCATGAGCGACTAAAATGGATCCTAGTAGATCAGTCCCCATTTACATCAGAGACTGAGTGGTTATGCGTAGACGTTGATGGCTATAAAATTGTCAACGTTTACAAACCTCCACCTACACCATTGCACACTACCGACCTACTAGTGTTTCCACATCCTGTCCTGTACTCGGGTGATTTCAACTGCCCGCATGTGAATTGGGGCTACAGCAGCAACAGCGCTGATGGAGAGTGCCTTGTTGCTTGGGCAAGCCTTAATGGTCTTGTCCCTCTCCATGACCCAAAGGACATGACCACTTTCCACTCAGGCCGCTGGAACACTGGCACCAACCCGGACCTGGCGTTTGTTAGTGTTGGTCCTGATAGTCGCTTACCTGACAGGCGTATTTTAGAGAAGTTTCCTAGGTTACGACATCAACCTTCGCTCATTGTTCCACCAAGGCTCACTCTGGCAGTTCCGAGTATGCCTGTTAAGCGATGGAACTTCCGCAAGGCCAAATGGAGCCATTACAATGCCCTGACCAACCAACTCGCTAAGAGCTTGTTGCCACCTGATACATCTGATGTGGACCGGGCATACCAGGACTTCTGCAATGCCTTCAGCACAGCAGCCAAAAAGTATATCCCACGTGGTCGACAAAACGACCACATTCCGTGTTGGGATGCTGAGTGTGAGAACCTCTATCAGATGTTCCTGCAATCGCCTGAGGGATCAGACTCTAGCAGGGCTGCTTCTGCCCTGCTGTCCAGGCTCGACAGAAAACGCAGGGACCGATGGTCTGAGGCAGTCCAAACCATCGACTTTTCTCACTCCAGTCGTAAAGCATGGAGCATATTAAACAACTTAACTGGTAGATCACGACGCTCCCCTTGGCATTGTGCAGTTTCAGCCAATGCCATCGCATCAGTACTGGTCAATAACGCCAAATACGAGAATATTGATCGCAAGTCATCCCGGCTTGTGTCTCAAGAAATGTCTGATCTTTGGAGGGCCTCTACAACAAGTGCAATGAATGTCTGTGGAAGCTTTATTTTCTCAGAATTCGCAGCCGCCCTCAAACATCCGAAACCAGGAAAAGCTCCAGGCCCAGACTTTATCTGCCTTGAGCGTTTCCTCCATGCTGGAGCTGCTCTAAAATTCTGGCTGTGTGGCTTTCTTTCATCCTGTTTGCACCACCTTAAAATTCCAAAAATCTGGAGAAGAGCATTGGTTGTCGCGATTCCCAAACCAATGAAACCTGCAGAGGACCCCAAGAGCTATCGCCCCATCTCTTTGCTCTGTGTCCCCTACAAGATCATCGAGAGGCTCATTTACACCCGTCTCGATCCCATTGTCGACCCGCTTCTTCCTCGGGAGCAAGCTGGGTTCCGACAGGGGAGGTCCACAGTAGACCAAACTGTTCTACTTACCCAACACATCGAGGATTCATTTGAGACCAAGAAAAAGGCCGGTGCTGTTTTTGTCGATCTGACAGCAGCTTATGACACTGTCTGGCATCGTGGCCTCACCTGTAAGCTGCTGAGACTCCTTCCTCATAAACACATGGTCCAAATGATTATGAAACTTATCCGGAATAGAAGTTTCACCCTTTCCATCGGTGACAGCTAGCGAAGCAGGTTACGACGTTTGCGAAATGGCCTCCCACAGGGATCAGTCTTGGCTCCCCTCCTTTTTAACATCTACACATACGATTTGCCCTTCCACAATTTCCCAGAAGTATGCATATCCCGACGACCTGGCATTGATGCATACCTCGAAAGACTGGAAGACTTTGGAGGGCACTCTAAGCCAAGACATGACAACACTTTCAGCGTATCTCCAAACTTGGAGGCTGAAGCTCAGCCACACTAAGACGGTTATGACGGCCTTTCATTTAAACAACCGAGAGGCGAAACGTGAGCTCAAAATCTTTAACAACGGCAAACTATTACCATACTGTCCAACTCCAACCTACCTTGGTGTAAAGCTGGACTGGTCGCTCACTTTCCGTTATCACTTAGAGGCATTGCGCAAGAAACTTTCCACTCGCGTCACACTGTTGAGGCAACTTGCAGGCTCGGGATGGGGTACAGGAGCCAAAACATTGCGAACAGCCGCTTTGTCCCTGGTTTACTCCACAGCTGAGTACTGTGCACCTATTTGGTGTCGTAGTGCTCACACTCTGCTAATCAACAGTGTTTTAAATGATGCCTTGCGCATTGTCAGTGGATGTCTGCGACCCACTCCAACGGACTACTTGCCAATCCTCGCAAGCATCCAACCAGCTGAGCTTCGCCGTCGAGGAGCGACACTCTCCCTGGCTAACCGCGCCACCCTTAACCCTGATCATATTCTACATGAACAGCTGGTCGGGAAAGAAAATGCGCACCATGCAAGGCTCAAATCAAGACGCCCGTTTGTACCCGCTGCACAGAAACTACTGGATAGTCTGACCGAATCAGACATTCGTGCAGCGCAATGGATGGATTATGTATGGAACATGGAATGCTTAAAAAGTGCATCAATGCTTCATGCTTTTATTCCTAGGGCCAGTTCTAAGCCTCTTGGAATGGGTTTGCCCAGAACATCTTGGGTAAAACTGAATCGTCTGCGGACTGGCGTAGGGCGATTCCATTCATCCATGTACAAATGGGGTGTTGCTTCCTCACCGAATTGTGAGTGTGGTACCTCTGAGCAAACTGCCGACCACGTCATTTCTACATGCCCCCTACATTGTGCACCAAAAGGAATACAAGGTCTGTTGGTCCTGGATGATGACACCCGACGCTGGCTTAAAATCAACGCCGTCAACATCTAAGCCGTCGGAAGAGGATGCCCAACCACACGACGACGACGACGAGTAATATTGTTACAACCAGTTTGTTGTACGCTTGACAAAGTTTTGTCGCAGGCCACATTTAAAACTTAAGCGGGCTGCATGTGGCCCGCGGGCCGCAGGTTCCCCACCTCTGGTCTAAAGTCACATTACCAAAAATTTCACAAAAATAGTAGAGTAAGGGGATTATTTTTAAATTTTTAGTTACAAATTTTTGCTGAGACCTGAAACAAACCTTGGCTGCTGCTAAGCCTAGTAGAGTAGCATTTACAATTTGGTGTTGAATGGGCAAGCCGTTAAGCGGGTCTGTGGCATTCCAGCCAGTTATAATATCCGTAAGTTACTTTCATGTTTGAAACAGCACGCGACAGTTTGGGCTGATCGTAGTCATCAAAGGAAGAATAAATTATTCCGGACGCCACCACATTTTTTCCCCAGTTGCTGGGAAGGCATGCTTTTTCCATCTCAAAAAACGTTTGGTGAAACAGTTTCTTGTTGTCTTCCCTATATTTCAAATCTTGAATTTGCACCAAATATTAGGGAAAATTTGAAGTTTATGCAGATTGTGTTGCCAATCAAACTTGCAATGCCTTGCACTGTTGCATATCAGCATTCAGCAATTCATTGAACAAGCACAACCAACAACATCATCGCAAGAGTGTTATTGCCAAAAGACAATTCATCATTTTAGTTTAAAATAATAAAACTAAGACAAGTCTACAATTTGATCACTAGATACTAGCTCAGAGCCTAGACCAAACACTGCTCAGAGCAGAGCTTAGACCACAAACATACACCTAGACTAGACTATTTTTGCTGAAAATAAATTAGTGGTTGAAACAATTAAATAATATAGAGTGAGCTCAATCTAAGTAACAATTAAAAAAATAGATCAAGTACACTCCTCTCCTTTACTGTATTAGCAGCTTGGTTTATCATTGTACAGGTCCTTTTGTCAGTTTACTGATATGTTAGTCAGTCTAACGCAGTCACATATTTTTACACCTGGAGGGTGAGTTTTTTAGTCTTTTTGAATAAGTCGATAACCTACAAGTACTTGGCAATTCTTAGAAATTGAAACAATTTTATAGCACAGCTGCGGGCATAGTCTGGAGTCCATCAAAAACGTTACTGCACCAGAAAGGTAGGACTAACAAAGTAGCAGAAAAGACTAGCCCATGACTGATTTCATAATTAACCACATAGTCTTAAAAGGTTAAATTATTATTGTTGAAAACGTTATCATTTTTAGTAATCATAGAAACTACACAAGACGTCGATCCACCAGGAAGGCTTTAAAATTAATCCTTGGATTGTTAAGCTAGCTATTTAAATCTTTAAGGGCCATCCAAAACTCTTATTATTCAACTTAAAACATATCGCAATATGTCAGTCAGCATTGAAACTTAGAAGTGCAGGATAATACTTACATCCCCATTACCTTCAACTGGCTTAATTCCTGTTTTTATAAATTTAGGAACAAAAACTATGCCAGCACACTACCAATCTCTTTTTTTTTTCCATTATAACGCGCACAAAACTAGTGCTTTTTTTCATATGCGTCGGAGCGTGACTGAGTGAACGAGTTTTTCCTGGTATCCGGGAAGTTTCCAGTCATTTAGTATATAGTCTTTGGTTTTAAATAAACGCTGTTTTTAGTAATTTATGTTCTAACATACTGCATTGTTGCTTGAAACAGAAAAAAATTAGCACAAAACTCATTTGACAAAGATTTCTTTTAATTCGTTTTGACTATGTTGTTCAAACTCTTTGTAACTTCCTCCCTGTTTCCAGCTTTTTACGCTTACGGATGATGTTATGCATCAATGATGAGGACGATGATTTGATTGTGACATCATAGCAACTACATGATGTGCTTAAGCGTTGACGTTCGCACATACCGAATTTACATTCATATTTTTCAAAAATGCCAAAGTGAATATAATTACCAAACAATATTCATTTTTTAAACAAAAATTCTGCCAGTAGAGGCGCTAAAGATTTTATTACCCCGTATTTAGAAGCCATGGATTAAAAAATGTTCACAGTGTAGGGGAAATGTGGAACTTATGGATCAGTGGGACCAATGGAACACCAAATTATTTTGCGAACTAGAAACGGGTTTTTAAAACTTTTAATATTTGAAAACACCTTTTGGTTTTGGAGTCTAAAATCAACACTGAAATTTTGGAAACGCGAAAGTTTTAAGAATATTTTAGGGTTTTGCTGTTTTTGTGGTCCAAAATGTACTTATTAAGGCCAGTTTTGTAAGATGTTTTTTATAGCTTAAGGTGGTTAAAAATTATTGGCTGTTGGTCACAAACAAGGTCACCATTATAGCTAACTTTTAGATAAAAATATGGTTCACTGAGATTTAGCATTCACAGGCTAACAACTATTTTTTGTAAATGTTAACTGTGTAAAACCCATGGAACGCGCTGTTTCGTATTTGCTAGATCATGTGTACCTTAAATCAAGGAAGCCAAATAAGGGATTTTTCTGAACAAAACTTAATCCAAACCTTAAACAAAGTTTTTGCAAATAAACTGAGTTGTGGAAAAGCTGCTAACCATTTTAGGTTTTTTTACAGGATCCAAAAAGCTCAAAGATAAAAAAGTTTGTGGCACCCATAAAAGAATTAAAAATTTATCTTTTTAAAAGTTAAAATTCTTCATAGTGATTGCAGTTGCGAATGTTTTGACTCACCAATTGGTGCCGATTTTTCAAAAAGCGTAATTTTGTTTGAGCGGATGAATACAAAAAAAATTTGGGGCCAGTCGCATGCCAAAAATAGGGCACAACCTAGAAAAGAGGTGAAGTCGAGATGTCCAGGTAAAGCAATGCAAAAAAGAGTCTTTACAGTCTGGAATGAGTTTAGCCTGAATTGGTTGTGCGTAGCAAAGCTGACGAGACTTTGGTTATAGTCAAAACATTAATTTGTCCTTTGCAAATTTCTCATCAAAAATGATACAGTTGTGCAGTCAAAGATGTAGCCAACTTATCGTTTTAAGAAAAATGCTGTTGTTCAAAACATTGTTTTCACATTGTTAGGTCTAAACTTTTGAAACTAGCAAAAACACCAAAGACTGCATTTGTGAAGATTTTTTTTCATACCTTACAAAATTTATTGCCTAAATAAGATTTCATTATTTTAAAATTTTTCGTGGAAACTAAGTTAACGCTTTAGCATCAGCTGATCACTCAGTCATGTTTTGCTAGTTTTATTGCACACTTATTAATGAAAACGCTTTTCTTCGCATTGCAAGAGGAGTCTTTACGTCAATGTTGTTTCACTTCATGAGTAACAATTTGTAATAGTTTTTACGGTGGCCTACGTTTATCTAACTTTTGACACTAAGTAATAATAGTTTTTAAAATACCGGTACACTCCACTTTCATCAGTAAAGATACCACCAGCGTGGGTCCACTATATAATTTGAGTCAATCTCGAAACAGTTTCAATCATTCCACGCATTTGTACGTGCCGTTAACTAGGCTTGCTTGTTATGTCAATTAGATTAGTTAGACCCATTTTAAAGGAGGTTGAAATTTGCGGCAGAGCCGGCGCAAGAGCAGTCGACTTAGGGGGGCCGAGCGATCAAACGGCGGGGGGAGGGATGCAAAGTTGCAAAAATTGGCCAGATTATGCACAAAAGCCGCTTGTTTTCCAAAAAATAAGCTTGTTGATTGGGGGACTGGCCCCCCTTGACGTCGGCCCTGCGGGCAAAGCTGTCGTCGTAGGAAGTTTTTAAGTCTTAATCAACCTCGACGGACTTTATTTATAACCACTTGCATCCATTACAAGGTGCTAAGCAAGGCGCTGCAAGAAAAACTAGAGTCGTATTGGCAGCGTGGCCCTGTGTGTTGGAGCGTCGTTGGCGCTGTGTGTTGGAGCGTGGTTGTGACCATGATCATTAGATACTTGGCTTCAACTCTCATCCCAGTTTTGTTGTTACGTTCTAATATAAGTTGCTTCAAGATGATTATTTCTGTTGCTTGGCGGATCCTTGTTTTGCTGCATGTTCTATTTTTCGTGTCAATATTGCTTTAACGTATAAGTACAAGCACCGACAATGGAGTAGAGCGCTGCCTGCGCTGATTATAGTGAGTTTTGACCTCAAGGTTTACTTTCAGTCTCAAAACCATGACAACAAGTGTTTATTGCAGCGAGAGCAAAAGTTTATTTAAACGATAACAAAGAAGAAACGGAATTTTTTTTTGCGATATTAATGTAGTACAGTATAATACATGGAAACAGAAGCAAAATTTAGTTCGATTTCGTTCTCATGCGAACAAGCCAAAAATTATAAACAATGCGATAACTGCAAGCTTCTTAGCAAGCGAGGAAGTATAGTAGAACAAATAAATACATAATTGCAACGTTGGGAACAGAAAGATATTGTGGGAACACAGAAATTAAGATTGCTTGCTATAATTTGGCTATACTCTAGGATTACCATTGATTCATCACCAAAAAAGAAGACACGTTTTTGATAAAAATTATTAACAACTACTAGTTGTTCTGCATTTCCACATAAACAAAAAGGGAAAACAAGAAATGTTGTAACCGAAGTTGGCACGTAAAAAGAAAGTTAACTTTTCTTTGTCTTTTTGGCATCACAGTATATTTTTTGGTAATCTTAGCAAACTTTACCACAATCCACAAACTGTTTAACAGAAAATGCTGTAAAGTAGAAACTTTCGAATAACTGCAAAGTTTGAAACCAAACAGAATGAAAAGCATGATGGATGCTTCTTCAATAAAAGTTAACCTGTGACTTTAACTTTATTGCTCCTTTTCTTAAATGCAAAAAAGAGGAAATTTGGGTATTTATGAATCTTTTTGGGGTATTAGCTATTTTTCGTTAAAAAGGAAGACATGTCCTCCAAAAAGAAGATGTACGGTGTTCGTACTATACACAGATTATAAACTGGTAGGCGTAAGGCAATCTTTAGCAGTAAATTAAATAAAGGTAGTAGTATGCATGGTTTTAAAAATCAGCTTTTGTTGATTCATTAGTAGGCTTAGGCTTACATGGCAAAGCGACAATAATCATAGCACAATGTATGGTTGCAAATGCAAGGTTGACGATCATTTACTAGGTAAAATGATAACACGTATAGTAAAATAATGAAACTGGGTGAAAATATAATAATCACACATTTAGTAGTTGGAATCACATTTGTAATTTTTTTTACCTTTTAAATTTTTAAGCAATGTAGGAAACCCAAAAAACATCTTATGAAAGCAATTAAAACCGTTAGTTTTACAGCATTAAAATTATTTAATCATAATATGAGCGCAAAATTTCCAAATGAAAAGACCCGTGGCATGAGATTCTTAAGCTTTCTATAAAATCGATATGAAATAAGCTTTCTATAAAATCAATTAATCATAATATGAGCATAAAATTTCTAAATGAAAAGACCCCTGGCATAAAATTGGCAGCATAAAAATGTGCACGACGTTACCTGCCGGAAAGACTTTGCGCTATAACAATTATTTTTGTTAATCACACTTAAAGCAAAGGCTGATTTATGGCACCATGTCTAATTGTCCTTCCCCTGTCACATGCTCGGTGTCAATATAAGACATAATCAGATCTTTTTATTCGATTGCTTTTCAAATGTCGACAATACGTATTTTTGCTTAGCTACGATTTGACAGCAAATAAACGGTAGTTTGCTTTTATCTAGCGCTTGTGTTAATGCGACTCTGCAGTATCATTGACGGATTGTTAACAGCATAATGGTGCAACATTACCCAAAAATATTTCGAAGGACGGCAGTTATTGCAACGCATTCCCGTGACTGACATTATCAATCAAAGCAATATACTGTGTTAAATATTTTTCTCTGTGTTTACGTTTAATTTGGCAACTCTGCGACAATAATGTAATCAGTCTTTGTTTCCGATGGAGTTGTGCTTCCTCAATAAGTGCGCCGTTGTACTGTGCAATTATCTGTGCTCCGCCATAGGGCTACCACGTTGTGCAGATTACGCAACTGCCGGGCTACCTGCTGTACTTCTCTTGCAGGAATTGTTGGGCGTTGTCAGTTCTTGGAAGCGACAGTGCAGTCGGGAGGTTCGACAGTTGCTAACCAGTGTTTTCTTTTTAAGGAAATGTTTTTAATTGGTATAGTTTGTAGCGTCAGTGAATGTGTAAAGTACTGAACAGCTGTGGCAGGCGGCATCGTTTGAACATTTGGAATCTAAAGGGAAAATAGTTAGGTATGTGTATAGACTGTTATTAAGCTTCCCAGTTATGATTAAATGTTTATACGTGCGTTTAATTGTTTTAGAACCGCCTTACGCCTGACGCCTTACGTCCTACATCTTATGCCTTCGTCATCGAATCATTGTCGGAATTCTCAATTTTATCATTTGTTGTGGTTACATTCAAAATCTCTACAATTTTCATTTTTCCGCATGTGTCAGTTGAAAGTCTTATAATTTGCATTAAATCAATTGGTTTCTCGATCTAAATATTCTATTGGAATAAGGCGAGTTCAAGCTATTCTTTTTGGTGTCCTTGTAAGGAATTGAGACCTGCCAAAAATTCCTTACAAAAGTTCTAACTAATTCACTGCTATTGTGTTTGGTTTTAAAAATCTGGCTACTGTTCGTTGGATTTTTGTCACTTTTCATTCTTTTGGCTACTGTTCGTCGGTTGAGTGTAGCTTGGGTTTTGGTTTAAAGGAGTTGTGGCTACTGTGTGTCACATCTTTGATAATCCATTTGGTTAGTTCGTGGAGTCGTTTGTTTACATTTGTGGATAATTGTCATTCGTAATCCGATGTACACCGACTTGAGCATGGATAACGGCACTTGCGATGATTTCTCCGTTGAAGTTGCGGAACTAAATGAGAAGTTTCTCATGGCCGATGGTCTTATGCTATCTGCACACAATCGAAAAGTGCTAAATTCTCTGCTTCTTAAAATTGATAGGGAATTCGAGTTGTTGTTTTCACGCACCTCACTTTGGCCTGATAGTGTTAATTTACCTGGCACCAATGTCACGAAAGGTACGCTTAAGCAATCAAAGCGCGAGTTTGATGACCGTGTCGAGGAATGGTTTTGCTCGGCAGATAAAATAGCAGAGGAATTGTCGGTCAACGGTAATTCTCGCAAAACCGATAAAAATGAAAGGCTAATGAAATCAAGATTTAAAAGTTCTAAAAATTCTGTTTTTACTTCGACCTCATCATCGTTAAGTCTTAAACGAAAAGAAGGACAAGTGAAATTAAAACTAGCATTATACGCTAAAGAATTGGAAGAAGTAAAGCAAGTTGAAAAGATTGAAGAGATTGCGAAAGCTAAAGCCGCTGCTCGTGAAGCTCTAGAGAAATTAGAAGCTGCAGCTCGAAAGGCCGAAGCCGTAGCTCGGGAAGCAAGACGTAAATCGAAGCAAAGGGAAAAAGAAAGAAACCTAAAGTTGGCTGTGGCAGAAAAGAAAGCTTGGGATGAAGTATCGCAAAAAACTAGTTCTAGCTCGACAACTTACGCTACAACCACTACCGATGAGTTGGAGAGCGAGTTCGCAGCTCACATACTTCAAACTACGACGCAAAAATTTACTACTAAGCCGCTGTTGCTTCGCAATGACAAAAAGAATAAAAACAAGCAATCTCGACTAGAGCCGGCTGCTATAACAATGAATAATTGTTTTCCCACTCCTTATAGTAAGGCAGATAAGTCTAACTTTGATTTGCCATTTTGGCCTGGTTGTAGACCGAATTTCGCTTCCTATCCTTCACAAGACGTTAATCCGCCAGTACCTGTTGTTACTATAAACAGCTCCGCAGAGAAACGTGAACTGTTAAGGAACAGCGACGCAAGACGAGAGTCTATGCCACGTGATGAACGACCTGTTAACAATAATTTTAATTTGCAACCACCAGCTCGTTATTTCGGCTTGCCTACACCAAAATTTGAAATTGACAAATTTGACGGAGATCCTTTAAAGTACAATACGTTCATACGCAGTTTCGACAATCATATTGCTCCAAAGCTAAGTCATGATGACATGCGATTGTTGTATTTATTGCAGTACTGCACCTCCCAAATTAGTCAAACATTGGAGCATCTTGTTAACGAAACCGACGGTAACGGTTATCAAAAAGCCAGATACAGCCTTTTCGAAAGGTTTGGGCAACCGCATATTGTCGCTTGCAGTTGCGAACAGAAAATACTCGATAATCCCCGAATAAAAGCCAAAGATTTTGAAGGCCTGCAATCGTTTTCGCTTTTTTTGGAAAAATCATTAATAATGATGAAAGAAATGGGAGATTTTTCTAGTCTTAGCTCATTCAGCACTATCAAAAAAATACTCGATAAACTTCCGGAAAAAGTGCAGGAAGAGTGGGTTAAATGGGCCTTTATAATACAAAAGCAGTGTGGTCATCATGCCAAATTCCCTGACTTGGTTGAATTTATACGCGAGCAAACCAGTCTTGCTAATTCACTTTATGGTAAATTACAAGTGACGCCTGTTGTTCAGCAGAAACAAATGCCGTATACAAAAAAATCGGCATCCTTTGGCACGTTTAGCAAGGCTTCGCCCAAACAGTCTTCTAGTTGCTTAATGTGTAAAAAGCAGAATCATTCTTTATCTTCATGCAAGGAATTTAAAGAGCTAAGCCGTTATAAGCGCTTAGAAGTTTTGAAGCGCAATCGCCTTTGTTTTAAATGTCTAAAATCTGACCACGTTGCTAATGACTGGACCTTGGACAAGGAGTGCGGTATAGACGGATGCAGAAGCAAACGCCATCATGAGCTCATTCACAAGTTTATTGACCTCAGTAAATCTGATAAAAGTGATGATGCTCAACCAACTAAATCGATGTGTGCTGCTCTTAGTAATGTTAAATCATTTACCTCTTTGAATACGTATTTAATGACAGTGCCAGTCAGAGTAAGTCATGGTACAAAAGAAGTCTACACTAACGCTCTTCTTGATTCAGGTTCCCAAAAGTCGTTTTGTGAATTGTCGTTAGCCGAAGCATTAAACGTCGAAGGTTCTGTAAGCAGAATACCGGTTCAAACTCTTTCTTCTGGTGTCCAGGGTAAAGTTATTGAAAGAATGGTAGTTTCCTTATCTGTAAGTTCTCTTTGCAAGGATGAAACCATTGAATTGTCTGAGGTATTAACTGTGGAAAAGATACCAATAGAGGCAACTGAGTCAATGAGCGAAGAAACGTTAAGGAAGTTTGATCATCTTCATGATTTGTCTTTTCCAGAATGAAAGGATAAAACCGTAGGTCTTCTGATTGGAATCGATACACCTGCTGCCTTAAGACCTTTAGATTGTCGTTTCGATAAAAATGGAGGCCATGAAGCAGTGCGAACACCGCTTGGGTGGGTTCTTTTTGGTCCAGCAGAGTCCTCCAGCCTTAAAGGTAACGATGTTTCTTGTTTTAATATTGCTTTGTGTGATGTTAATGATAGTTTTCCTTCTTCACACGAGTTTGTTCTAAAAGGAGAATTGACGAACGATAATTCTCGGGAAGATCGAGTAGCACACGAAATATTAAAAAATGCTGAAATTGTAAAGGGACATTTTCAAGTACAATTGTTGTGGAGAAATAGTAACGCCAAATTACCGAATAATAGGATGATGGCGCAAACCAGATTGCAATCTCTGAAAAGGCGCCTCGATCATAATAATGAGTTAAAGCAAAAGTATGTTTCGGTAATGCAGTCATACGTTGATCACGGTTGGGCCGGAAAAGTGGAAGATGAGGAACCAGTATCGAGTTTTTGTTGGTACCTACCACATCACCCAGTTGTAAATCCTCGTAAGCCTGAAAAGCTCCGGATTGTATTTGATTGCGCTGTTAAGTTTATGGGAATTTCGTTAAATAACATGTTGATGTCCGGCCCAGATTTTTTCAATCGCCTTGACGGGGTTTTGACTGGATTTCGTGCGGATACCTTTGCAATTGTTTCCGATATTGAGTCTATGTTCCACCAAGTTCGTGTTATCCCAAAAGATCGTGATGCCTTGCGTTTTCTATGGTGGAAAAACGGCGACACAACTAAGCCCCCTGACGTCTACCGCATGACGGTGCACTTGTTCGGTGCTTCGTCATCCCCAAGTGTCGCATCGTTTTGTTTGAAAGAAGTTGCAAAACGTTTTGGCGATAAGTTCTCCTCTAACACCGTGCAATTAATTGCTAAAAACTTCTACGTTGATGATTTTTTAGCATCTGTAAGTTCTGTCGCTGAAGGGACTGCTGTTACGACGGAAACTAGAGAGATCTTTGCTAAGGCTGGATTTAACTTAACAAAATGGTTGTCTAACAACAAAGAAATTTTGAATTCTGTTCCTGTAGATCAACAAGCAAAATGTGTTCAGTCACCTATCTTAAATCAATCTGTAACAGGCGTATCTTGGGCGTTGCGTGGGATGTGGGAAATAATGAATTCTATGTTAAAATCAATAGCCAAGAGAAACCTTTCACGCGAAGGGGTGTGTTGTCTGTTGCGCATTCTTTATTCGACCCGCTTGGGTTTGTAGCCCCCACATTAATAATGCCAAAAGTTTTGTTGCGAGAGCTTTGTGATAAAGAATGGGATGAACCCCTGACTTCTGATCAGCAAACTAGGTGGGAAATTTGGCTAAATTCTTTGTCGTACTTGGAGAAAGTAAAAATTCCCAGATGTTTTAAAATGCCGGAGTCTTGTGAAGCTTCATATGAACTGCACCACTTCCCACTTCTGTGATGCCTCACTCGTTGCCTGTGGGTCTGTGGCTTACTTAAGATCAGTTAACAAAAGCGGAAATTTTCACGTGGCTTTTCTGATGGGAAAAGGTCATTTAAGTCCAAAACCGTCTACTACAGTTCCTCGGCTTGAATTGTTAGCTGCAGTTACGGCTGTGCGCCTGGACAGATTGTTACGACGCGAGTTACCATTTTCAATTAATCAATCGATGTTTTGGACAGATTCCGCTGCCGTTCTTCAAAACATATACAACAACCGAAAAAGATTTCCTGTATTTGTAGCCAACCGCTTGGCAGAAATTGAGCGCTGTAGCCAGGTTAAGAATTGGAGACATGTCCCGTCAAAACTGAACCCTGCTGACGAAATATCGCGTGGAGTTTCTCCGGAAAATATTTCCAAATTTAACATTTGGCTCTCGGGCCCTCCATTTTTGACAGAATCGTCAGAAAATTGGCCTCAACAGTTCGACGGAGAAAAGAATATGAGCAGCGATGATATCTTCCTGATGGAGAAGGTTTCCGCCTTTTCAGTGTCTATAGCAAACAGCCCAGAGATCGAACCAACACAACGGTTTGTGGAATATTTTTCCTCGTTATATTTATTAAAGAGAGCTACTGCATGGCTATTACGTTTTATAAAAACTTTACCTTCAAAGGTTTCAAAAGCATCTTCAAGTATCGCAAAGGGAATGGTTACTGTTGAAGAACTACGACATGCTGAGCTGCAACTGGTGAAGTACAATCAAAACCAGCTATTCGGAGATGTGATTTCAAAACTCAGCGAGAAGAAGTCTTTGAGCAAGAAGGTATGTTCTGTAGTTATGCTTAAGCTTAATCCAATTTTATGCGAAGGTGTTGTACGAGTGGGTGGACGTTTGTCAAATGCGCCAGTGGATTTCTCTCTTCGTCATCCTGTAATTTTGCCAAAGGAGTCTCATTTCACCGATCTGGTTGTTCGACAATACCACGAATCATCTGGTCACTCCGGTTACAACGGTACCCTTAGTTCATTGCGTGAAATGTATTGGATAGAACGAGGTAGTTCTGCCGTGAAAAAGATACTCGATTCTTGTATTGTTTGTAAACGACAAAAGGCACCTCCCTGTGAGCAATTTATGTCTGATTTGCCTCCAGCACGTACGCAGATTCATGAACCTCCATTTTTTCATACCGGGGTTGATTATTTCGGCCCGATTCTCGTTAAGCAAGGAAGGAGTCGAGTTAAAAGATACGGATGTATCTTTACATGCATGTCTGTCAGGGCGATCCATTTGGAAATAGCCTTCTCCTTGACTACTGACTCCTTTGTCCAAGCCTTAACACGCTTAATCAAAAGAAGGGATTTAGTGGCCCACATTTATTCGGACAATGGGACCAATTTTGTAGGTGCTGAAAAATTTTTAAGGGAGTCTATCAGAGAATGGAATCAAACTCAAATCTGTGATTTTTTTCGTCAAAAAGAAATCGATTGGCATTTTAACACTCCCACCGCGAGCCATTTCGGAGGCGCATGGGAAAGACTAATCCGAACTGTAAAAAACGTCATGCAATCTTTATCTCCTCACCATGCATTAACTGATGAAAATCTTGCAACCCTTTTTGTCAAAGTCAAAGCGATGGTTAACTCACGACCCTTGACCCTTTTTACCTTTGTCGAAGGAAATGATAAGCCACTGACACCCAATGATATGCTTATTTTTAAACCTTCCCATACGCTTGTTTCTTCGGCATCTCCCAGTGATGCTTACAGTACCAGCAGATGGCGCCAAATACAACATCTTGCCAATACATTCTGGAAGCGTTGGTTAAAAGAATATTTTCCTACCATCACATTGCGTTCGAAGTGGACCACCGTGAAGCGCAACTTGTCAATCGGCGATATTGTATTGATTAATGATAATTTTTCACCTAGATCACAATGGCCGTTGGGACGAGTCGTGGAGACGTTTCCGGACAGAAGAGGTCATGTACGCTCGGTGATCTTGCAAACCAGAGGAGGTCGTATCAAACGCCCCATTGCAAAACTGTACTTGATTGTTCAATGCAACGAAGTCATAGAAGACGATATTCCAGTCTGGCTGAGTGAAGAACCGAAAGAAAAACGGACTGTTCCAAAATGACTGTATCTGAATGAACTCTGAACTCTTCTGAACTATGTTAAGTGATGTCCAACATGTTAAAGTTGAAATATCTTTGTTATTATCACTGTCTTTAAATTGCGCGTGTATGTAGTAATTGACATGTTCATGTATGTGTGTTTTGTTTGTGTATTCAGTGGATATAATGTGTAGTACAGAGTAGTTACGCTTAATAATAATTGGGAAAAATTATACGATTGAGTTCTCAATGCATAATTTTGGGGGGAGTGTTAAATATTTTTTCTCTGTGTTTACGTTTAATTTGGCAACTCTGCGGCAATAATGTAATCAGTCTTTGTTTCCGATGGAGTTGTGCTTCCTCAATAAGTGCGCCGTTGTACTGTGCAATTATCTGTGCTCCGCCATAGGGCTACCACGTTGTGCAGATTACGCAACTGCCGGGCTACCTGCTGTACTTCTCTTGCAGGAATTGTTGGGCGTTGTCAGTTCTTGGAAGCGACAGTGCAGTCGGGAGGTTCGACAGTTGCTAACCAGTGTTTCCTTTTTAAGGAAATGTTTTTAATTGGTATAGTTTGTAGCGTCAGTGAATGTGTAAAGTACTGAACAGCTGTGGCAGGCGGCATCGTTTGAACATTTGGAATCTAAAGGGAAAATAGTTAGGTATGTGTATAGACTGTTATTAAGCTTCCCAGTTATGATTAAATGTTTATACGTGCGTTTAATTGTTTTAGAACCGCCTTACGCCTGACGCCTTACGTCCTACATCTTATGCCTTCGTCATCGAATCATTGTCGGAATTCTCAATTTTATCATTTGTTGTGGTTACATTCAAAATCTCTACAATTTTCATTTTTCCGCATGTGTCAGTTGAAAGTCTTATAATTTGCATTAAATCAATTGGTTTCTCGATCTAAATATTCTATTGGAATAAGGCGAGTTCAAGCTATTCTTTTTGGTGTCCTTGTAAGGAATTGAGACCTGCCAAAAATTTCTTACATACTGCATAACAGCTGTTGTTAATATGCTAATATACTGATAACGAGTCATGAATTTAACTTTGACAAGAAATCATCCATCAAAAATATAAACTCTCCAGTTTTCACTAGGGATTAAACAATGCTTTGATAGTCACAAAACAAATATATACAACAACTAATGTTGCACAAAATCAGAAAGCAGTCAAGAACAGCAGTAAAACAGCAAAGTCCAAGTAACTAAAACCGGCACTTAGGCTACAAATCTACTAAATAACGACATGAACCGCAGCTTCTTATTCCAAAATCTTCTTTAAAAAGGCAAAAATTCGTCAGTCATCAACATCATTATTATCACTTACATCGTTTAGTAACTCAACTTCAACTAATGTGGTATTGTCATTTTTACAAACTAAACAAGAACATAATTCCGTGCAAGACACACTGTTAGCAAAACCGGAGCATTAATTGTTTATTGGCACATTGGTTTTTCTTGCACTTGCAAAAATAATTCTGCATCAACTTTGGTGGTGCTTCTTCCTGGGTTGTCCATCGTAGACTCAATGTATTGTTTTCCTAGACCCATCCGTGCCCATGTGGTCCAAGGTGCATCAATTTTACCTAGACAAAACGCAAAAACATGTGATTGTTTGTATTTACTATTGTGTCACAACAAAATAACAATCGACGAAGGACTAAATAGTTTTATTGTATGCAGTGTGTTATTTTACAATTTACAAGTTCAATGCGCTGACTTCAATTTAGAAACTGGAGCATAACTCGCAAAAACGTTGATACATTTTTTAAAAAACGTGTTAGGCGTTAGCGTTGACTTGGCAGAACAATTTGGTGCTAAAAACTCAATTTCATGAAAAAATGATTTAATTCTACGCAGTTTTTGCACTAACGTGACGATTTGTAAAATATGAGAGTTTAAAATTGATCGAAAAATTGACATAATCAAAAATCGCACAAATAATCGCAAATGCCAACACCAAAAATCGCATCGGCAGTATAAGTGAAGTATCGCATCGCACATCGCATCGCAGTTTGACAGACGTTACAAATATTGCAGAACCTCTTCGATGCGAGTGCCATCTCTCCTTCATAGCTATGAAAAAAGCTGTTGCGTCTCAGAAGCTTTTTGTGACGCGTTCGTTCAATATTAATATTGTGTGCTGTGCGAGCTTCCTGAAATTGCAAAATCACTCAGCCTTTTTTTTTTTTTTTTTTTAATCCAAGAAATCAACATTGCGGCTAAAAATTTAAAACTAAACTACTTTTTAGCTTTTAGCAGAAAAACTGCTTGGGTAGCGTGACTTTATGCTAAATATACTCGTTATCGAAAATGCTAGGCCTACTCGTTATCAAAAAAGCTACTATAAACCTGCCTGCGTAAAGCATTTTTTGCTAAATATCCTCAAAGTAATGGCTAAATATTAGGATATCTTTTCTTTAGCGTAGTTGCAGAGTTTTAGTAGGAGGTTGGCACTAAGTTTTTAAAAACAAATTCATGCATTTTTATATCATGATTTCAAACCAAATGAAAAAAAATAATGCTGTTGCAAGCTACAAGACTGTATTGCTGCATCTTCCGCTGTTGCTGCTATTGTAATTTATGCACCGTAACGTTTTTTTGAGACAATTGATCTATTAGTATTGAAGCGTGTCCATTATAACAGAGAAACAAAAATGAGAAAGAGTCGGACAACTTTGGTAAAGAAAACTCTGCTGTAACTGTAAAGATTCGTTTGACAGGACAAGTATTTAGCAAAAATAATAGCTTTTTGTTGTGACTTTTAATATCTCAATTGCAGAAGATATTATTGCATTAGCATGAATGTGCTTACAGGTAGCTTACTTGCTATTGCGCCAACTTATGTACATCAGCAAGACAGTTCACGTTCATTCAAGTTCCTACAAAAAAGAAATTCATGTCTAAGCAGGCTGTTTTGGGTTAGTGCTCAACTCGATTTTTTGACAATAATATTTGAAAATTTGTTCTCATTTTTTGACTCTGAAGGATTTTTTTCACCAAAATATTTTTCTGCTTTTTTGGTTTCCACGTTTTCCAATGTTGATAAAAACTTTCGGGTATTGATAGGACTGGAGTGTTGTATGCGCAATGATATCAGCAAAATACTTTAAACTTGTAATTCAAGTTGTAGGTATACGAGATTCTTGGGGCACAAATAAAGGATAAATTACATGCGATTAGGAATTATTTGCAAGTTCGAGTCATAATTGTCTCTAGTCTCAGAGAATCACTAAAATTCGTACTTGAATTGCGTACTATTTTTGAATCTTCAGAATACTAGCTTAGTTGATTATTTCGATAAACTAACTTACTTGAATATTTTGCTCTAATGAACATTTTGCCCTACTGCGGCAAGCCGATAGCTGATTCCACGCCATATTACGTTGCTGGGATCAAGGAAAGTGTAAAATATTTTATTCAAAAACTACAACAATTTTCGGATCTTCCAGGGCGCAATATTTTTTTTAATCGACTCTATACCAGCATAACATTGGCTTTGTGGTTACTTGATCAACACATAACATACGTGGGTACACTTCCATCAAACAAGTGAGGGCTTTCTAAGAGAATAAAGCAAAAACCGGACGAGAGCCATTTTTCAACGAATATTTTTGGGTGAACGAAAAGAGCAGACTTTTTTTGCATTCTTATGTTTCTCAAAACGAAAAGTACAGGTTTGCACAACGTGCTATTGCTTTATACTGTGCAACCATATTTGGGCGTGAACAAAAATCTTAAGAGGAAACCTTGGATTAATACACTGTATGATTACACAAGAGGTGGCACTGATATCGTTGATCAACGCATGGGGCAGTTTGGACACTTGCAATTGTCACACTAAGTCTCAACGTTGGACTGCGGCAGCTTTTATTTGCGTTTTGGACACTTATTGGGTGAATGTCTCCACTATTGTTGCTTCAAATGAAGATCATGATCCGCGAAAGCAAAAATCATTTGCCTTTGCGTTGAATCTTGCTCCAGAATTAAATTTGCCGCAAATTAAACAAAGGCAGTTAACAGGCCTCCTAATTACCAATAGTTCGAAAAATGAAGCTAATGCTGGGATGCAAGTTGAGCAACAGAATAAGCACGTCGCAATTCTCTAAACATCCCCCAAAATTTTCTGTAAGAAAACGATACGGCCTTTGCTGCATAGAGGCTTCCGGGCCTGGCCAAAAAAGCGTAAAAATGGCATGAACCTGTCCACACGTCAGTGGTAATCCTGCGCAAAATCAGTATGTTCAAGCCACCTCACAAGTCTTTGACGTGTTTGAGTACTAATTGAAAACTAAGATAACGTGTTTGACTTTGAGCGATTATGTGCCAAAATATTTTTGTGGGTTGACATAAATGGTACATGATTGATATGGGTAGTCTACAGATTATTTCATTTGAAAATTTGTGCACTTTAGGCACTCTTGACAAAAAATTCAGTATAGAAATGCAGCTCCATTTTTACCATTTGCGCGTTACAGTATGCATGATAATGTGATTACATTACTTTACTGCGGAGATTTTGTTTATCACACATTTTATTACACCAGCGTTGAAATGGATTTGCAATTTGTGTTTCTCTGCTTGTGTGCAATTATAGACACAATTGTTCGCATGTCGATTTTTTTATTATAAAAAAAGATTTTTGTGTGATTTCTCACATTGACTTCTGGCAGGACACCGTATTTTTCCCGAGCGAGACCTTAAAGCAGACAAAGTATCGAGTCTTTCGTGATTTTAAAGACAACACTAAGTTCACACTTAATCGGTTCAAAAATCGAAATTACTGCAGAGCTGCTGCCGGTTAGTTTTCCCGTGATAATGAAGACTAACTATCTGATCATCTCAACCTCGGTTGTGTTTTGGCCCATAATTTACATAGCTGGATGTGTAATCTTTTTATATTTTTCATTTGAAATAGAATTTCAACTCATTCACCATAAAAAGATAAATGCAATATAAGTAATCGAAACAGGCCAAACATAATTCAAATAATATGCCTTTATTGTTGCTGATAAACTGATACCGTAAAAAGTTTTTCAATCATCAAGTAACATAACACACTAACAAAAAAATTCGCTGAAAAAGGCGATTTTGATACAAGCATAGATCTGGTATAAATCTGCTCCATGCGTTTGCTTTATAGAATATTCTGAATTAGCCTGGCATTTCTATCACAATGACAAAGATGCTCTTTCAAAATGGCCAAAATAGCTTGAGGAAATACGAACAAGCTTTTATTTGGGCGTGCATTTTTGCGTCGGTTTGCCAACCCGCAAAGAAAGCAATATCACGTCATATAATTGCATTAAGCGTGACATGATTGACAGGCGAAGTAAAATATCATCAAAAATAGGCACGTTAGTAAACCTGCAAAATCTGAATTATAAAAACTAGTTATAAAAAATTAATTTTTACTGCTAACAAGAAGAATGTAAGACAACCTCAAAAAATAACGGTGCCTCTAGCGTTTGTAGTTTTTGAGAAATTAGCTTTGAAAATCTGAGCTTGTTCGACACTCTCCCAAGGCTGTAAGCATGCCGGAAAACCCCAGTTAACATACGTTTAAACAACTTTTTGGTGATTACCACAAGCTTTTTCGCTAATGCCAAATCTGCAGTATCCACTTTCTCCTTTACAACTCGACCTCTCAATTGTTGGGATAAGAAGCCAAAATACTTAAGGAGCGAATTCAACTAGTAAGGTCGTTGCTTGACTAGTAGATCGGAAAAAATGAAATAAAAACAAAAAATAAAAATGCCAGAGCCTCTGTAACCAACATAACCATGTTGTTTCCACTGGCACCGCGTGAAGGCGAGGTTGATCTTATACCCGGTTTTTCTAATTGTTGAAGGTTGCTCTACCGTAGCGCAATCGTTGCGCAATAATTACGCAATTTAGAGCAGCATAAAAATATTCACAGAGATTATTTGTACATTTTGATTTTCCTGAACACTATCTCTACAGATGATACAATTGTTGCAAAATTTGGAACAGTTTTTACAAACTGATAAATGCCCACAAGGCATAAACAACACACAACAATTTTCTTTACTGCAAGCTACACATAGCGCATCTTTAATTAAAGTCTTGTAGATTTCTGTCAGTTTAGATATCTCTGAGAGGGGTTTTATGTCGGCAGTATCCAGAAGTTTGTTCACAAAATCATGCAAAGTAGCAAAATTTTTCCCAAAATTTTGAAATCTTTGGATTAGAAACGTATTCAATTTTTTTCTTGTCAAAACCTAACGATTTGGCAACCTCCACATTTTTTCCATTTCTCATTTCTTCTTCAATTTTCAGTGTATGCAGGTTTGCATTTTTTCTTGGATCTTCTAAAGGAACAGAGAAAAAGAGGGCAAGCAAATATATTTTTTTCAGATATTTCATCAGACACTGCGCTCTTACTGCTTTAGTAGGATTGGTAATACTAGGACGTATCAGATCAGAATATTTTTAAAGGACACTTTTAACATAATGAACATCTTGCTTTCTCTGTAGAAATTCACACGAAGGATACCAATTAGCGTGTTCTTCGGATACGACATCGTTGTTTTACCAGTTTTTAATATCACCAATACAGTGCCAACACTTTACGCAATCTTGATCTCCTAAGCAATAATCTCCTGATACTGCAAATTCCAAAGGAGTGAACGTGATTCTACCACAAGGCTAGTTTAAAAACACAAATTTTTTTGGGTGACGTTCCATCTTCATTATGTGAGGGCTCTTAGTGGATAGACACTTAAAAGGATTCGGTTTAAAAATATAAAAATTGATTGAAGTTACCTCTAAAAGGAAGTCGTTGGCTATGCGTCGTTAACCAGAGGTTCAATTATAATAACTCTTTTGCAGACCTCACCTGGAGCTTATATAATAAAAAGATTGCGCCAGAACTAGAAATTTCTGTTCAAAACAAAAGTTGAAGAATATTACGCAACAGCTCGGTACATGTCGCAATCGCTTAATATGTAACCTTTATACCTTGTGTACTATTCCCGCTAAAATTAAACCGTGTTACCTGTCTGTTTGCAGGAAATACAATGCAAAAAGATGAAAATACTTGTGAAGAAATCTGTTGCGCTAAAATTGCAAGAAACGATACAACGTATTTATTTTGAAGAAGATAAAGCACAAAAATATGAAAGTACTTTCGTAGGAATTTATTCTCGCTAAAATTAAACCATTAGATGTATCTGTTTTACAGAAGGTACAATGCAAAATAGCGGGTGGTATTGCTCAGTAAATTGCAATCTGTTGTATTCAGTTCATAGTAAATGATACCTCTAAAAGAAAGTTGTTCCATAAAATATGTTTTGTTCACCAAAAGTTATCATAATTTAAAAAATAGATTTTTAATACAATTTCATCTGCAACTCACAAATCAGTTGATATTTTTTAAAAACTTCATGCTGAACCTAAATGCATAAAATCTGCTGTATCATATTTCAGTTCATAAGTAATACTCTAAAAGGAAGTCATTGGTGACGCTTTCTTAACCAGTGGATCTCATAATCCTCAAAAAAGTTTTGTATTACGATAAAAACATTAAATAGGTGAAAGGAAACAACCTCAAAGTTTTTGAGTAAATGAAACAAAAATTTTTCTCAAAATACAATAAATTATTGACTCGGTAAATAACAAAAACTTTTATTAAAATGCATCAATATTTTTTATCAAAATGCAACAATAATTTATTTCTTAAAAACTATGACATATTTTTGATTTCCAGACTCAAGCAAGCAATCCACCGCCTCAAATGAGCAGCCACTTCAAACGAGTCGCCGCCACCACCTCAAAATAAGCCGCAACTACCTCAAAATGAGCTGCCACCAACGGCGCACATGAGCCACCACCAACCCACCGAAAAGGGTAGGGGTATGCGGGAAATCAATCATTATATACTACTAGCAGAGAGTTGAACCGTTGTATTTTTTCGGTTCAGGTTCGATTTGGATGGAAACAGCGGTTTTAAAAAAAATTTTAAAACGGGTGTATAAAGTTTCGGTTCAGGTTTGCAGTAAAAAATGGTATAATTCTAGTAACACAATTCAAAAAATAAAACGTACAAAGCAATTTTTCTTCGCATTGACAAGCCAATATAATAAAAGTAAAGCCAAATTTGAGATATTTAAATTGTTATTATCCTTTGACACCGGCATTCTGTTCAATCTACTGATAGCGTTAAATTAGTGTTAAAGCAATTTGTTTAGTCTGTTACGCGTATACTACGGGACCGGGTATATCAAAACCTAAAAGATTTCACCATGCAGAAATTACTTGAAAAAGTGACTGTTACTTTTGAATTTGAACCAACTTCATAATGACGCGAGTGACTTCATGGAGCGAGCCGCTTTTTCAATCAATTCGGGTTAGGTTAAGATTTGCAAGTATTTACATTATTTGTTTCAGTTCTGGTTTTCGCTTTTTGCGATTTTAAAAAACACGGTTCGGATTTCGTTGAGGTTCGACAAAACAACGTAAAACCAGTTTATGAAACTCCGGTTCAGGTTCGGTTCGAATCTTGGCAGTAAAAACAAAGCGCATTACGCAAATCACTTAAAACGAACATAAAAAATACAAAAACAATAAATCGTTATGCTAATGTAACAGCAGTCTTCTGCAGTCATATATTTTTACACGAACGCTGCAGCAACAATAAAAAAAAACTTCTGAAAATTTCGTCAAAAATACTCCAACTTTTGATATGGTATTGAATTGGGAACAAAAAAACTTCATACACGTAAAAACCAATTTAAACAACTCAACTCCGCTTTCGACAAGACAGGCAGCCAGACTTGTCTGCAAACTCTCGATGTGATTGTAAAATCACTCCCTCAGGTTTTATCATTTCCGCACCACCACAGTTTCTACCTCTTTCTCTTGACATCAATAAAGCGAGCTCCTTCACCTCTCCATCTCACTTCCTGCAAACAACATACATCCATCTTTCGCTTCCTCAATTCTTCGCACACTTCCGTCCCTCTGCCAGATATACTCCCAACATTCCAGCTTCCGAATCTAACCCCAAGCCGTTTTTCAACTTTTTCTTTAGCAACTTAAAACCCGGAGATTCTTAGCACCCCCTGCCCATTTAAGGGCTGCCGGGGACTGGGGGCGAAAATTTTATTTTGCATCGTCATGAGGTTTTTGTTGGAGCAAGTATTTTATGGCCGCATGCCCTTGCTGACGCCAACCACAGTTATAAGCAGTGGGCCTAGCCTTTGCCTAAAAAGGCATACCCTGCAAGGCAACAGGGTTGCTGAAGTAGTTTAGCCGGCCAGTCAAGGCCGTTGCCCGTGTGGCGCCACTAGGAGGCACTACCCAGCTAGCATAGACATTGGGACTGGTATGCATGTACACCAGATTTCTCTGGTCGACTGTACAAAACACAAAAGTATTACCCATACATCTACACATACCACACTGATTTAAATCAACGCATCAATGAGTAAAATGATAACACATATTGCTATTACACAATAAATGAAATATGAGTAATATTAGCTCGAAACACTGTGGGCCTACAATTTAAAACATCAGGCATGTAATAAACGTAAAAATACGATTTTCGTATATTTTGAAAGACAAGAACATGTGCTATCAGTGGCGTAACTAGAGTTTCTGCTGCTCGGAGCGGTTCAAAAAATTGCCTCCCCCAAATGCAGTAATGTACCCAAGATTTGGCAAAAGAGGGGAAAGGGCACAACCGGGGGACTGGGAGAGAGGCCCCCAGCTTTCGAAGACTACGGAGGGCATAGCCCCCAACCGCCAATGAATTTTTGCGGTTTAACACATAAAAAAGTGCTCATTTCAACACATCTTTTTATCCCAAAAAATCATGCAGTGAGTGCAGTCACTACAGCCAAGGCAAAAACATTTTCGCAGCTTATGTCTATAGAAGAAACTTCGCTGAACTAAGTGAAAGGAGGCTGCAACCATCATTAGTTTGAGAAATTATAGCTGAAAGTTAGGTTTTAGCACCTTATTTCAGGGCCAAAGGAGAGGAGTACGGCACCATGGCCCCCCTGCGAGCGCCCATGTCACTTGCGTGAGCTACCTCGTGCTTATAATGCATTCGCACGCTGAGTGTGAGCAATTTAAATAATGCAAATACGAAGAAAACAGTACGCAATTGTGACATAATACACATTAAAAGTAAATCTGTTTTATACTCGCGGGAATACAATAAAGCATAAACGAGATGGCGGGACCCATTTCCGCTACTTTGTGCCTGGGCGCTAGGCAACACAATAAGATAACTCAGTTGCTAAGCGCACGCTATCGATGCGGGAGGTCTGGGGTTCGATTCCCGGTTCGGTCAATTTGCATAGTGTCGCCAACGGCTTGCCACCGTTGCGACGTTTTTTCGGAGTTGTGTTGCTCAAGCGCTAAGCCGCGCAGACAGGTTCCGCCACTTGTTACACGCTTCGGCATAAGACGGCGAGTATAATGAAAATTTTGATTTGATTTATCCAAAATGCCCCGTCCCCCTGGGCTTGGGGCGGACCACCTCCTTTTTTGCTACGCTACTGCGTGCTATTATTTTTATTAACAGGATAGTCTGATTAAAATGCAGAAGCATGAAAATGCAAAAAGATTTAGCTCATGCGACAAAAAATGTTAAAATTTTGAAGCATTTACAAAAATGTGGTTGATTTATAAGAACTTGTGGTGTCACAATTAGTTTGTGCAAATAGATTTTGTAATCGCAACATTTTGTCGTCTCTCATTGTATAAAAAAAATAAACAGTACAACATTTTAGTTTCTATCGATGACGTAATACTAAGTCTATAGTCTCTGCCGGTGACGAAACAATATCTTTTGGACCAAAATGCCTCTGATTGTTCCTCGCTTATCGAGACTGCACAAACAGCACAGCAATTCTAAACATTGACTGGATTTGTTTGTAAGAAGCTTTCTAACTTATCATTGGATTCAGGCAAAAAGTTTTTAAGTTTTATCCAACTCTACTCTTCTCAGCTCTCGCTAATGACTAATAAATTGAACTGGCACGTCAAAGGTGGTTTCCCAACTGCTAATCACTTAATTGATGACCTGCAAACAATGATTTTGTATTTTCAATAATTGTAATCTCTTACTCTCGGATGAAAATTTTGTCACAAAAAGATATATACATCATAGACAATTTAAAATAGTCAAAACATTTTGGAGACAATATGCAACAGTTATTGCTTAATAAATTTTTTTGTTTGTAAAAAAATACCACGTGAATGTACAGTTAATACTGACATTACAAAAACTAAATGTGTGAAACTTCAATATAACTCCTGCAATTCACGCTCATCTACTATGGCAAAATTTACATTAGGCTACTCAATTTCTTCATAGCATTTAACATTTGCACTCATATCCTCGGGCAACTAAGCAGCTACGAAAACAAAAAAACTGTCTTTTGCCACTGTCCATATTATTGCTAAACTACCGATAAATAAAACTTACTCTCTTGTTTTCTCGTGATTCTTTACAATTTCTAAATGTTATCATCATATTTTTTATTTCTTAATTCTGTGTTCTTTCTTTTAATGTTTCCATTGAGTCTTGCATCGTTGATCTGTGCAAGAACATTAGCGGTATGACAAACATGCTTATTGCCGATTCTGTATTAAAGCGGACTTCACAGCAAAGCCGTTACCGTCAACGTTACCGTTGCGTCTGCCGTTACGACTACGTTAGGGTGTTCACACAAAAAAAAAGTGGGCTGGCGGTGACGGGACGGAAATGATTTTCCTGGTTCTCCCATCATTACGTTGAGATAAAAAACATTTATCTCAACGTAATGACGGAAGGAAAGAGAACTGAGTTTGAGCTATGTGAGTGAGCAAATTGCAGTACCAGTGTGCTTGTTGTAGCAACTTTCAGGTTTTAAGGATAGTAATTTTACTCAAATTGCGTGCTAAACAACAAAAGAGGCGTTGTTAGGCTACGGTAGTAACCGGTAATCAGTAACCATAGCCTAGTAGACTACAGTATCGTAGGTTACTACTGTACATTTCATGAGTAAATTGTAGTACCGCTAACTCTACGAGGCTGTAGGCTATGGTTACTAAGCAGTAGTCTACAGCTGGGTAGGCCGTAAAATAAAAAGCCTGTTAGTATGTGCCTACGCCAGTCTGTTCTACCATTCCAGAGTAGTATCACATACCGGTAGCCTAAAAAGCCTACCTGCCAGTCTGTTATTCAGTTATTGGAGATAGCCTACGCATGCAGTTTTCTTTCACTGGTACATAGTACCAGTAGTAGCCCATATTAGCTGGTCAACTGGTGCAACTCTGTGGCTGTGCAGTGTCTGAGTGAATAGAGTGAGCTACAATGGTTGCCAACTTGCCAGTGAAATCATCGCATACATGGTTGCCGGTATGGGTTCAAATAAGGGTTTGGGGGTATCTGTAGGTTACAGGTTAGGCCCTAACCTTAACCATAAAGATAAACCTAACCCTAACTTTGACCCTATAATTTTCACAGGCTTATTCTTTTATCTATTGTACCCATCGGCAGTGTTCTCTAGTCTAGCCCAGACAAAATGTTTACAATACCAGTATTGGTAATTTGCCCAAACGTTTTTACTAGCCTATTTTGCAGCTTTTGCCTAAAATTTTGCTTTGAAACTAGTTTATAAAAAAAAAAAAACTGAATAAGCAATTGTTTGCAGACAGAAGTTTTCAGGTAGCCTACAGTCAATATGATTTGCCCAGTATTTATTTTGTTTTTCTATTTTTATGATATTTTCCCAATACCTCAAATTTCTCATTTTTGCACCTTACTGGGAACACTGTTCACCATGTGATCTACTGGTACCATAATGTTTCTTCACTGTTTATGTGCTGGTGTGTGCGTCCTACACTGCACAATTTTACGCATTTGCGGTTAACAGATCAAGCAATAAGCATGGCATTTAATGAGATTTTAATGGAGCAAGTTAAGCAACATCCCTGCTTGTATAATGTATCATAAACATAAAACATTTCAAGAGTAGAAACATTAAAGACCGAGCTTGGATTATTATTGGCAATGAATTAAAAGAGAGAGTACGGTAAGTTTGTGAGCAAAAAAAAACTCTATGTCTAATATACCAATAAACTCTGTACTGATACAGTAGGATACTTGTACCTGACTGCAGTGATTAGGAAGTTAGACCATTTCATTTGTTGTGCCCTACAAATACAAGCTAACTCAAATAAAAATTTGGCCTACCATTATAGTAATTTCTGAGTTGTGCATGTCTGGGGATCTGGGCCTACCAGTGGCGTACGCACGGGGGGGTTTCGGGGGCTTTCATTGTGATGCAATAATACCGGTAGTCAAACTTTTCTGGTGTGTAGTGCTTGAACCAATGGCTGGCTCAAAATGCAAGCCTGGACCAGGTCAATGGGCACTAAAACAGGAGTCGTGTTGTGATGTCATAAAGACATTGTTCTCAACGGCTATGGCTGGACAAGACAACGTTTCAACGCAGAAGGCATTTTTGGAAGAGAACAGTTGCAACGCCTGCAGATATTCCGCTTGCGATGTCATCATTTTGAGCCAAACCGGTCAGTTGGCGTAGTGGTTAAACACATCGCTATCGGCGCGGAAGGTTTTGGATTTGATTTTTGGGCTTGCACCGGCCGTTAGCTCAGTTGTTAAGCGCACAGGTTATCGGTGCGGAAGGTCTGGGGTTCGATTCCCGGGATGGTCAAGTCGGCACAGAGTCGCCAACGACCCGCCACCGCTGCGACGTTTCTGTGTAACCCAAGTGCAAACGGATGGGCCCCAGTGACGTTCGCAGGGGTCGGGAGTCAGCACTCCCCTTCCCCCTTGATAATTGCAGAAAAAATGAAACCTTTCTTTTTTAAAACGAACCAACTTTTCTTCATGCGAAGCTTGCCGAAAATGCTATCACGTTTTCATCTCAAACAACACCATCCCCGTCAAAACATTTTAGCGTAAACCATTCCCTTACAAGTATAATGATCATCCCTTCTTACGTCTGCGTGAAAAGTTGTACCATCCCCTCGTAAGTGTTTTTACAACTCGAGCACTGATTACGATGCAATGCTACAATACCGGTACCTAGTAGTCCAACTTTTTTGTTGTGTTTTGCTTGAAGTGCATTTTTGTCATTGATGTTGCTGTGAAACAATTAAGAAGTAGGAGTTTTTTTAAATGCGGTGTATCTGCAGTAACTATGGCTGCACACAAAATTTTTTTTTTTTAATTTAATCAAATCTTGATTATACTCGTTTCATTAAATTCGTTGTTGTATCGAAACGTGGTAGCGAGTGGCAGGGCCTGACCCCGCGGCTTAGCGCCTGGGCAACGCAGCTCTAAAGAAACATCACAGCGGTTGCGAGCCGTTGGCTACATTGTGTCCGATTTGACCGGCCTGGGAATTGAGTCCCAAACCTTCCGCATCGATAGCGAAATCTTTTAACACTACGCTATGATCGCCCGGTTTTTTGAGAAATTTTATTAAAGTATAAAAAAACTAAATTGACATAACTCTAAGTGCCAAAAATGAGATAAATACTGCCAAAAACGACCATAGACCCACGAAAGATTTAAAGAGGTCTAGAGGCGAAACAAGGGGAGAGACAACATTGTTTTTTCGTACCGTAAGCTGACTATCTCAGGAGCTGGAGTTTTCCGTTTCCCATGGACACCCCGATTATGTGTTTAAAAGCATTTGATACCGACACTGTGATTTGGCAGAAAAATGCTTAGATAATATCGACGCTGTTTTTGACTTGAATCGGATGATTAGGGATTCCTCTCGCGCATGATTTATTTTAGTTTAAAAACGTTTTGGTAAGGGAGGGCAGTTTTTTTTTATGCTCAAATATCTCTACTTTTCAAACTTCAACCGAGAAACTGCCCCCTTCATAATAAGTGTACCGTATATTGACTGTTTATAACAAGGTTTAGCGTATATGCGTTGTTTATATTTATGTTGGTTCTTCAAAAAAGTTTTTTTGGAGAGAAGGAATTGTTTTACCCCCTGGGTGCACCCTGTTTGTAACGTTGCGACAGCTAGGCAGTCTACTTTAGTCAATTAACCTTCCTATGGCCCAAAAATGATTTCAACTAAAATTTTTTTTAGAAAAATTTTTACAACAATCTTACAGCTTGAGTTTCTGTGAAACCTTTTCTCTTCTTCAATGAAACGCAAAGCATTAAGCAAAAGTGTGAATGAAATATCTTTGTTGTTTTCTTAGTAATGGCATTATATGGCTTAATCATGGTTAATTGCAATTTAGGATGGAACTATTACAATACGATGCACTTTAACACCTCTAAACTACTGTAATTGTGATGTAGTACTTCTACGTCATTACAATACTGAACCCCCCCCTCCCATTGAAAAATCCTGCGTACGCCACTGGGGCCTACCATTTCTGAATTCATTGTAGTAACTTATGAATTTATTGGATATGTAATAGAAGTGCATACCGTAATTATATTAAGTACAGTACCTACATTTAATTGCAATAAAGGGCAAATACAGATATCTGCTGTTAGTTTTTGTTGTTGCAGATTTTAATTTCTCCAGACATCTCCCAATCGATGAGCATTTAAAATTTTTTGGTTTTTCGGCTTCCATTTCCAACAAGTCTGCGTTGTGTTAAACATTTCTTTAATCTGTATCAGTTTTGCTGTGTATTAAGCTGACTAGGTCACTAAAACAATTCAAAGAATTTACTAATGAAAGTTGAATATTATTATTTTTTTAACCACTACTGGTAACCAGGGCCGGTTTTAAGCCGATTTGACCAATTTTATCAAATTGGGCCCCCGCTAGTGTTTTTTTCCCGTATTATAAGGTACAAAATACAAGAAAGTGCCATATTCGTATTGACCATTTCTATTTTCTCTTAAATTAAATAAAAAAAATTCAGCGTCTTTGTAGCTATTAAAATTGATGAGAAAAAAAGTTACGCATTTGTTTGATCACGTGGGTTTGCTGTTTACAAGAAAATACGTGTAGATTGTTTCAGGGATTCATCATATTTTTAGTTGCAGCATACATTTCAGCATCTATTTAAGAGATCATAGGACTTATTCTACACCAAAAGCTCTAAGCCAGTGGTTTTTAACCTTTTTTACTTGCTGTACCCCTTTTGAATCACCAACTAATTCTCGCACCCCCCTTTAAATTGGAAAATGTTGGTGAAGAGCAATAATAAGGTCTACCCGTCTTCAGATTGTCTATATTCCAGTGAAAATATTCCGGCGAACATACCGGTAAAATGATTCATCATCCCCGCGCCCCGTAGGAACATTTCTCGCACCTGTGGTTGAGAAACCCTGCTTTTAACTTTCGTCAAATGCTGTCGTCTTTTTGGGTGTTTAAGATTTTGGTTTGTTTACTTATTTATTTTTTTATATTGTGTCGTTTATTTATTTAACTCGTGTGTACTTTACCCCTTAACATTAGTCCTGGGGCTGAAAAGCATCCTTTAGTTATTAAGCGCCTTAAACTATTATGATAATATCAATAATACTGATTGGCACGTAAGCTAAAATGTCGAATATACTCCGTTTTATAAAACCGAAAGCTTTGAGAAACCTTCAAGATTTATGGTAACAAAGTCAATAGAAGAAGCCGACAATGCCAACAGCGGATCGAGTTGATTCGAAACAATTTAAGAACAAAAATCTCTTTGAGGGGTTCGGAGGCATGCTTCCCTAAATTTTTTTGAATTTTGATAGAGTAATTGCAATTTTAATGCTTTTTAAAAAACTTGGTAATTTTTGTTTATTTCATGCTTTCGATCCGACTTCTTATCAAATATGAAGCATTCTTGTTGGCCCATTTTCGACGCTTAAGGCAAAAGGCTACGTAGATTTATTAGGAGTTACAAATTTCAGAAAGACGTACTGGCAAATTATTGCTGTTCGGCGTAACTTTTAACATAATACCGTAATGTTTTCTTAAAATTGCAATTGCCCAATTTGCCTTTCTTGATACTAAAAAAATAAACGAGAGAGCATCTACAATAAACCTTCCTTAAATTTGTTTTATAGCACGTATTAAATGGCTATTTTTTAGTGTGTATGCTATGGATGCTTTTTTTATGAAATATAAACACCCATACATTTTGCAATATGAAAAGTAGGGGCCCCGCCAGCAGATTTCTAATTGGGCCCTGCAGTTCCTAGCACCGGCCCTGCTGGTACTTTATTTAAACGTCAAATTATATTTTTTTTTGGTCATTACTGATAACGTTGCATAAGCCTATTGTTTTTTTAGTTGTGTTTAATTTTTTTAATTTCTGCACGTTTTAACGTAACCTGTTTTTCTGCCATTGTTCTTGTTTGGTGTTTTTCTAGTCGTTAAATAAAATAAGTTTCTACCGGTCCTACTACTACCACCACTGTAAGCAAGTCAGCCTGCGCAACGTTTGAAATTGGTGTGAACGCTCACGTAAGCGTATTACGTTTGACATTAAACGGTACGGAAACGTAGACGGCTATGAAACGCCGAGTCGCCGACGTTGACGGTAACGGCTTCGGTGTGAAGCCCGCTTAACTAACCACTAACTACACTATTGGAATTGATGCTGCTAATTCAGTTTTTGTTAATGCATATCATTCTTTAAATCATAAATCTGTATGGATGAACACAGCATACTGGTAAGTTAATGCAAAATATTATTTTAACCACCATTTTGACAAACTTTGAACTTACGATATTGGAGGTAAATGCAGTTCCTTCATTAATTTAAGGAAGTGTTTATTTTGCCGCTAATGGCAAAAGACTGATAGGCAAATTTTCTCGAAACCGGTGAAGCCAATTAACAATCAAGCGTATGCACTCCAATATTATTAGCCAATCAGTACTGCCATAATCTAAAGCAAGAAAAGTAATCAGGTACGGTATTTTCTGTCAGCTGAGGTTAATCTGAAACAAATGATTCAGCAAACAATGGTTCATTCAAATTACTATTCAATAATTAATAGATTACCAGTACTAAACTGCTAAAACAAAAATTTGATCCTATTCCAAATTTTTAAAATGGATACTAGCAAAATCAAACAACACACAGTGTTTTACGTATTGGCTTTATACAGATGGCACTAACAACAGTACATGGTAATCCCAGACTTTTATATAGCTTGTAAACTATATAATAGTCATCATAAGGCTCAACATTGAAACGTTTTAAATTATGCACCAGTAACGGCACGATAAAAAAATGTGAGTAAATGCCTTATTAAAAAAATCAGAAGCACTTTCGTTTGTGAAGACGCAATCTCTATATTTACATAATAATGTTATCACCAAAACTAGCTAATGTCACCAAAACATAATAATGTTGTCACCAAAATCTGACTGACAGAAACCGAATCTGCCTTAACGGCGGGACACCTAACGATGTTTAAGCTTGGCAGTGGCAAACGTCCTTTTCAGGACGGGGCGATGCGCATTCTTCGGCGCACCGTCAACAAGTTCCAAAGGCCCAGCATTCTCTAACTGAACATCGAAGGCCTCACTGCAAGCAAGATGAGCGTGTTGCATCATCTTGCGTTACAGTGTGAGGCACTCGTCATCCTCTTACAGGAAACCCATTGCACCTCGGTAGAAAGGCTAGATCTTCCGAGCTACCATCTAGCTGGGTTTTCCTTGAGCAGGAAACATCGTCTTGCTACGTTTGTCCATGAACGTCTGAAGTGGATCCTAATCGACCAGTCCCCACCAACATCGGAGATCGAGTGGGTGTGCGTGGATGTTGATAACTATAAAGTAATCAACGTCTACAAACTCCCTCCAACACGGATGCAAGCATCTGATCTTCCAGCATTCCCCCATCCTGCCTCTATGCTGGCGATTTCAACTGCCACCATGTTGACTGGGGCTATGATAATAGCAATCCAGATGGTGAATGCCTGGCTGGCTGGGTCAGTGCCAGCAACTTCACCTTGCTATATAGCCCCAAGGAGGCCGCCAGTTTCCACTCTGGCCGCTGGAAAACAGACACCAACCCAGATCTTGCATTTGCCAGTGTCGATTTGGAAAGTCGCTTACCTGACAGACGTATCTTAGGAAAGTTCCCAAGGTCACAACACCGACCCTTGCTTATAAGTCCACCCAAACTGGCTCATCCAAAACCGAGCAAGCCTGTAAAGCGATGGAACTTCTGCAAGGCCCAACTGGGACCACTATTCTAACCTAACCAACAAACTGGCCAAGAGTATACAGCCACCTGAATCTCAAAACATCGATCAGGTTTACCAGTGCTTTTGCAAGGTAATAAGCACTGCGGCGAAGAAATGCATCTCTCGTGGTCACTGATCAAACCACATACCTTGCTGGGATGCGGAGTGTGAAGACCTCTATCAGCATTTCCTGCAGTCACCTGGGGGCCCTGATTCGGATAGGGCTGCCACAGCCCTACTCACAAGGCTCGACGGGAAGCGGAGAAATCGCTGGTCAGAGACGGTCCGCAACATTGACTTTTCGCACTCCAGCCGGCTGGCATGGAATACTATAAACAACTTGACTGGTAGGTCACGACAATCCCCTCGTCAATGTCCCGTTTCAGCTGATGCTATTGCTTCTCAGCTGATTAAAAACGGGAAATACGAAGGTGTGAATCGGCGCTCATCTCGGCTCGTTTTATAGAAAGTGTCTGACCTTTGGAGGGATGATCCATTACATCCTGCGAATGTCTCCGGGAGTTTTTCCCATCGGGAGTTCGCTGCTGCCCTCCAACATTTAAAACCAGGCAAACCTCCTGGACCTGATTCCATTTGTCCGGAGCTAATAATCCATGCTGGAGCCGGCTTAAAATCTTGGCTACGTGGCTTCCTATCTTCCTGCCTGCACCACCTCAAAATTCCTAAGATCTGGAGAAGAGCGCTAGTAGTAGCGGTCCCAAAGCCTTCGAAACCGGTAGAGGACCCAAAGAGCTATCGTCCGATCTCCTTGCTCTGTGTTCCCTACAAGATTCTCGAGCGACTTATCTACGCCCGCGTCGAACCTCTTATTGACCCTCAGCTCCCACGGGAACAGGCGGGTTTTCGATGCGGAAGATCCACCGTGGATCAAGTCACTTTGCTCATGCAAAGCATTGAGAATGCATTCGAAGCAAAAAAGAAGGCCGGTGCCGTCTTTATCGACCTGACAGCTGCCTATGACACTGTCTGGCACCGTGGCCTCACCTGCAAGCTGTTGCGGCTTCTGCCGGACAAGCACATGGTTCGTATGATTATGGAGCTGATCCGCAACAGAAGCTTCACCCTTACAACTGGCGACAGCAAGCCTAACAGGTTACGATGCCTGAAAAATGGCGTCTCCCAGGGATCGGTCCTGGCTCCCCTCCTTTTCGACATCTATACATATGATATCCCCTCCATAACCTCCAAGAAGTTCGCCTATGCCGACGACCTGGCGATACTTCATACATCTGGAGAATGGAAGGAGTTGGAAAGGACTCTAAGCCAGGATATGATTACACTCTCGGAATATCTCCAGACCTGGCGATTGAAGCTTAGCCACACTAAAACGGTGACGGCGGTTTTTCACCTCCACAATCGAGAGGCTAAGCGTGAGCTTAAGGTCTGTAACATCGGTAAGACCTTACCTTTCTGTCCAGTTCCCACTTATCTTGGGGTCAAACTGGACAGATCGCTCACATATCGTCCTCACCTGGAAGCATTGCGCAAGAAGTTAAGTGCTCGCGTCTCACTGTTGAGGCGACTTGTTGGAACAGGTTGGGGTGCTAGCGCCAATACATTACGCACAGCTGCCCTGTCTCTGGTCTACTCGACTGCCGAGTACTGCGCACCAGTCTGGTGCCGCAGCGTACACATACGGCTTATCGACAGTGTAATAAATGACGCCTTGCGCATTGTCACTGGGTGCCTGCGTCCCACTCCATCGGTCTACCTTCCGGTTCTTTCAGACATCCAGCCAGCTGAGCTTCGCCGCCAAGAAGCGACACTCTCCCTAGCCAACCGCAGCTCCCTGGACCCTGACCACATTTTACATGGCCAGTTTCATGAGTCACAGGACGTATGTAGGGAAAGATTGATATCTAGACGCTCATTTGTACCTGCTGCTCGGAAATTACTAGACAGTCTTTCTGAGATGGACGTCCGTGCAGCCGAGTGGACAAACGCGAAATGGGACAGGAAGTACTCTGTCAACGTTTTGTCACTCCGCGCTTTCATTCCCAAGGCTAGCTCCAGACCCTTGGGTATGGGTCTGTCCAGGGCAGCCTGGGTTAAGCTCAACCGTCTACGTTCTGGTGTTGGACGTTTCTGTTCGTCCATGTACAAATGGGGTCTCGCTCCTCTAGCGAATTGTGAGTGTGGTGCCAGTGAACAAACCGCAGATCACATCATCTCACAGTGTCCCATACATCGAGCACCCCGAGGTATGTTTGGTCTAATGGTTTTGGATGACAAAACAAGATGCTGGCTGAAGTCCCTTACAGTCAGCATCTGACCCAAGCAGTTTGGTGGCCAGGGTGGTAAAAGGATAAACCTTCGGCCTTGATCCTTCCATATGTCTTGGAAGAGATGCCCCGCCAAACGACGACGACAACCAAAACTAGCAACAATATTAGCATTTAACAATGATTTGGTGTAAATTATTGCCTTTTAAATGTCACCTAAGCTATCTAGGCTACTCCTGTACTGGCGTAACCTTTCATGGTGCTGGTAGCACCTTCCATGCTTTCTGTAGAATTCAACAGGATGAAAACATACCTTCTGTTTTGATTAACTAAAACTACACAAAATAGGACAAGCAGATTATATTCATGAGGGCACCAATATCCTTGGACAACCTGTTTGAAAACGGATGTGATTTCGCACATTCATTTTTCGGGCAAGTTGATATTAGCTGCGGCTGGTCTGACCGGAGACAGTTTCTTTTTTGGGCAAGTTGAGATTGCTTTGGGCAAGATGATATTAGCAACAGTCGGTTCGACGGACCGACTGATTAAAAAATTAATTTCGACTTCTGATATTATATATATAATATTTCTGCAGCACATGTACATAAAGTTAAGTGGGGTTAAATTTGTTGCCTGTTATACAATTGCCTGTTATACAAGCAAGGGTGCTGCTAAAATTCCTCTACAAGAAAGGTCTAGTTCAAGGTTGCTGATTGGTTAAGTATTCATCCTAGTACTACATACACAGAGTGCCTAAAAAGAAAGTATACACGCTAAAAGGTTGATAAAAATTTAATGTCTAACTCAAATTTGTTAAAAAGTTTACAAAAATAGAATATACAGTGATACAGTAGCCTACTTCTTTCTCTTCGCTTGAGCGGAAATATATGTTTTTACCAGATTGTAGCTGAGATATTTAGCAAAGATTGTACACCACAAAACAAACTTAGATGAAGCCATGGTGCATGGTGCAAAGATTTCAGGAAAGATTGCACCACCACAAAAAAAACTTTCGCATAACCAAGGTGTACCTGAGTAAAAACGGGGCTCTGAATACACATTGCAAATTTAAAGTTATTATAGCCTACTTTTTGCAATTGCAAAGGCATTACTAAAAGCAGAAGCTTCTTCCTATACCGAATAGTACAGCGTACTAAACTTGGTCAAAGAACTAAAACACACCCTGTGCACTAATAATATGAAAAAAAAATTGTAATTTTTTTACACACAACCTTTTGATTGTCACTCTAGCGTTGGATGTTTTCGAAACCACGTTTTCATTCAGTAAGTGAGATCTCACAATTCAAATAGTTGGCCAGTCAACATAATTGTCATTCACAGCTAAATATAGAAAACACAAATTGAAGCCTCTGGCACCGATACCGCAGTAGCTTTAGGCCAACCTGCTAACTGCTTTTTGTAACTACATGAAACTTTTCAATTATCTACCGGTATTATAACCCAGTGTCATTAACCACTAACTGCGTGCCGTGACAGACTAGCTGTAAATTGTTGGGAAGTCTACTTGCAAAAAGATTCACAACCTCACGTGCAACAGTGCAGTTCAACCTGTCAACCTAACTTATCAATGGCTAATCGACTCAAACAATTAGGCTTACTTAAATAAATATAATCTAAATTAAAACAAATAAATCTAATAATCAATCGCCCATTACATACTCAATCAGGTAAACTGCTGTACTACTACAATTTACTAAGAATTTACTAAATTTACTAGTTTACAAAAAATTATTCAATCCAATATGGAGGCACGTCTTTTCTGCCTTTTTGTTTTGCAAAGAAGCGTACTAATTAAAAAACGTCATAATTGCTCCATCATGCACTCTCAAAGCAGTTAATTCCCAAACAATCAAATTATGTAAAGAAACAGAATCAATTCTCACAATATCACAAATAAGATTATGTGAAACAACGAAATTAACTCTAACACCCGGTAACACTAAAAACCGTATGGACAGTATGGAACCATGTGATCCCATATGGTTTTTAATTTTACCCACTATAGTCAGCAATTTTCTGTAATAATTTTGAATGGTTTTTAGTTTTACTCACTATAGCCAGCAATTTTCTTTAACAATTTTATTGGTCTAGTATAGTACCAGTACACCTAGACACCTACCGGTACGGTACCTACCCAAAACATACCGGTAGTCTTGACTAGTCTAGACATAATAAAATAGACTGTGTAATTTTAAGCTTGGGTAGACTACACAAAAGGAAGCTCGTTTGGTCAATATGTGCTTCTTGCTTGAAAAATTGAAAATTTTATGCTTTTTTAACTGAAAACTGCATTAGCTTAAGTCAGTGGTCGGAAACCACCGGGCCGCGGCCCGGTGCCGGTCCGTGTGAGGTTTGTTACCGGTCCGTATGCGTTTTCAGAATAAATGTTTTGAGTTTTGAACATTTTTATAACGTGAAACGCAATTTTGGGACGTTTTTGTAAAAATGCTAAATAACTCAATTCTGGTGACCTAGTACGGCAAAGTTACTCAATATCACAAAACTAACCAAATTGAAAAGTCAAATCTTTTAATTGAACAGCGAACATTTGATTATGCTGTCATTTTATCGTAAGTCTTTTGTAAATCAAACAGCGCTTGGTTAAGAAAAAGATTAACGTTGAGAATCAGGTTTGAGAAGCTACTATAAAAAAATTAAGCAACGCTGCTGCAGCAAGATTGAAAAAGTTTAATACTCTGGTCAGAGTAATACGAGATCGAAATTTTCAGTTCTGAATAAACATGAGTGTTTTATTGCTAAAACATTTTTGATTTTTTAAAGGCCGGTCCGCAAAAACAATTCAGTTTCAAACCGGTCCGTTGGGCGAAAAAGGTTGCCGACCACTGGCCTAAATAACTGGTAAACCACTAAATCAAGCCTTCCAAAACACTTCATTTGACTAGCTGCTTCCATTCTGCTAAGCTTAAGCAGTAAGCATTTGCTACTTTGCAGTTTAAAAAATAAAAACCGTGAATAAAAAAGCAGTCAGAAGTGTTTTACGTAAGTTTAGAAGTAGCTAACTTGTTACATCAGCCTAGAAAGTCCAAAAACTTGCGCTTCTTTTTAATGCGCGTTGCATTTAAAATTACTTTTCATGCGAAGCAATGCGGAGATAATGCGTTACGCGTATGCAAAAACCACTTAAAATAAAACAAACCAAAATTCTCGCGCGCAATGCGCTCACGCGCACTTAGTGCAAACGCATCTTTACTCTTCCACGTATGAGTAAAAAGGGGCAACCACTGCATTAGTTGGTAGCAATAATAATTTACTTTGTATCAGCAGCGCAATCTTCGTTGCCGTTATATTTAACAAAAAATCATAATGCGTATCTAACCCACATATCACAAATTTACTGCTCGCGAGAACTTACTTGAAAATAAAACTGAGTATCCAAGCGATTTTTTTATAGTGAATGAGATTGATGCTTCCGACTAGTGGTTGTCGATTCTTCTCGGTTGTTTTTTTGGCCGTTTTTCAGCAGATTTTTTGACAGTTACAGTATGTTACAGCTTGCACAAACTTTTATAACTTTGTTGTAAATGTGATTAAAAATTATGGTGTTCTTTAGCTGAAGCAAAACAGAAATGAGCTCGTTAATTTTGTCACATGCCGCAACAACATTCAAATTTTTAGACTGCAGTTTATCCGAAACTTCTGCAGTTTGAGTGAGCAAAAACAAAAACACCTTTACAGAGAAGATTATGAGTGATTTCGATACGCAGGAGTAGACATTGACAGCCAAAAGAAAGGGTTACAATGTAAACGTGGTCGTTTCGATGTTAACAAACACTTAGAGCGTAATAATAGAAGATAAGGTACTGTACATGGAGTAGGGTGTGTTAATAATTAGGCCATAAAAACTGTGTAAATAGTGTATAAACTAGGCTAGATTATCTCGAGAAAATCCCGTGACTGTTGCAAAATTTTGTGATATTTCAATTTCCCAGTAATCCAATCAGCTGACCAGCCACATGGAAGACATCACTGGAAATATAATGAAGGAGATAGAGGCACTTGGAAGTCGACTATCAAGGTATGAGTCTGAATATGCTGGCACTAGCAGCAGGTCTAATGCTAGTACTAATTGCAGTGGGCCTGCTGCTGGTGCTGCTGTTCCTGCTGCTGCTGTTTTTGCAGATAATAATGATCAAGTCAGTGAACTTAAAGAAATGAGGTTGGCCTTCAACAATTTAAAGAAGATGGTTGACCGACTCCAAACCAGTGTGGAGGAGCAGGAGCAGAAATTAGATGACCTTGAGCAGTATGGCAGGTCCAACTGCCTCATTGTTCATAAATGTGAAAATGTTCCAAAACAGGGGGAGTATCTTGAGAATGAAAAATACATTTGTTACATATTGAACCAAAACTTAAAGCTAAACCCTTCGTTGCAGGTGAACGACATTGACGTCGCCCACCCCCTTCCATCTAGGAACAGCAATATTTGTCCGGTCATAGTTAAATTTATTCGACGCAGTCAAAAAAATTATATTTATTCGCAAAAAAAAATGATGAAGGGAAAACGAATGATCATCACGAAATCCCTCACAAAACGCCAACTGCAGCTCTTAGATGCGGCCAGAGAAGTTTTTGGGTGGAAGTCCGTCTGGTCTTTTCATGGAGACATATTCACATTCGCTGCTGGAAAGAAACAGGTGATTCATAACGTCAATGATATTGTAGAAATTAAAAAATCTATGACATTGTAATTTTGGAAGTTCTGAAAGCAGTCCTAAGTTGAGATTGATATATTATTGTCAATTGATGTAATGTAGGTGTGATGTGTTTAAACATGATTAGTTTATTCTGGCTATATTGTTGTTATTAACGAAATATTTAGTGGCTCTGAACATATCAATAATGGTGATGGGGACTTCAGTAATGATGATGAAATTGGTACTAATATGATGAAAGATGTTTATATTACTGCTGAAGAGACAAAAAAATACTAGTAAATTCTGAAGAAAACACCAACAATAGTTATCAATTCTCAACCATGTGTATAAATGCCCGTTCAATTATTAATCCAACCAATTTTACAAACATAAAAGGATTAATAGCCTCACTAAATTATAAGCCTGATGTAATAGGCATAACTGAAACTTGGAAACAACCCAATTCATTTGGACAATATAATTGTTTACCAGGTTATACATTTGTATCTAATGGAAGAACGCATCAAAAAGGAGGGGGAGTCGGGCTATATGTTAAAAATAGTTTGAATTTTCATGTGTGTAATGATGTGACTATAATGAATGAAAAGATTTTTGAGTCAATTTTTATAAATATTCAGTTTATGAATAAAGAGATAACGTGTGGGATCATATATAGATCACCTAAATATAATAAAGAAGCCTTTTCACAGTTTCTCTGTGAATTAAAAAATACTTTGACGACCTTGAATAAATCTAAAAATATATGTTTTATCATGGGAGACTTCAATATTGACTTATTAGATATAAAAAATGTTGGTACTGAAACATATGTGGAGTTAATGTTTGATTATAACTATTACCTTCTGATTAACAAACCAACCCGTATTTCAAAAGATAAATGTTCTGCTATAGATCACATTTGGACAAATGTTATAGGAGCCCAAATAAGAAGTGCCATTCTTGCTCATGAAGTAGCCGACCATCTTCCTGTAATTCAAATATCTAAAATTGGCACTCCTTTATTAAAATCTGAAAATAGAGAATGGTGTTTTAGTCAATTTAACCGTCAAAAATTTTATCATGAGCTAGAAGCAAAAGACTTTGAAGAAATATACAGTCTGCCTGACCCCGATGACAGCTTCAAACTATTTTTAGGAAAAATTAATCCTTCTCTAGTTAACTGTTTTAAGAGAAAAAATAAAAAGATGAGAAATAGTCAACGTTGCATATGGTATGATCGTGAACTGGCGCTTCTTTCTCGCAAAAAGGACAGGCTTTACAAATTTTATCTTCAAAAGAAAACTCCAAAAACAGAAGAAAAGTATCATAAACTTAAAAATTTTTATTTCCACATGGTAACTCAAAAAAAGAAAGAGCATATGCAGAGTCAATTTCAAAAGTATCAAAATAACATCCGAAAAACCTGGCAATTGATGAAAAATCTTCTTGGTAAAGCTCGCAACAAGTTTCATTCAACATCTATCAACTATAACGGTGTTCTGATCAATAAACCTGTTGAAATTGCAAACAGTTTTAACGACCACTTTTCTACAATAGCTAATAAGTTTATTGAGAAGTTACCTTCTTCTCCAAATAAATTTACGGATTATTTACCCCCACCAAATTCCTCCTCAATGTTTATGTCTCCTACAAATATTATTGAAATCAAAAGATTAATTAATCAACTTAAACCTAAGTTGAGTGCTGGAATAGATCTAATACCTCCCATCGTTTTGAGACATCTTCCTGAAAACGTACTCCATGCCCTCACCTACATATTTAACCAGTCTTTGTGCCAAGGTAAATTTATTTCTATTTTTAAGCAGGCCAAGATTATACCAGTATTCAAAAAAAGCAATCCAAAAAATGTTCTGAATTATAGACCAATTAGTTTACTTTCATCCTTGTCAAAAATTCTTGAAAAAATTGTTTATAGTAGACTGTATTCATTCGTTAACATGAACAATAGTCTATCTTCTCAACAGTTTGGATTCAGACATAAGCACTCGACTACTCATGCAACAACTCTGCTTATCAGCAACATTGTAGATGCTTTTGAAAAAAAACAATTAGTACTTGGGATTTTTCTTGATATCTCAAAGGCATTCGATACAATTGACCACAATGTTTTATTACACAAACTGAATAACTATGGAGTAAGAGGTGTATCGTTAAATTGGTTTAAAAGCTACCTCTCCGATTGTTCTCAAATTGTTGAATATGATGGTGTTTCGTCTTCGAACCAAATAAATATCTTCTGCTCTGTACTTCAAGGTTCTGTTCTTGCCCCCCTATTATTCATCATATATGTGAACGACTTTACAAATTGTCTGCAGTCTAGCAATATAGCATTTGCGGATGACACAAATGTTTTTATAGTAGATAATAATCTACAAGCACTTTATGAAAAAGGGAACAGCGAACTTGAAAATATTGATAACTGGATGGTAGCAAACAAGTTGTCTATAAACATCAATAAAACTAATTATATTTTGTTCCAAACACCAAAATCCCAAGCATCTAAAGTTGTGAGTAATCTTCAACTGAGGTTAAGAAATAACGTTGTTGAAAAAGTGTCCTCTGCTCGATTTTTGGGTGTAATAATAAACGAAAATTTGTCGTGGAAGAATCATATCGATATGATAAAACATAAAATGAGAGCTGGTCTTGGTGCTGTTATGCGCATTCGATCCATTTTATCTCCTAAAGCCATGCTCAGCCTTTATCACTTGTTGTTACTTAGTCATGTCTGATACTGTATAACTAATTGGTGTTTTGGCAATGAATCAAAAGTTCAAAAATTACAGCGCATTTGTAACAAATTTATCCGATTGGTCTTCAATTTAAAGAGACATGACAGTGTGAAAATGATCATGAAACAAAACGGCCTGTTAAATATTAAGCAAATATATTAAGTTGAATTGGCTATTTTTATGTATAAAACTGTGAGAAAAAGTCATCCTATTGCATTGCAGAATTTATTTCAATCAAAACCAAATCGCATTTCAACCAGAAGTAATAGTCTTTACATCTCCCCAGCATACAGATTAACCGTTTGCCAACAATCTATCAAAATCTCAGGACCGAAAATATGGAGTAACTTACCAAGCGCAATTAAGAGTTGCAAAAATTTGAAATCTTTTTCGAATAAAGTTAAAGAGCACGTTCTAAACACAACTGAATACGAATTTAAATAATGTTCTCAAATGATATGACCCCAATTTTCAGCATTAGGGCATTGATTTTTGTGTTAAATTACGAAAATGTTCTGGTGCTGCTGTGTAATTGTTGTTGCAGGAATCTATTGGATGATGAACAAAAGCATGTGGGTAAATCTACGAAAAAGAACGGCTATAAACCAAATCGTCTCTTCTGTTGCAAAGAAATATTTTCCCAAGGAACTTAAGCGGACATTATTTGTCACATCGTAATACCTAGTTACCATCATGGACATCAAAGAAAAAAAAAACAAACTAATCATTTATTTATTGTAAAGACATGATAATGAGAAATATTAGAAAATACAGAACAAAATCGATGGGTTCCATTTAAAACTACAAAATAAGTTCTGATAGCATTCTAATTGTTTTTTGTGGTCTTCGTGGATATTTTTCCTCGCCTAGTTATAAATTTGCTTTATATATACCATTTGGTTTACCATACGAAAACTTTTACAATTGCTAAACAAGTTATTGATATGCTGAATAACCCCCGAGATTTCAGTTGCTGCTTATCATGGCCCGACTGTAAAGCTAATTAACATGTAAACGACTTCCCGCAACTAAAATCACAAGCTGTTTTTTTTTTTTTTTTTGGTATAAATAAATTTGATGTATTGGTATTTTCTATGGTATGTTGCTTAAATTTTAATTTTTTTTATTTTTATGTGTTTGGTTCATTTCGTTGTTTGTTTGATTTATGCGTTGCCACATAGATTTTCTCGGTCATGCAGCCATGCCAAGTCGGTTGCGACTGGCGTGTCTCAACGGTTCCTCGTTTTGCCGCATGTTTCTTTTTCCATGCCAATTTTATTTAACTTAAGATGTAAATATTTTCTTGGACGTTTCTGGCAGTACGGAAATAAAATAAAAATTGAATTGAATTGAATTGAATGATTTAACGCCTATATCACCAAACCTTTGGTCGATACTCTTACGTTTTCGCTGCAGATTCAAACTTTGAAAAAATGCAATCAAATGTTTGGGTTTGCAGCACGTAGATGTTTGGCTAGATGGCAAAGTTAAGTGTTTTTTTGTATTTTTAAAAAGCATTTTCAATTTTCTGTTAATGGCATTAAGGTTCATTTCGTTTGCCTCAGATCGATAAAATTGGTTCATTAATTGGTGTTTACGCTTCTTGATCCCTTTTTCTTAGTTTCCAAATTTGTCCTTTCTGAGTATCTGATACTGTTGCTCCAATTACTGATTTCCAGTAATTTATTTGTTTATAGTATTAGCCATAACACGGTGTTTTACGCAAAAAACGATCATCACGTGGCTGAAAAAGTTCAAATCAAATCAAAAAAATCAAATTTTCATTATACTCGCCGTATTACGCCGAAGCGCGTAACAAGTTGCGGGGCCCATCTCCGCGGCTTAGCGCCTGGGCAACACAGCTCCGAAGAATCGTCGCAACGGTGGCGAGTCGTTGGCGACACTGTGCCGATTTGACCGGCCCGGGAATCGAACCCCAGACTCCCCGCACCGATAGCGTGCGCTTAGCAACTGAGCTATCGGCCGGTGGCTGAAAAGTTAAATAAGTTAAATAAATTTAGAAAGTTCGTTACTTACGGTTTTTTTCTTGAGTTAAGGAAGAGGAGGAAATAAAAGCAGCTGGTTTTTAAAACTGATACGCTCATCTGGGATTTGTTATAAAAAGTTTTAAAGGATAGAGGGGTAATTGTTATGAAAAAAGAGGGAATTGCAATATGTCATAGTGTAAATAAAGCTAAATAAAAAAAATAAGAAAAGACTAGGAGATGGAAAAGAACGCATCAAAAACAAAGATAATACAAAAAATTCACAAACATCAGTAAATATGAATTGATAACATATTCTCCAGATGGCAGATGCTTTCCCGTAGCCCGGAGCGTTACTCTGTCTACGCTATTTAATCTGGCTGACAGAAACCGAATCTGCCTTAACGGCAGAACACCTAACGATGTTCAAGCTGGGCAGCGGCAAACGTCCTTTTCAGGACGGGGCGATGCGCATCTTCGGCGCACCGTCAACAAGTTCCAAAGGCCCAGCATTCTCCAACTGAACATCGAAGGCCTCACTGCAAGCAAGATGAGCGTGTTGCATCATCTTGCGTTACAGTGTGAGGCACTCGTCATCCTCTTACAGGAAACCCATTGCACCTCGGTAGAAAGGTTAGATCTTCCGAGCTACCATCTAGCTGGGTTTTCCTTGAGCAGGAAGCATCGTCTTGCTACGTTTGTCCATGAGCGTCTGAAGTGGATCCTAATCGACCAGTCCCCACCAACATCGGAGATCGAGTGGGTGTGCGTGGATGTTGATAACTATAAAATAGTCAACGTCTACAAACCCCCTTCAACACGGATGCAAGCATCTGATCTTCCAGCATTCCCCCATCCCTGCCTCTATGCTGGCGACTTCAACTGCCACCATGTTGACTGGGGCTACGATAATAGCAATCCAGATGGTGAATGCCTGGCTGGCTGGGCCAGTGCCAACAACTTCACCCTGCTATATAGCCCCAAGGAGGCCGCCAGTTTCCACTCTGGCCGCTGGAAAACAGACACCAACCCAGATCTTGCATTTGCCAGTGTCGATTTGGACAGTCGCTTACCTGACAGACGTATCTTAGGAAAGTTCCCAAGGTCACAACACCGACCCTCGCTTATAAGTCCACCCAAACTTGCTCATCCAAAACCGAGCAAGCCTGTAAAGCGATGGAACTTCCGCAAGGCCAACTGGGACCACTATTCTAACCTAACCAACAAACTGGCCAAGAGTATACCGCCACCTGAATCTCAAAACATCGATCAGGTTTACCAGTGCTTTTGCAAGGTAATAAGCACTGCGGCGAAGAAATGCATCCCTCGTGGTCGACGATCAAACCACATACCTTGCTGGGATGCGGAGTGTGAAGACCTCTATCAGCATTTCCTGCAGTCACCTGGGGGCCCTGATTCGGATAGGGCTGCCACAGCCCTACTCACAAGGCTCGACGGGAAGCGGAGAAATCGCTGGTCAGAGACGGTCCGCAACATTGACTTTTCGCACTCCAGCCGGCTGGCATGGAATACTATAAACAACTTGACTGGTAGGTCACGACAATCCCCTCGTCAATGTCCCGTTTCAGCTGATGCTATTGCTTCTCAGCTGGTTAAAAACGGGAAATACGAAGGTGTGAATCGACGCTCATCTCGGCTCGTTTTAGAGGAAGTGTCTGACCTTTGGAGGGCTGATCCATTACATCCTGCGAATGTCTCCGGGAGTTTTTCCCATCGGGAGTTCGCTGCTGCCCTCCAACATTTAAAACCAGGCAAACCTCCTGGACCTGATTCCATTTGTCCGGAGCTGATAATCCATGCTGGAGCCAGCTTAAAATCTTGGCTACGTGGCTTCCTATCTTCCTGCCTGCACCACCTCAAAATTCCTAAGATCTGGAGAAGAGCGCTAGTAGTAGCGGTCCCAAAGCCTTCGAAACCGGTAGAGGACCCAAAGAGCTATCGTCCGATCTCCTTGCTCTGTGTTCCCTACAAGATTCTCGAGCGACTTATCTACGCCCGCGTCGAACCTCTTATTGACCCTCAGCTCCCACGGGAACAGGCGGGTTTTCGACGCGGAAGATCCACCGTGGATCAAGTCACTTTGCTCACGCAAAGCATTGAGAATGCATTCGAAGCGAAAAAGAAGGCCGGTGCCGTCTTTATCGACCTGACAGCTGCCTATGACACTGTCTGGCACCGTGGCCTCACCTGCAAGCTGTTGCGGCTTCTGCCGGACAAGCACATGGTTCGTATGATTATGGAGCTGATCCGCAACAGAAGCTTCACCCTTACAACTGGCGACAGCAAGCCTAGCAGGTTACGACGCCTGAAAAATGGCGTCTCCCAGGGATCGGTCCTGGCTCCCCTCCTTTTCGACATCTATACATATGATATTCCCTCCATAACCTCCAAGAAGTTCGCCTATGCCGACGACCTGGCGATACTTCATACATCTGGAGAATGGAAGGAGTTGGAAAGGACTCTAAGCCAGGACATGACTACACTCTCGGAATATCTCCAGACCTGGCGACTGAAGCTTAGCCACACTAAAACGGTGACGGCGGCCTTTCACCTCCGCAATCGAGAGGCTAAGCGTGAGCTTAAGGTCTGTAACATCGGTAAGACCTTACCTTTCTGTCCAGTTCCCACTTATCTTGGGGTCAAACTGGACAGATCGCTCACATATCGTCCTCACCTGGAAGCATTGCGCAAGAAGTTAAGTGCTCGCGTCTCACTGTTGAGGCGACTTGCTGGAACAGGTTGGGGTGCTAGCGCCAATACATTACGCACAGCTGCCCTGTCTCTGGTCTACTCGACTGCCGAGTACTGCTCACCAGTCTGGTGCCGCAGCGCGCACAAACGGTTTATCGACAGTGTAATAAATGACGCCTTGCGCATTGTCACTGGGTGCCTGCGTCCCACTCCATCGGTCTACCTTCCGGTTCTTTCAGACATCCAGCCAGCTGAGCTTCGCCGCCAAGAAGCGACACTCTCCCTAGCCAACCGCAGCTCCCTGGACCCTGACCACATTTTACATGGCCAGTTTCATGAGTCACAGGACGTATGTAGGGAGAGATTGAAATCTAGACGCTCATTTGTACCTGTTGCTCGGAAATTACTAGACAGTCTTTCTGAGATGGACGTCCGTGCAGCCGAGTGGACGAACACGAAATGGGACATGGAGTACTCTGCCAACGCATTGTCACTCCACGCTTTCATTCCCAAGGCTAGCTCCAGACCCTTGGGTATGGGTCTGCCCAGGGCAGCCTGGGTCAAGCTCAACCGTCTACGTTCTGGTGTTGGACGTTTCTGTTCGTCCATGTACAAATGGGGTCTCGCTCCTCTAGCGAATTGTGAGTGTGGTGCCAGTGAACAAACCGCAGATCACATCATCTCACAGTGTCCCATACATCGAGCACCCCGAGGTATGTTTGGTCTAATGGTTTTGGATGACGAAACAAGATGCTGGCTGAAGTCCCTTACAGTCAGCATCTGACCCAAGCAGTTTGGTGGCCAGGGTGGTAAAAGGATAAACCCTCGGCCTTGGTCCTTCCGTCTGTCTTGGAAGAGATGCCCCGCCAAACGACGACGACGATAACTAGGGCGACCTTTTATTGACCTAAAAATCTTAAAAAATTGACCGTATTTGATCAAAAAATTGACTTTATTGACCTAATGAAAAAACGAAAAGAAAACAAATGCAAAAATGAAAAGAATCAACATTACATCACTTTACTTAGCGCTCAGATTGTAATGTACGCAGATATAATGCTGGACATTTTCTGGCAGAAAGTTTCTATCTTTAGCCAGCAGCTTATTCAGCATTGAAAAGCTGCGCTCTACCGAAGCTGTCGTCGGTTGGCAGTCTTGAAGCAGGCCGTAAACAGTTGGAGAAATTTCCGGGCGATTCATGGCCATTATATCCGTTAAGCCGTTCTTCTCCAACCTCTTTTTGATGTAAGCTGCGATGTCACAGCTGTCGTCTCCCAAACTAAGTGCGCTCAAGTCGCTGTGTGCTGCCCGAATTGTATACTTGCTGTCTTCCATTCTCAATACTAAGCTAGCCAAGCTCTGACATTCTGTTTTTATTTTCATCAAGTCGTGAGGTAGACTTCTTGCATTGACACTGGTCTTGGCTCTTTCTACTAAAACACCTGAGCCTTCAAAACGTCCCACTATATCCTGAACAGTTGGAAGATGGTCAGCATAATAAAATGCCGCTTGTAACCAACTTGCCCACCTTGTTATGATAGGCTGTGGTGGCATTCCAATTGCTTCGAACATTGCTTGTCGCGTTTTGTTTTTAACTGTGGCTGCTTTTACGCAAGCAATGAGATCATCGACTGCTGGATAATTGGCCTTCACGCGTAATGCGCAGTTATGCAAAAGGTGAGCTATACAAGTGACATGGAATAGTTGGGGGTACATATTTTTCAATGTTTGGCCGGCAGCTTGCATGTATCTGGCAGCATCAGACAATAGTAAACAGAAGTTATTCCTGGCAACATCCAGAATTCGCAAGCAATCATCAATCTCTTGGCAAATACTTTGTGCAGTGGGAGATTTTGGAAGGACTTTGCAAGCAATTAGATACGTTTTGTCTGGCTCATTCAGCAATCCAGCAAGAACGTTTAAATATTTGGAGCCAGATATGTCGCTCTCATCAACCACCAAAAATATTTTCTGTTGGTGAATTAAACTTTTAACGCGATCTATTTCTCTTTCTCCCATTTCAGCCGCTTTGCGTCGACACGCAGTCTCTGATGGAAGAGTTTTTCCAATGTCCCTGAACATCTGCCTCAATTCTTCATTTCGCAATTTTTTTAGAGGTATGTCCGCAGATAAAAAGGCTCTGGTCACTGATTCTGTGAAATCCTTACGACCAAACTGTATGAAGGATTGAGATTGAGGAGGTTGTGAGGATGAAGATGGCAACTGTTTTTGATGCTTCGCAGTCTTTCTGTGGCTATCAACTAGAAACTGCTTGTCACACTTCACCACGCAGTTACAAATATTGCAAAAAAGTTCTGGGGCTGGAGTCTTACTAAATTCCGTCGGAAATCTTGCAATTATACTATTGATCTTTGAAAGATTTGACTGCTTGAACTTCGGCATAATATAGCAGCTGAATTAAGTCGGTAAAATAGATTCAACTCGTTAAAAATATTTTTTAAATTATCTGACTGCAATGAAGAAATACGTTATTTTTCTACATTGAAACGAAAGAGAATATTCAATTACCCCACTGTGTGTACTGTTAGAACGGACTTTACAATCGAAATCATAATCTAGCTAAAAACAAACGGCCGTATGCACCAACGTGGTTAGCTTGCGGTTAAGTTAATGATGGTTAAACCATTGTGAGTTAGCAATTAACCAAAGTCATTTACACAATGGTTAATGGTTTAAATGGTTTAACCTCTATTAACTATTATGGTTTATTGGTTTAACGTTTAACCATCACTAACTTAACCGCTGCAGGTTGAACACGTTGGTGCATAAGGCCCTAACAAAAGCAATTCATTACTTATGAATTGCTTTTGTTAGGGCCTTTGTAAAACTGTAATAACGACTACCGACTGCATATACAATTGCCCACTCCCATCTCTAAATCATTGGAGTCATCTCTTTTGAGTTTTATAAACCCGCACAAAAAAGCAAGAAAGCAAAAATTGACTTAATAAATAAAAATTGACCTAAAAACCATAAAATTGACTTTTATTGACTTTATAACTTCGTTAATACTGGTCCTACAACCGTGAAATTTTGTTTCCACATTTTTTGTGTTATTCTCTACAAGCAAAAAAAAATTGACTTTATTGACCTTGGGTCGCCCTAACGATAACATATTATGGCCTATTGGATTTTTTTTAGTTTAAATTTATTGCGATGGCGGCATTTGTTTAGTATTTCTCTTTGGGTGTTGAATGCGTTGACGGGGTCTTTCTTGATTATAAAAACTTTTTCCGTGAAACATAGATGACAAGTTTTTTCTTTGCAAAAATTCTTTGAGGCTAATGAAACTATGCTCCAAAATAAAGTAAAGTCCGTATTTGCTTTCTTGAGTTTCCATATAAAATTTGATAGAGCAGTGTTATTGCGATGATTGATATGTTTGAAAGATTGTTTATGACTGTTGTATCTGGTTTTGAAAATAGTTGCACAACTACCAATAAATGACTTAGATTGGAGGTTTGTCTGGACAGTTGCTTTGTAAACGATTTGTTCTTGCAGGCATTTTTGGTTCAATGAGCAAAGGTCTTTATTGCAACAGTTACACGTTTTTTTCAGTTTTTTTCTTGCGGACGGTATGCAGAGGTTGCGTGTTTTCGCCAGGGGAAGGGGAAGTGACGGAAAAGAGTTTTCTATTTTGCTGGTCTATAATGGTTTTCATATTTGGCATGTAGGAATAGCTGATCTTTAAGTTGTTCTTGTTAAAAATTTTGTGGTAACGGTGCGTTGAGGGAAAATGTTTGTTAACCAATTTCAAAAACTGTTTTTCTATGTTGGTGGACACGTGCATACTGAAGGGTGGATTGAACCAAATGATATTTCTGGATCTGTTTCGTATTCGTTTAGAAGGGTGGTTGGGGAAGAAAAGGAAAGAGGTTTACTAAAGCCATTTTTCTTCAAGACATTCTCGTAAGGGTACTTAGCATTTGCAAATTTGGCATTGTTGCTAGATAGGCGAGAAAGTCGTGACTTTATCATTTGTGGAAAATGTTTGAGAATATTAGGCGGATGATTAGATTTATGATTAATATAGGTTTATATATAAAAGGTCACTGTTGGGTTTGCGGTAGGGAAAATACTGATTTTGTGCCAGGTCCATGGTGACATCTAAGAAATCGGTTTGATGCAAATTAGCTTCAATGGTTATTTTTAATCCACTGCTTTTAAAGATGTTAACAATACTTTTTTTTTCATTTGTTCTATTTGGGGGCCTGAATTTTTTCACAGCAAGCTAACCCGTCAATCTCTGTACAAGCCAATTGAAGCTGAACTAAATTCTTTTTTAAGCAAATTTAGCAAATAGAGTCCAACCAATTCGTAATTTTCCGCTCCGTCAAAGCTACCCATTGTAACATCAAAATTAGAGTCCTTTTGTTTGGTCTAAACATCTTTATTGTTGAACAGAAAAGATTTTCGGCAATGCAATAAAGATGTTTTTGAATTCATCTGGGATGGCAGAGTATGTCATTGCAAAATTGAGAGCATTAAGCAGAAGTTTTTTAATGATAGATGGGTAAAATTCAACGATATCAAATTTTAAAAAACATTTCTTATTCCTATTATCAATTTACATTAACTGATTTTTGTGAATTTTTTGTGTTATCTTTGTTTTTGATGCGTTCTTTCCCACTTCCTTGTCTTTTTTTATTTTTTTTATTTAGCTTTATTTACACTATGATCTACTACAATTCCCTCTTTTTTCATAACAATTACCCCTCTATCCTTTAAAACTTTTTATAACAAATCCCAGATGAGCGTATCAGTTTTAAAAACCAGCTGCTTTTATTTCCTCCTCTTCCTTAACCCAAGAAAAAACCGTAAGTAACGAACTTTCTAAATTTATTTAACTTATTTAACTTTTCAGCCACCTGATGATCGTTTTTTGCGTGAAACACCGTGTTGTGGTTAATGCTGTTAGTTTTAAACTTTGACAACTGATTTCACCGCTTTTTAAATTTTTTCATGCTACTTCACAACTTTTGTAAAATAATTGCAACTTTGCAATTTTTGTTAAAAATAAACGCAACTTTTTTTATTTTTTTTATGCAACAAAAACTTGCCCTAATTATCACACTCTCTTTTGGTTCTAGAAGGAACATTTATGGCTGTAGCAGATGATATAGCTCTAAGTATATAGTCACATGTTTGATTTATATCATTGTCAGCGTTTAAGCTGCTTAATAATGTACTCACGTCATCATTCAGTTTGGACACAACAGTTTTGTTTTTCAACAAGTTTAAATTTGGCTTGTAAGTTATTGTATTTAGTATTCTCGGTCTAAAACTGCTTTGTCTGGTAACGGGGTTTGCATTTTTGCAACTAACAGAGTATGATCAGAGTCTATAAAAACAGAGTTTTTAACACAACAGTCAAGCAATCATGCATTGTTTTATCCAAGGTTCACATAAAATATAGTCAAGTTTCTTTTTTGTTCGTTTGTCTGGGTTATGCCAAGTTACCCTTTTAGCTTCATTGTGGATGAAGAAAGTGCTATTCATACACAATCCATACTCACAGCAAAAGTCAACCATACGATCATCATTGTCGTTAGCTGTATAGTTCATGGGAAAGTGTGGTTTATTTCCATTAATAGAGATATGATGTTTATACAAAGAGGTAGTTGCATTAAGATCGCCCAAAACTATCAATTTGAATTTTGTTGGATTGTCTTTACAACAACATAATTTAAGTAGGTAAAACATGTTTTTTGCTGCAAAACTGGAATTTTCGGTGAGTGCATAAGCTACAACAAGTTTAAAGTTTAAATTATGAATCAAAGTTTTCACAATTAATAGTCTTGAAGAGATTGGTTCAACATCAATTTTTTTGATAAAATTACAAAATCTCAACACCTCCTTGTCTGTTAATATTCTGTTAATAATGTCCATTCCAGATTAATTTGTAAGAACTGTTTGGTAAATTAATTTCCACTTCAACATAACTTAGTCTTCTTACTTCTTGTAGGCCACAAATAAGTAAGCTAGCATTATCTATAGATTTAGTTACTTCGTAAGCTTTCTAGCGTCAGTCCTTAGCGTTTTTACATTAATAGTTTCGAATTTCCAGTATTTACAAAATTTTTCCTGTTTACGCATGTTACTGTTGTTCTTTGATTTTCGATTTAATGTCCTGTTGACACCAAGTTCAGTTGGTTCATTTTAAGCAGTGGGGTTGAATCACAACTCACCGCTATTGTACATTCTATGTTTATAAGTCAGGATATGTTCCATCTTTTCCAAATTATTAATAAGCCTTTAATTTTTTCTTATGAGTTAACATTAATCAATTTAACTAAGCTATAGATCTTCTAGGCTGCTTCAGTTGGCAGCCTAACTAGCCTACCATCACCTGTTATGTTCAAACAGAATAATATTAAGCTGTAGGTAAGTAGACCATATACCGTGAGTTATAGCAAATTGTTGATTTATTGCAGATTGTTGTTTTGATAGGGGAATATGTCCCCAATGCACATTATTCAATCGTAGACATTTATTTTTTAATTTTGTCTTTTCACAGAATCTTTGATTTTTTTTACTATAGCGAAGTATACGTATCATGGTAGATGACCTAGCCGAGCAGCGATTCAGGGTTGGATGTTTCAAAACATGACTGGCATTCGACACACGTTTTTGAGAGTCTTGGTCTTGCTACGCTGTTTTGTCTACAACTCGAACCTTACAAGTCTTGGAAAATGGTTATGTCTTGATCGAGACATGAAGAAATTTTGGCTTTGAAGGAGTTTTCAGGTCTTTGATACTTAAGCAACAACATTAAGTAACCGAGGTGTATGAAGTAAAAAGTTGTGCGTGATTTCGCACTTTTGAAAAAAAACATTTGACTACATTTGTTTAGTGCATGTTGCAACAGCGAAATGCAATTCGCCTTACGGAAGCTTTTGTTCTGGCCGACAGAATTCCTCATAAAATCTCGTGTCTCGTTTCGGCCTCGTAACTTTCAAGTCTCGTCTTCCTTAGCTCAAACAGAAAAAGTCTTGTTTTGAGTTTCAATGATCACTCTCGATGGTTTAAGTCCTCGTTCCAGTTCTGCATCAAAACCACGGTACCAGCTCCTTAATTAAATGCACCGACTACTCTGTACTGAGTTGTAAGCATGTAACACTTTCTTAGATTATTATCCGGGACATAAATGCAATTCAATGACTGTAAGGAAAGAAACAAAAAAAATAAAACCGTTAGGGCAGTTAGTGCGCTTTGCTGCACTGGTATAATGTGATATATTAGGCAAGCATGCGTCCACTTCAGTTATAAACTATTTGTCGATGAGTGGTTTAACCAAAGATCCCGAACCGGTTTTCGTTGTTATTGCAACTTATCAGGTGAATGTAAAAAAAAGCAAAGAAATTGCAAAATTTGCAATACTGGAAGTTTGGAAAACGTTGCGACTAAGTTCAACACTAACAGTCCGGGTCCGATCCGATTCAACACTAAGCTACAGTTCGGATAATCCGGCTCCAAAAAAAAAACGGCACAATCCGGCTCCGATCCGGCTCCAATTCGGCTCCATGCTCATCTCTAATGTGCACCTTGGCAAATAAGCACAAAGGCAGAGATAAGTACTTGGGCTAATAAGTATCTATTTGCCCAAGTGCTTATTTACCCAAAGAGCCCATCGATAACTGAGCTAAGATCAGTTTCATATAGCGACTCTCTTTCAATACACAAAAGTGCCAGTACACCAAGGCGACTCATGGTCGAGATCGCTTCACAAGCTGAATTCGAGCAAGCTGTGAAAACGAACGCTCCACAGAGCAATTAATTAGTAGACATACGTGATAAGTATATTCTAAACTCTACTTCGGCATATGGGAAGGCGTTGTAGACTCCATTTGTGTGCAATAATTTGAAAATATTGTAGAGCAATGCCTGTTGACTCTTTTTCAAGTATTTTTTAGTATAAACCAGCAGAATTTTGAGTGGAATTCGAAAGAAAAATCTTTTGAATATGTATTAATCAGTCTTTCAATTGCAATTTTAATATCTTCATTGGACATCGAATCAATTTCGGTCAGAACCCCAAAACGCTGGTGCAAAAATAAATATGATTTAATGGGTTTCTTTAAAGCAGTGTTGAGCTGGTCAATTATAACATAAAAAAACGCTCACTTTGAATTTGCTGACTTCTGGCATTTCTTCCCGAAGCATCATCAACAAGCACTTCCTTCGCTGAAATGCTTCTTGCGTTTTATTGCTTGGCGTGATTCACTTTCAAACTTTCTTCACTGCACTTTTTTCATTGAAGTGCTTCTTGCATTTTGGTGCTCGGCATGATTCACTTTCAAACTTGTAAGCTTTATTTCCACTCAGGTCAAAAGCTTTTAGATCATGAGTCAAACTTTTCTCTACATTCACTTACAAATTGATACAAACTTTTCATGACTAACAGCGGTGGTAAGATTAATGCTGGAGCTCTGCAGCAATTTGCTGCATTTATTGAAGCGCTGCAATATGTCATTTTATAGGTCACACATAAAAGCTACTTCTTTGGTATCCAGTTGTTTTGCTAAAACGTTTGCTTGATTTCAAGTATTTCGGGTCTGACTATCATCAGTTGCAATTTCTTGAGTAGCACTCTAAAACTGTTTTTATCTTTTAAATGCAGTTTTAGCTGCATCCGTTTCGGCAGACCATCGGATATCGGATGGGTATTTAAGAACAAGACAATTAGGTTCCTGTTTTACGCAGGATAGAAGAATCCCCCATCGATATCTAGAACTTCCAACAAAATTGTACAACTGATGCAGAAACTCGTTACAAAAATTACAAACTTTCGTTACAACAGATTACATTGCCAAAAGCATGTGACGTCACCCCCCTCTACTCCCTGAAAGAAAAACTCGGCGGTTCTAGGCGATTTGGAAAAGTGGTCAAAAAATCGCCTTCTCTCACCCCCCGAGACGGCGCCTTTAAATATAAAAACATCAGCTGGTCTTTTTTGCATTTGAAAGGTTTTCAAGGACGCACCTTTTATTTTACCTAAAAAAGGCCAGCTAATCTTTTTAGTTATCTTTTGCACAACCTTCCAGTCATGAGAGCTTGACATTAAATTGTTTGAGTTCAATAGCAGGTTTTCACTGTTGTTGCTAAAAATTGTCTGTTCCATCATGTCTGCATAGGATTTGGTACTAAATGTCTGCTCTGCAGCAAGCATTTCATCCCGTTTATCCAAAGAAAGATTTTCGACGTTATCTTTTGTGCAGTTACGTCATTTTGCCTCTGTCTCGCTTCTCCTTTGTAAAGTGTAGAGAGCTCTGACACCATACATCTTGATTCAGATATTTGCCAGGTATATTCTTTTCAGATAACGATTTTTTTTTACTAAAAAACATCTTTATTTTAGGTATGGAACTCCTCCATCATTGAATAGGTGTCAATATCTTTCAAATCCAATGATGGAAAATGACAAGACCTGGTCACAAAGTTGAATGATTCATCATTATTTTCTGCAATACGGTGCAGTCTTTCGAAGATTTATTATATACTCATTTCTTTCTTGCCATCATCAGCTCTTTCAACATTTTTCACATCAGAAAATAGCTTAAACATTAAAACAATTGATTTTTGGCATTCTTCACTTCTTTATCAGCATAAAAATTAGCAATCGCTTTAATGAGAATGTCTGCTTTCATGCAATCTATTCTGTCATACAGATACCACAGAACAAAAATCACCACAATTATTTTTTTTATTTTAACTACTTATACAAAAATCTGATTTAAAATGGACTACATTAGCTTCTTAGATAACCTTATTGCTAAATTAATAAACAAAAATTTTTATTGCGAAATAGGTTGTAATGTCACATAATGTGAGACTCGTTTTTACGAACTTTTGAAAAAACGCAAGAATCGAACAAGCAATATGTTCATCTAAGTTCAAAGCTATTCTGATGGTATTTGTTATTATTTGGCATCGACTTGGCAAAATTCATTTGAAAAAGGAATTTAATACTCTATGCAATGCATATTAATAAACCAAAAATCCCATTGCGAAATAGGTTACACTGTTATATTTGACACGCTGTTAGAAAGTTTTGTGTTGTTTAATGCTAGTGTTGTCTTCGAACGGTTTTTTGGTTAATGTTTTGCCCCACGCACAATTTTTTCCTTTTTCATTTTTTTTCCCTTTTCTATTATTCTGCCAGATAGTAGTGGTTCCAAAAAATTGTTAATTTAAATTTTTTTAATATCGGTCTGGATAGGCGTTCTAATGTGTTTCACATAACGTTGAAACTACCCGGATAAAAAACCAACTTCGCCTCCACGCGGTGCCCGGTGGAAACAACATGGTTATGTTGGCTAAAGAGGCTCTGGCATTTTTACTTTTACTTTTTTATTATTTTTTCCTCTCCACTAGTCCAAGCAACGGTCTTGATGATTTCGCTCCTTGAAACTTGTTGATTTCGCTCCTTGAAACATTTCAGCTTCTTATCCTAGCGATTGAGAGGTCGAGCAGTGAAAAAGGGAGTGGATAATGCAGGCTTGGCATTAGCGAAGAGGCTGGTGGTAATCATCAAAAAGTTATTAAAATGGACATGTTGGGATAACGTCTGGATTTTAGGTGACTGCGATAGAATCTCATAGATGTAGAGCAGCGTTTCCCAAACTATGGGTCGCGACCCACCTGTGGGTCGCAAAAAAAATCTTGGTGGGTCGTAAAAAGTTATAGAAATCTTGAAATAAACTGTAACTTTTGAATTCAATACGTCTAAAACTACAAATTGAAATTGATGTCAAGCCCGTTACGCAAAAGAGCAAGATCATCCTTCTCGCGAACGTTACTTAATTTGAAAGATTAAATTATTTAGTTTCCTTCGTCAATGTTTTGTTGATTGAATAAAGTTAAGTGAATCGCCGTAAGCTGTGGTAATAAATAGTGGGTCCCAACTCTGAGAAGTTTGGGAACCACTGATGCAGAGGGTACCGGTCTGAAACGCGCTCCGTACCGCGGCCGCAAGATAGTTCAGAGGCCCGCCCCTGATCTAGCCCTTTGGGAGGCTGCTTCCGTCAGCTTGTGGGAACCTCCATGCAATTGTAGCTCCAGTTGGCCACTGGGAGAGAGCCTGCAGTTGTATTGGGGGGCATTCGTGAGGTCATTACACAGAATGACAAGCCCATTGCATATAGTTGCCTGGGTTCAGCTGCGGGACTTATCGTGACCAAAAATGATTTTTTTACCCTGGATTTTAGGTTTTTCCCAGATAAAAAGAAAAACCAAACTTTACATGAAATGGAAAAAACAAACAAATAAAAAACGAAAACAGTACGGCTTGTTATTTTAACAAAAAATAAAACATTGTCTCAGCCAACAGTTCTTGACTTGTTAAGCGGCAGTGCAAGTACTTCTACCAAGGAAGCCTCTACTCCAGAAGGAGTTAGGGTGGAAAGTAGAAGTGAAAACTTGTTTTCTGCCTGGAAATCTTCTTTAATGAAGGAGAAGTCTTCGGCACTCAAGGAGGCAACAGTGTCAGCGGCATCGTCGGCTGAAAAGTCGAATACCGCTCAAATTTCTGGTACTCCTCCTCAGAATCCATCAACGTCTACGGACGTTGGTGGCACGTCTGAGTGGCGTCCAGGAAAAAAATACGAAAGAAATCAGAGGAGGAAGCAGCGAAAGAGGTTGCTGAAAGGGATTAAGAGTATTACTCTATCTAATCCAGGACGTGATCTCCCAACTGTCTCCAACTCTGTATCCATGAAAAGATCAAAAGAGTCCTCAAGTACTCAATCGACCCCAACATTAAACCCTAAACAAAAGCGTGGTCGGGTCAAACCCGAACATGCTGAGCAAAAAGGAACAAAGCAAGCAGAGGAAGCTGAGACTAGCATTACAGCATCATATGCTGGAGCTGTTGGAACCAGCAACCAGAAGCTTGTGGTAACTCGGAAAGGATCCAATGGGGATACTCCGATGGTAGAATCTGATTTACGGATAATCCAGGGACTATCAACCAAAAGATTCTTAAGACAAAACTAGATTTCTCGGTTCGTATCGAGAAAACGTTTATCCACTCGGGTAGAGTTCTTCTGATATGCTACGACGAGAAGTCTTTGCAGTGGGCACAAGAAGTTGTGCGGGCAGTGCCCTTACCCTCGATGGAGCATCTCGATGGACCATCGAGGGTACGAAGCAAGAGGCCCAAAAGATATAAAATCAGAATATTTCGGAGTCTGGCTTCCAGACAACGAAGGACTGGAAATCAAAAATGTCCTAGAACTGGTTGACCGGTGCAATCCGGGCATTCACCTCAAGGACATTCAAGTAAAATGCAACGCGAAAGGTTGTGGTGGAATGCTACATGTTGTAGCAGTCCAAGAACCTTTGCTTAAATCACTAGAAAAATGGGACTGGGCACCTTTCGCTGGATTCAGGAGGGTGCAGTTCCAGAAACAAAAACAAAGTGACAAATCAAAAAAAGAGCGGTGTTCAGACGTACCCACAGAGGTGCAGATGGATACCGCAACTCATATGGCAACACAGAATGAGGGCATCAGTGTTGCTTCAGAAGAAGCTGAAGAGTCGGAGATTCCCAACAAGGTTATGAAGGAAACCAGCTCCAACTGAAGTAGCCTGACAATCAACTCACTAGAGTGAAATTGTGGAGCAAAGTTCATAACTTGTATGAATAACTGTTCGACTTACAACAGACATTTACCCTAGACAAAAAAAAAATTCCAGCACATAACACCAAGTCGTTCGGTCTTGAATGCTGGCAGGTAAACCTTTACAGAAGTAGGACTGCAAGCTATAACTTTTGTGAAATAACGAAAAACATATCGTCAGGTATAATCCTAGTTCAGAAACCCTGGACGTATGGAGACTCAATCAGAAGTATACTCAGGGGATGGAAACTCTTTCAAGGTAACACCAAAGATAAACGTTCCCGAGCAGGCATTTATGTTACTCCTGATATTACATGCTCTCTCATGCCACAATTTTTAACGAAGATGTGATAGCAGTGAGAGACCAAAGTGTGAGAAGAGAAGGAGATAGCTTTATCTTTGCATCGACTTACATGGCTCAGGAAAAACCAGCTTCCCCAGAAACTCTAAAAGAGCTGGTACCTTTCAGTGATAAAGAAAAAATTTCCTTAGGGATACGAAGTGATGCAAACGCACATCACACAGTATCGGGTTCCACCAACGTCAATTCGATAAAGTTTGGAACTACTCATGTACTGCGCAAGTGCGAATCTATATTTCTGCAATGTGGGCAACAAACCCACTTTCAAAGTTAAAATAAAACAAGAGGTGCTAGATTTGACACTAATGCATGGAACTTTGGCTAGTCAGTGATGTGCCTTTCTTTTCAGATCACATGTATATTAGGTTTACAGTTCAAAGTAGTACCAAAAGAACAAAAATGATCAGAGGCATCAAACGTACTTCTTAGAATAAGTATGTCAGTGAACTTGAACAGAGATTATGTGAATTGAATAGAGCACCAGTCAACATATCGTCAATTGATGATATGGAAGTACTGGCATCAACTGTTCAATCAGAGATATTGAAGTCTTACAATTTGGCTTGTCCAATGCGTAACATTAAACGTAAGACGGAAAATATTTGGAGGAAAGGTACAGAGTTAGCTGGCCTCCGCAGGGAGGCTCGTAAAGCTCAACGTAAAGCCATTAAATATAAGCTGAAAAAGGACTGGGAAGATTTTAAGCAGACCCAATTGTGTTTTAAAAATGCCGTAGGAAAAGCCAAGATAGATTCTTGGCGTCTTCTTACGGAATCGATGAATAGCCACTGTGCAACCGCTCGGCTGGCTAAATTAATGCGTCGAAACGAAACGGTACGAGTAAGTAACGTTTTACGACCTTATGGTGAATACACCAAGTCAACTGCTGAGACTATGAATTGCCTCTTGAACACTCTAGCACCGGGAAGTCGAGAGGTAAGATGTAATCACGCAGCAGAGGAAACAGATGAAAACATTGAGGTAACAACGGATGACGAAATTGTTAATTCCATCTGTTCACTTGAAAAAATGGAAAGAGCAATAAACGAATTTCTGCCTTTTAAGACGCCGGGACCAGACGGTATTTACCCGGTGCTTTTGCAAAAAGGTTGGAATAATATAAGAAACATCTACCAAAATATTTTTCAGACGTGCCTGAAGTACAGTTATGTGCCAAAAGCATGGAAGGAAGGGACTGGTATTTTTATCCCTAAACGCGGAAAAGAAAACTATCATGAAGTAATAAAGTCTTTCCGGATGATCACTTTAACTTCTTTTCAACTTAAAGGGTTGGAGAGGTTACTACTTTATCATTTTAATGATGATTCTAATTTGCAGGCAAGGTTTTCTGCGTTCCAGTATCAGTAGTCTATAGCTACGATGCTGCAGGTTATCATTACTACGCAGTAGTCTGTAGCTGGGTAGGCCGTAAAATAAAAGGCCTGTTAATATGTGCCTCTGCCAGTCTGTCTTACCATTCCAGAGTAGTATCACATACCGGCAGTTATGAGCACGATAAAACCTTTTTGTACTAAAGCGATAACGATGATTGATAACTTCAAAAATGCTCTGGGCGATACCGATAATCGATAAACCTCAATTTCTTAGCAAGGGATATCGGTAATCGGTAAATCATCGCCGATAAGTTTTTCTGATAAATGTTGCGGTAAATTTTCAATGTATTCGACGAAGTTCTTTTTCTAGTAAGTCAAAGTGCAGAAATGTTTTTTTAGATTTTTCAGAAAAAGAGAGCAGTTCACGACTCTGCCATGGAATGAAACCAAAAAGAATTTATTTAAACTGCAACAAGACTTTATCGACACCGTGAATTTTGCCATAGCGACAACTCTCTAACTTTGAACTCGGTGTGCATAAAGAATCGTTTTTCGCAATAATTTATCGGCGATAACAAAATTTATTTCAAACGCGATGGCGATAATTGATAAATCCAAACCATTTTGAGCGATAACAATAATCGGTAAAAAATTATCGCCAATAAATTATCGTGATAAATGCCCATCTCTGCATACCGGTAGCCTAAAAAGCCTACCTGCCAGTCTGTTATTCAGTTATTGGTGATAGCCTACGCATACAGTTTTCTTTCACTGGTACATAGTACCAGTAGTAGCCCATATTAGCCGGTCAACTGGTGCAACTCCGTGGCTGTGCAGTGTCCGAGTGAATAGAGTGAGCTACAATGGTTGCCAACTTGCCAGTGAAATCATCGCATACATGGTTATTGGTATAGGTTAAAATAAGGGTTAGTGGGTACCGGTAGGTTAGGCCCTAACCTTAACCATAAAGATAAACCTAACCCTAACTTTGACCCTATAATTTTCACAGGCTTATTCTTTTATCTATTGTACCCATCGGCAGTGTTCTCTAGTCTAGCCCAAACAAAATGTTTACAATACTAGTATTGGTAATTTGCCCAAACGTTTTTACTAGCCTATTTCACAATTTTTGCCCAAAAATTTGCTTTGAAACTGGTTTATAAAAAAAAAACTGAATAAGCAATTGTTTGCAGACAGAAGTTTTCAGGTAGCCTACAGTCAATATGATTTGCCCAGTATTTATTTTGTTTTTCTATCTTTATGATATTTTCCCAATACCTCAAATTTCTCATTTTTGCACCTTACTGGGAACACTGTTCACCATGTGATCTACTGGTACCATAATGTTTCTTCACTGTTTATGTGCTGGTGTGTGCGTCCTACACTGCACAATTTTACGCATTTGCGGTTAACAGATCAGGCAATAAGCATGGCATTTAATGAGATTTTAATGGAGCAAGTTAAGCAACATCCCTGCTTGTATGATGTATCATAAACATAAAAGATTTCAAGAGTAGAAACATTAAAGGCCATACTTGGATTGTTATTGGCAATGAATTAAAAGAGAGCGGTAAGTTTGTGAGCAAAAAAAAAGCTTAATATCTAATATACCAATAAACTCTGTACTGATACAGTAGGATACTTGTACCTGACTGCAGTGATTAGGAAGTTAGACCATTTTATTTGTTGTGCCCTACAAATACAAGCTAACTCAAATAAAAATTTGGCCTGCCATTATAGTAATTTCTGAATCGTGCATGTCTGGGGCTCTGGGCCTACCAGTGGCGTACGCACGGGGGGGTTTTGGGAGTCAAACCTTCCCCATTGACGATTGGAAAAAATGAAAACCGCTCTTTTTGTACCGATTAGCTTTTTTTCATACAGAGATTGTGTTTTTCTGTGCTTTATCAAATTGCCTACATAATCTCTAGAAACTTTCATTGTGATGCAATAATACCGGTAGTCAAACTTTTTTGGTGTGTAGTGCTTGAACCAATGGCTGGCTCAAAATGCAAGCCTGGACAAGGTCAATGGGCACTAAAACAGGAGTCGTGTTGTGATGTCATAAAGACATTGTTCTCAACGGCTATGGCTGGACAAGACAACGTTTCAGCGCAGAAGGCATTCTTGGAAGAGAACGGTTGCAACGCATGCAGATATTCCGCTTGCGATATCATCATTTTGAGCTAAACCGGTCAGTTGGCGTAGTGGTTAAACACATCGCTATAGGCGCGGAAGGTTTTGGGTTCGATTTTTGGGCCCGCACCAGCCGTTAGCTCAGTTGTTAAGCGCACAGGTTATCGGTGCGAAAGGTCTGGGGTTCGATTCCCGGGATGGTCAAGTCGGAACAGAGTCGCCTACGGCTCGCCACCACGGCGACGTTTCTGTGTAACCCAAGTGCAAACGGATGGGCCCCAGTGACGTTCGCAGGGGTCGGGAGTCAGCACTCCCCTTCCCCCTTGACAATTGCAGAAAAAATGAAACCTTTCTTTTTTAAAACGAACCGACTTTTCTTCATGTGGAGCTTGCCGAAAATGCTATCATGTTTTCATCCCAAACAACACCATCCCCCACAAAACATTTTAGCGTAAACCATTCCCTTACAAGTATAATGATCATCCCTTCTTACGTCTGCGTGAAAAGTTGTACCATCCCCTCGCAAGTGTTTTTACAACTCAAGCACTGATTACGATGCAGTGCTACAATACCGATACCTAGTAGTCCAATTTTTCTGTTGTGTTTTGCTTGAAGTGCATTTTTGTCATTGATGTTGCTGTGAAACAATTAAGAAGTAGGAGTTTTTTTAAATGCGGTGTATCTGCAGTAACTATGGCTGCACACAAATTTTTTTTTTTTTTTAATTTAATCAAATCTTGATTATACTCGTTTCATTAAATTCGTTGTTGTACCGAAATGTGGTAGCGAGTGGCAGGGCCTGACCCCGCGGCTTAGCGCCTGGGCAACGCAGCTCCTAAGAAACGTTGCAGCGGTGGCGAGCCGTTGGCTACACTGTGTCCGATTTGACCAGCCTGGGAATTGAGTCCCAAACCTTCCGCATCGATAGCGAAATCTTTTAACACTACGCTATGATCGCCCGGTTTTTTGAGAAATTTTATTAAAGTATAAAAAAACTAAATTGACACTGCTCTAAGCGCCAAAAGTAAAATAAAAATACTGCCAAAGACGACCATAGATCAACGAAAGATTTAAAGAGGTCTAGAGGCGGAACAAGGGGAGAGACAACATTGTTTTTTCGTACCGTAAGCTGACTATCTTAGGAGCTAGAGTTCTTCGTTTCCCATGGACACCCCGATTATGTGTTTGAAAGCATCCGATATCGACGCTGTGATTTGGCAGAAAAATGCTTAGATAATATCGACGCTGTTTTTGACTTGAATCGGATGATTAGGGATTCCTCTCGCGCATAATTTATTTTAGTTTAAAAACGTTTTGGTAGGGAGGGCAGTTTTTTCTTATGCTCTAATATCTTTACTTTTCAAACTTCAACCGAGAAACTGCCCCCTTCATAATAAGTGTACCGTATATTGACTGTTTATAACAAGGTTTAGACTATATGCGTTGTTTATATTAATGTTGGTTCTTGAAAAAAGTTTTTTTGGAGAGAAGGAATTGTTTTCCCCCCTGGGTGCACCCTGTTTGTAACGTTGCGACAGCTAGGCAGTCTACTTTAGTCAATTAACCTTCCTATGGCCCAGAAATGATTTCAACTAAAATTTTTTTTAGAAAAATTTTAACAACGGCCTGACAGCTTGAGTTTCTGTGAAACCTTTTCTCTCCTTCAATGAAACGCGAAGCATTCAAGCAAAAGTGTGAATGAAATATCTTTGTTGTTTTCTTAGTAATGGCATTATATAACTTAATCATGGTTAACCGCAATTTCGGCTGGAACTATTACAATACGATGCATTTTAACACCTCTAAACTACTGTAATTGTAATGTAGTATCTTTGCGTCATTACAATGTGACGTCACTGAAACCCCCCATTGAAAAATCCTGCGTACGCCACTGGGGCCTACCATTTCTGAATTCATTGGATATGTAATAGAAGTGCATACCGTAATTATATTAAGTACAGTATGGTAATTTTGAGAAGAACTGAAAGAGCTATGGTGAGATCAATGTGTGGAGTAAAACTAGTAGATAGAAAGAATACTGAGGAGCTGATCAAAATGCTGGGTCTGAAGGAAACTTTAGATAAAATGGCTAAAGCGAATGGAGTAAGATGGTATGGACATGTGGTTAGGCGGGATGATGAGAGCATTTTGAAGAAGGCAATGATGTTTGAAGTGAATGGACCACGAAAGCGAGGACGGCCGAAGCAAACATGGAAGAAACAAGTCGAGAATATAAAGAAGATTGGGTTGAGAGTGGAGGAAGCTACAGATTGCGCGAGATGGAGAGAGGGAGTGGGAGCGATTGCTGAAGGAATGAGGTGCATCCGGCCACCTTCGGACACGAGGAAAAACCGGATTAAAACTGGACAATGACAGTATCTACATTTAATTGCATTAAAGGGCAAATACAGATATCTGCTGTTAGTTTTTGTTGTTGCAGATTTTAATTTCTCCAGACATCTCCCAATCGATGAGCATTTAAAATTTCTTGGTTTTCCGGCTTTTATTTCCAACAATTCCGCGTTGTGTCAAACATTTCTTTAATCTGTATCAGTTTTGTTGTGTATTAAGCTGATTAGGTCACTAGAACAATTCAAAGAATTTACTGATGAAAGTTGAATATTATTATTTTTTTAACTAGTACTGGTACCTTACTTAAACGTCAAATTATACGAGATAACAACATTAAATTGTTTTTTTTTGGTCATTACTGATTACTTGGCATAGACCTATTGTTTTTTTAGTTGCCCCTTTTTGGTTAATACGGGTTAGGTAATGAAAATATGGTGGGACATGCGTAAGTCACATTCACAACTAAGATTCTATGATGCTGTGATAGCTTATTAGGGTTGTGCATGTTGAAAAATTCTTGAAATTTTGTATTTTGTTTGAATCTTGTGCTTTGCATAATTTTGTTATGTAAAATCCTTTCGAACTTCACATTTATGAAAAAGTTGATCTTGTGGAAGCTTTCCTCAGGAACAAGTCTTTCGTAAATATGGTTTGCATAAATCAGTTTTCGAACGATGAAAAGCACTTCTGGCTTCTCAAAATGATATATACTGTGTTTTTTTTTTTTTGGCAGCAGATGTTCTGAGCCAAATTTTCAACCATTTTAAATTGATACTGTTTAAGTCTAAAGTTAGCCTAGCTTGATGTTGTGAAGTAGAAACTCATTGACTTGTTATACTGGTTACTACTGCTTATACCAAACTTGGGATTTGGATTGGAATGTTCTTTAAAGGACTTTGCTTTGATGTGATTTGTTTTGGTTGCCATGCACCTAATCAGACCCATAAGGTCAAAACATTGCGCTTTGTCGTGCATTATTTTGTGTTGCTGTTTGCTGGTATTTTACACTGGTTGTGCTGAGTAAGTTTATGCATCAAATGTTTGGGTTTCTTACATCCTCGCCTGGGAAAGAGTGATTCTGCCCCCTTTTGGTTAATACGAGTTAGGTAATGAAAATATGGTGGGACATGCATAGGTCACATTCACAACTAAGATATTCCTATGATGCTGTGATAGCTTATTAGGGTTGTGTATGTTGAAAAGTTCTTGAAATTTTGTATTTTTTAGTTGTGTTTAATTTTTTTAATTTCTGCACGTTTCAATCTAACCTGTTTTTTTTTTGTTTTTGTTTTTGTTTGGTGTTTTTCTGGTCGTTAAATAAAATAAACTTCAACGTTAAACGGTACGGAAACGTAGACGGCTATGAAACACCGACGTTGACGGTAACGGCTTTGGTGCGAAGCCCGCTTAATACACCTAACAGCTCTCAAATCTTCAATCAGTAAATTACAGTGCCCTTTAGACATGAATTGCATGAACATATACCAACAATTCTGAGAAAGTTTTGGCTAGGTGAGTAAGCCAGAGCTCCATCGAATAAAGACATGGTCATTTCCGCCTGATGCCAATAATGTCATAATCCTGCATAGTCTTATCCGCAACGCACATAACCCAAACCCTAATTATAACCACAACCTGAATCCCATACCTTACACTAACCATGACCCAAACCCCATCAGTGAATTGAATCAATTTCCAGAACAGTGGCATGAACACGGGGGGAGGGGAGTTTCGGGGGTCAAACCCTCCCCCCATTGAAGATTTCTAAAAAATAAAAACCTCTCTTTTTGGATTGAACCACCTTTTTTTATACATAGATTGCAAAATTTGCTCTCATTTTTTTCTGTGCTATCCAACTTGCTAATAAAATCTTCAAAAACTTTCATTGTAATGCAATAAAAGACCTACCGGTGATCAAACTTTTCTGGTGCGCTGCGCTTGGCGTTGACGCTTGTAGAAAAGGTGAAACCATTCTTTTTTGAAACAAACCGACTTTTCTTCGTGCGGAGTTTGCCGAAACTGCTGTCATGTTTTTCTATTCGGTCCGACTTTCCAATTTAATTTCGAGAAATTTTTATTACCATGCGATGCAACAATAAGCTACCGGTATTCCAACTTTTCTGATGTGTTTTGCTTGGACTGCATTTTTGTCATTGATGCTGCTGTGAAGCAACTGGTGAGCAGGAGCTTCATTAAATACAGTGTATCTGCAGTAACTATGCCCGCATACAAAATTAAAAAAAAAAAATCTTCACTGTTGGCCTACTTGTTTCGCTAATTTGTTGTAGTACCGAATCATGATGAGTGCGGCTTAGCGTCCGCGGCTTAGCGTGTGGGCAACACAGCTCCAAAGAATCGTCGCAACGGCGGCAAGCGGTTGGTTGCACTGTGTCCAAGTTGACCTGCCTGGAAAAAAGACCAACGAAAGCTGTGTTTCCCTAACACCCCGATTATATGCTTGAGAGTATCTCATGATAACAACGCTGTGATTTGGGTGAAAAATAGATAATATCGACACTATTTTTGACCTTAATCACATGATTAAAGATTCTTCTCGCTCATAATTTATTGTAATTTAAAAATATTTTGGTGGAGAGGGCAGTTTTTTTCATGCTCTACTGTTTTCAGTTTTCAGGACGGAGAAACTGCCACTTTCATAATGAGTGCATATTAAATCTTTTTATGAAGGTTTTTATGCGTTGTTTATATGAATGTTGGTTCTTGAAAAGATTTTTTTGGAGGGAAGGAGGGAAGCAATTACCTGCTTTACTTCTCTGGCTACACCCTGTTTGTGACGTTGCGAAAGCTAGCTTACTTTAGTCAGTTAACCTTTATATGGCCCTAAAATGAGGTCAACTAAATTTTTTTCAGTAAACTTTTAATCATGAATTGACAGCTTGAGTTTTTGTGAAACCTTTGTGCTCTTAAATGAAGCGCAAAGAATCAAGCAAAAGTGTAAATGAAATATTTGGATTGTTTTCTTCGTTATGGCAATATAATAGCTGTTACGTCACTGAAACTTACGTCATCACAATGTGACGTCACTGAAACCCCCCAATAAAAAATCCTGCGTATGCCACTGTTCCAGAATAACTTAGTCCAAACCTCCTAGCTAACCTATCAGGTAGCACTCTACAAAGTTATCATTACAACAAACTTACTTCAGCTGTATGTTGTGACCAGTTGCAAAAATCACACTTTCCTAGCCCACCTAATTGGCCAATTCACCATAACCTAGTTCTTAGCATTATACTTCAACAAGTTCCTCTATGTTTAGTTAGCAACTCAGGCAAATTCAGACCTATATTAGGCTAGTTTTTGCTACTGGTCATCTAGCCTTAATCACATTGATCCTGCGAATGCAGTAAACCTGTAATAAATAAACGCAAACCCACCTTAATCCTACAAAATGCTCTACAAAACTCAAACTCGCAGTACTTTAAATCATAGCAGTCACTTTGCTAAAAAACGTAGATCTTACTAGTGTATACTACGCTTTTGAAAAAAATAGGATTATCCCGTAGTTTCTAGATATCCCTGAGTGTTATTCACAGCTTCCCTGCTTGACGCTTGGCAATAAAGGGACAGGGTGAAGAACAAGTTGGCAGGGCTTGAAGCTTACTTGTTGTGCCGTTGGAAAGAGCATTTAACGGGATTTCCCGATGTTGGTATGGTTGACAGATGACCAGCAACTCCTAAGCAAGCTCGTTATAACGCTTAAATCTGCAGTAACTTAAGTTTCTCGTGAAAGGAGATAAACATGTCACTTTTTACTTCATTCCTTTTCCCGCCACGTTTTGGTCATTTCTTTCCAAAAATTGAGTTAGAGCAGAATTAGCCACGGATATAATTATGGTTGGATTATACTACCATTCTTTGTGGGGTGCGTTAAAGTAAATTTACACAATTAATTATTTCTGATAGGAAAACCATGGAAAACGCTGTTATGAATTCGAGCAAAAAAACTGTGAATACGGTACCGGTAGTGTCCTTTTCAATAACTGAAGCAGAGCCTAGGCCCTGATTAGCCGGGACTTGTTTGAAATAATCCGTATCTTATTGCAAGGAATTGTTTCTGTCTAGCGAAAGGGAATTCAGCAACAATTTTTTTGCATTTGAGTGATTGTGTAGAGACTAGGGTAGCGTTCGGGTAGAGTTAAAGTTAGAATTAGCCTTTAGCTTGACAGAAACTTTCTCCTACAAAAACATATTGCTTATTCCAAATAAGTTCCAACTAGCCATAGCGTGCTTAATACAACAAGAGTGAATATTTTTCTGTTGGTATTCACAAGTTGTAAGTTTTTAAAGAATTTCCTTTTTTTGATCTTTTTACACCAAACCCCGTGATGGCTACCCTGCTACTCCTCAAAAGTTGTTTGACACAAGTCGGTTTTATCACCTCTGAAAATTATAACACTCTAGCGTCAGCGGTTCAAAAGCCATAGGCTGCACAAAAAAGAAAGAGTATGATTTGTGAAAATGCGATAAATGAGCCCATAATGAAATATTAGGTAAGAACACAATTACAATTTCACGGAGCCACAGGTGTACCATGTTTAACTTTAAGGTAACGTATTTTTGTTTTTTTTTTTAATACTTCGCTTGCCACTATATATCAGTGATCGCTTGTGGGAATGCCGTGTGAGTATCAACATGCAAGATCAGCTTATGGATATTGAAGAATAAATATAAATTAAAACGTAACGTAACAGCATAGAAAATCATTCAGGATTTACGGTTAACTGCAGTAGCTCATCGTTTTAGCAAAAAAAAATACCCTAAAATATAACAAATTAAGTACCGGTATACGATTTAACTAAAATACTGTAAACTGATATCGGCCAAAGTTTTTCGCAATACTATTTATCAGTTCAGCGAAGTGTTAGTTTATAACACTCCACAACCGCTATCATGGATTAGTAAGTCAGCTGACTAACTTTTATTTGATATGCTTTGGTTATTGCAGGTTATTCATATTTTTGCTATTTTTTTGGATTTGTTTAAAACTTCATTATATACAGATATTATTTTATACTGTCTGGTTAAAATGCCTGAAGATGAATTACGTGTAACCCAAAAACAAAGCGAGCAGCGGTATTATCGAAGGTGCCCTTGCGATCTCTCAAAAACCGGACCCAGCACCTACGAACAATTACAGTGTTATTCAATTTCTTATTATTTTAACATGACTGAAGTTGAGCTACCTTTTTGGGATTTCATTTTACGCCTCAGTAATGACTAAATTTTGAAAGCTTTTAAACCTCTGATGCAAAACAGTAAGGTTTTGAACTTATGATGCAAAAGCTTTTGAACCTTTGATGCAAAAAAGTAAAAGACTTACTGAATTCGGTAAAGCATATTAACCGCAAACACGCTAAAGTCCGGGCGAGAAGTAATCTTGATAACAAATTAAACAAACTTTTTGATACATCTGACTGTAGCCTACTTGTTTGTTGGAAACCGTGTCGTGCAATAATGTTCAAGTTTATTACAAGCTCGGGCTGCAAACAAGAGCATAATCTTTGGCTTTGTCTTGCAAATCTAAAAGTCCCACTAGAAGAAAGAGCTTATCTTTGGGATCAATAATTAAAAGTTGGACTGAAAGGCAATTTTCAAATGGCATAGGTTGATCGAGCAGCAGCTGAAAGGTTATAAGCTCCGAATATCGACAACTAGTATTTTTGTTACATTATGGCGTTACACTGATGAATGTTTGGGCCTCTAGAAAGTTTTAACGGAAAGCCATTTGTAGTTGCTTGCTACTGCCATCTAGTTTTTTTGGCTTCCCGTAAAAGGAAACTATATTGTTTTTACTGGCCAATTCTTTGTTTTTTGACACTTCTAACAGCTGCAGCTGCTTAACTACTGTTCCAATTCAAAAGTGACCTGGAGTTCAAATGTGTGTCCTATTCAGATCTACACCTTGGTCACACTAACTTTCCCCGACAACTCCCCACTTTCTAAAAAGAAGTTATTTTGTATCCAAAAAAAATTTTGTTTTCAACACCAATTTTGTGCAGCCTAAGGCTTTTGAACCTCTGAAGCTAGAGACTTGAAAGTTACAGGTATGGTAGATCTGAATAGGAACTTGTGATTAACAACTTCTGGGAGGTGGCATACAACGGGTTAAAGGTAAAAAGTCAAAAAACAAAATTTATCAAATGTCAATAACTTTTGAATGGCAATAGGTAGGACCCTCAAAATTTTAGAGTAGACGCATATCGATGTGGGGTACAAACTTTTGCACAATAATTATCTTTTTGTGACGTCACTTAGGGTCAAAGATCAAATGAACAATTTTCTAGAGTTTTTGTCAGCCCAAGGCTTTTGAACCGTTGATGCTTAAGACTTAAAAAATTTAAGAATGACAGGCCTTTGTGTGAGCTTGTGTTTAATAACTTTTGGGGGATAGCGGTCAACAGATTAAAGGTAAAATATCAAATAAAGAAATTGGAAAAAAATTTACCCAAAAGCTAATAACTTGCGAAAAGCAGCAGGCAGGACATTCAAATTTATACAGTGTATGCATCTCAATAAACGTAAAAAAATATGCACAGTAATTATTTTCATGTGACGTAACTTGGGGTCGAAGGTCAAATAGGCAAATATGTTGTTTGGCTTATAACTATTGATTAAAAACAGGTAGAAGTTTGAATTTTCAGGGTTAATGTGTCTTACCAGTTACTTGCATTGTACCTACCATAAACGCTCTATGTCACGTGACTCGGGGTCAAACGTCAAAATATTTGTGAAATTTTGCCGATATTGTGCAGTCTAAGGCTTTTGAAGCACTGGTGCTAGAAATTTAATTTTTTTAGGGATGATAGACCTCGATGTAAACTTGTTCTTAGCATATTTTGGGGAGTGGCGGTCACGCGGTTTGGGGTCAAAGATCAAAAATAGAAAAATATTCAGAAGCTCATAACTTTTGAATGGCAACAGCCAAGATCTTCAATTTATCGGAGGATATTAACCTCAATGTGGGTAACAAAAAGATTAATATAATCAAATCTAAAGAGAGCAGCAGAATCCAAACAATGAAATACTACGCAAGGACGAATATTTTTTCTCTTTTTTCTGCGCATGAAGCTCAGAAGTAGAGAGAAGATATCTGTTACTTTTCATCTGGCACTTAGTAATCATTATACGAATTCGAATCATACAATTTTGATTACAGCTAAAAAAAGAGCAGTAAGCTCATTTACATGGTCTGTAATAAAGCGCTTTGTGACGCAGGCTAATTCTATTTGCTTTTCAATTTACTGCGACTACTTGTTTACATGTAGCCTTTTTTTGAAACGGAAGAGCGTTTGCAGTTCGCAAATGACCATTAGGACTAAAAGGACTAACAGGACTGATAGGACTAATATGCGTACTAGCACTAATGGGGAAAAATGGGAGAGCATGGGGGAGTATGGAAAATTTGAGAGAGTATGGGAGAGTATGGATGGTGTAAAGAAAATTTGGTTAAGTGTGGGGAAAATATGAAAAGAATGGGGAAGTGTGTTGGGATGTGGGGAGGGTAAAGGGAGGTTTCATGTCATATGGAAAAACCTAGTAAGTCGCATTTTAAACTTTTCGAGAAAAACGCAAAAAACCGTTTTATCCTGGCATTAAGCTAGGGAAAGCTAAACTGCGCATATTTTGGTACCACAATAGTGGACAGGGAATACATTGTTTATGTCATAGATGAGATTATAATTTTTTGTTTATTTTATATTGTTTTTGAGACTTACTAGGTTTTTCCTGATAAAAAATGCCTTTCACACACCTTAAAAAACACGCATAAACCTAGTAAGTTGTAATTGAATAACAACGATTGTTCTACTGATGGAAGTAGTTTCGAATCGATTCTTATGTAACAAGAGAAAGGTTGTGGGTTCGCATGAAAATTTATGACGTCATGAATGGATGACGTACGTCATAAACCACAAGTAAAAAATTATTTAAAAAAAAAAAAATTTTTGTAGTTGGGGGGATGGTTGTAAATTCCTTAAGTAGTGTAACAGGAGAAAGCTTGGATGTCCACATGAAATTTTATGACGTCATGAGTTGATGACGTCACAAACCCACAAGTGAAAAATTTTTTAAAAATAATATTTTGTGTAGTTGATGGAATGATGGTAAATTCCTTAAGTAGTGTAACAAGTGAAAGTTTGGGTGTCCGCATGAAAATTTATGACATCATGAGTTGATGACGTACGTCATAAATCCACAAGTAAAAAATTATTTTAAAAAAATAACAATTTTTGTAGTTGGGGGGATGGTGATAAATTCCTTAAGTAGTGTAACAGACTAGCTTGGATGTCCACGTGGATTTTATGACGTCATGAGTTGATGACGTACGTCACAAACCCACAAGTGAAAAATTATTAAAAAATAATATTTTGTGTAGTTGATGGAATGGTGGTAAATTCCTTAAGTAGTGTAACAAGTGAAAGGTTGGGTGTCCACATGAAAATTTATGACATCATGAATTGATGACGTACGTCAATAACCCATAAGTAAAAAATTATTTAAAAAAAAAAAAAATTTTTGTAGTTGTGCAGATTGTGATAAATTCCAGTAGTGTAACAGGAGAAAGCTTGGATGTCTACATGAAAATTTTATTCCGTCATAAATTGATGACGTACGTCATTAACCCACAAGTGAAAAATTTTTTAAAATAATATTTTGTGTAGTTGATGGAATGGCAGAAAATTCCGCTAATTAGTGTAACAAGTGAGAATTTGAGTGTCCACACGAAAATTTATGACAGCTTATTGGCTTAATCCGACATGGAGTCCAAGCCGAGTCTATAGCCGCAGAAGCAGACGCTATTTTGTCGCTTGGTGATCTGAGCTATTTGAGAAGAGCGGCCAAACGATTTCTAGGTTACAACATACAAAAGCACCAGCGTCACCACAAGGGCAAATATGACGGGGCAGAGTCACAAAGATAAGAAAAAATCCTTTGCAGGACCATTTTGATTGAGATCGGATTGTCGTTTAAGCATGCGTGAAGGGAGACCTCATTTAGTATAAATGAGGCTAATTTCATTCAGGTGCTCTAAAAAAAATGCATATAATTAACCTAAAATTCAAGAAATTTTATTTCAACCATCACAACGAATTTGTACTTGTCAGATTCAGAAAATATCAAAAACTACAACCAACATGTTTTCCATCATCTAAACAAATCACATTTTAAAACACAAATATTCCTGACTAAAAATACGCGATGTAACTGCAAATAACTAAAAAACACAACAAAACAACTTAGTTAAATTGTTTTAGCAAATCGTTGCTTTGATTGTTTGTAGACAAATCCATCCAGAATTTTTTTTTTGAGGCAGGAAATGTGCTGATGAGACTGAGGATGCCTTTTTTTTTTTCTTGGGACAAGCCACGTGGCTTGTGAAGTTTGGCTGGTTCCTCATTGGTGACGAAGTCTTGCTTTAAAAATTCCACTTCGGTGGAAGGATCGTCGAAGGAGTGCTTAAAGTGCATTGACTTTGTACCTTTCCGAAACTCCACTTCACAGATTTGGGAAAGTTTTGGAAGTGTAGTTTTCTTAGATTGACGCGACTTTTGTGCAGCCACAAATTTATAAAAGTCGCTGTAATGCATTGCTACCGGTTTATTTTTTTACCTGCTTCCTGGCACACTTGCACGAAATCATCAAATGTGTGGATTGTTTTTTTTTTTTTCATTTTGATGGCTATGCTTCCATGGACACTGTCTGCTCTCATAAATGTGTGTCCTTTTTCCAAATATTTTATGGTCACGGATTTGGGCCCCCATTCCTGATTGACACACCAGGTAAGTGCAGTGTATAGCACCCAGTTTTTATTTTGCCCACTGCAGTTGTCTGCCCAAAAAACGATGCGATCCTTGCCAGCAAGAGTAATGCATTTAATGTAGGCTGACGCTACGTCTGCAGCAAGCCTTCCATTGGTTCCTTCGTGCCAGAGCACGACAAAGTCGCCATGTTCTTGCAATGAAGCGAACGTTTGATTAAAGACGACTAACCTCGAAACAAAAAAATGCTCCTTGGTAGTCATCTTTGGCAGCAATATTATTTTCTGCATGTCAGTTGCAAATATGCTTTTGTCGATCAACTCTGTATCTTTTTTATATTCTTCTCTTGCCCGTTTATATCGATTTTCGTGGCATTCATACTGTCTACATTCACTGCACAACAATTTGTCGTGTCCTGATATTTCCAAGTTATCTTTGTGAAGTGCTTTGTTTAGACAAATCTTGCAATCGTCTTGCGAGGGGCGAGCAAACCCTATGTTCATATTGTGAAATTCACGTTGATACAAAGAATAGCTAACATCGAACCCCTTTGCTTGGTAGTCTTTCCACATTGACACTACGCTAAGGTCAGGGTCCAAGTATCGGCGTTGTGGAGCATTTTCGAGATTATAGTGGCTGACCTGCGGATTGAAACTTTCAATGTGGTCCTGCACGCTCACTTCGTCTATTTTATTGCAAGGAGTGGACTTTCCCCTTCCATCCTTCAATACGCTGCTTTGGTTGGAAAGCTTTTGCCTTATGAACTCGGTGATGCGGCCGTCCGTTTTTAAGCCAAGAGTACTTAAAAACATAGTTTTGCAAACCGGTACTTTATGAGATGTTACGGGAAGCTGGTATATATAACTATAAGAACGTAAAAATTCCAATTCTTCAGAGCCGCTCTTTCGTCTTTTGATGGGCTGAATTAAAATATGAGTATCGAACCAAAGCCTGCGCTCAGAAAAATTAAGTTTCCAAAATTCGAAGTTAATGGTTTTACGAATTTCCTCGCTTAATTTTTCGTTACATGACATTCTACAACTCTCCGGACACGGCTCCAAAACTTTATGTTTTTCTTCGTTGAACTTCTGTTTTGCAACTTCGAGTCGACGACGCTTCCTGAAAAAATAAATAAGAAATGAAACATGAATCATGAAAGCAAGAAATAAAATGGCAATATGCGATACAGTGATAAAATTTTGAACATATCTCTTCAAACATCGTGTGCCGCGGAGAGTATCACATATAAATTTACATTGAAAATCACAAAACTAATTGAATGTGTATGAGACGCCGTATGGAAAAAAATAATTCAGATTTTCCACATTTTTTTCGGCCGATTTAAGAAACATTTTGCCCAACATATTACAGCAGATATTTCTTATATAAGGCAAATATGTGCTTTAAAATAGTCAAAAAACTGCCACAAAACAGGATATTTCCTATGTAATATAAGACAAAAATATTGCATAAGATAGACAAAATAGACAAAAACACAGCGCAAAACATATACTTATGCAATACTTTTGTCTTATATAGTATAATTTATCATGTAAAAAATTTCCTATATTCTTTGCGCTGCGTTCTTTGGCTAGTATATGCAATAATTCTGTCTTATATATTACATAGAAAATATCCTATATGTTTTGCACTGTTTTTATTTTGGATATAATATTGTTGTCTTGTTTATTATCAAAAAATATCCTATATGTTTTGCGATGCATTTTTAGTCTAATTTATGCAATATTTTGTGTTATATGTTATATAGGAAATATCTTAAATGTTTTGCGGCAGTTTTTTCGACTATTTTAAACCACATATATGTCTTATATAGGAAATGAGCTATCTACTAATATGTTGGACAAAATGTTGCTTAAATTGGCCAAAAAACATGTGGAAAAATCTAAATTATTTATTTCCAAACGGCGTCTTATAATTATCTGAAAAAGCATGATGCAATTGTATAACTTCGTTTAACTCACTTGGGGGGCGGTTGGGAAACTACTCTTTGCTCAGAAAATGATAAATCGTCAGCTTTTTCGCTATCGCAGCAAGAATTAGAATCAACGCTTGTGTCAAATTGTGTTGGTCTGCCGACAAAAGTATTTAGTAATAGAAAAGCAAACAACCTCTATCAAATTTTATGACCCACATCGTACCGCTGGTGTTTAGCGGCATTCATTTTTGATCATTTAGTTTCGGGTCGAGTTTTACTAAAAAGAAATAGGCTACCATGCAGTGCTTTTGGTTCGCTTAGTTGAACAAGAATGAGTATTAAGATCAAGAATGAGTATCATCTTGTAGCTTTTATTTATGCAAGTCGATCCAGAACCCAAACTTTATAAACCGGTTTTGAAAAAATACTCTAATTGTTGGAGTAACTGTTAATTTTACCGAAACTAGAACTTAGCATTTGATGTTAACCATAACTGAATTTCAATTAAAAATTATTATACATGAACCCGAAACCGATCTGAACCGGAAAGAAACAAACAGTTTGACACTCTGAGCTAGGCATCACATGCTTTAGCGAGACATTTCTTCCGGATTCTCTTTGTTTGCAACCAGGCCAGACAAACCTACTGTAAACGCAAATAAGCATAGAACCTATAGGCCTAATATTAACAAGCCATACCTTAACGTGCCAATGACACCATCCGCACATCTCGGTTGAAAAACTGCAAATGTAGTAAAATTAATGTAATATATAGAGAAAAAGCAATAATCTAGTAAGGCTGACCAGGAAACGGGCGTAAATAAGCCCTTTGAAACTGTTTCATGTCAAGGGTGTATTTAGAATTTTTTTCAAGAAAAGGGGACCAAATTTTCTGGTGGAGTTACTTTATGCAAATTTAGTAACGAACAACTCCAGGGTGATCCGGGGGCATGCTCCCCGAAAAAAAATTTAAAATTTGCCTACAAAAATGGCCATTTTAGTGCTTTTTGAACAATTTTAAGGCAAAGTAGGCTCATATTTTTGACCTCTAATTTTGAGTGTTTTACTACATACAGTATGATGCATTTTGTTTGCTTTTGCGTGCTTAAGGCGACTAAGACATATTGTTATGAAGAGGTTCGAAATTATGAAAAACTTTTATTTATTGGATAACTTATATTTATCACAAAGCATTGTTGAAAATGGCTGGTGGGGTGGGATGCATCCCTCACATCCCCCCTAGATCCCCCCTGCTATCAAATTCAATTCTTTTGTCTAAAATTTTTGGAAATTATAGATAAACAAAAGGTATTTATCAGTAGATCCGTTATCTTAGACGGTCGCTGAGTTGCTACAGCGTGGAGAACGATATGTTTTTGAGGTGTGACTATGAAGTTTTGTTTTTCTGGAATTTTTGAGAATGATTGGTGACGTTTTATAAATAGCCCCTTAGTTGCCCGATTCTACAGTCTGTATTCTGAAATTCGGAGATTCTGCATTGATGTAGCCTAATTAGCGCGTAGTAATTGTATAAGTGGTATAAGCTTATAGGAATTGTGTTTCTGCTTGCGTAAGTGATATTATAGTTAGGTTGTGTGAAGGTGACATTCAGTTGTATTATTTGGAATTTACTTGTGAAGAAGGAGTTTTAAAGCGATTTTGCTTTGGAGTGTATTCAAGATTTATTCTGCTTTCATTCTTAATAGATAGTTAATTTATTAAGAGTGACCTGGTTCATCTTCTGCTTGAGTTTGGATGTTGAGACTAAAGAATCCGATTGCCGTATTTCGATTTTTTACTACATTTTTACGTCGTTCTCTGGTTTAGTTAGAAAACTATTTCGGAGATTAGAGGTACTACTCTAGCCTAGTACGATATCGCGCGACTGGATGGAACTTTCAATACAGTCTGGTGCGTCTCCGGCGTAATTGCGTAGCATTATTTTTAGTTGCCCGATATCATGCTATGTTGCGTATCTACGTGATATAGGATGAAATCTAACAATTACCCATATCGAATTTGGCCTGTAGGCCTATTATAAGCGGAGGTGCGAAAGTTTTTCTGCTAATACGGGGGAAATAAATTTCGTAGCAAAATTTATCTACTCGCCGAAATAAAACGTTGGATTCGCCTATAAGCCAATTTATTGCAAAATATTCCTATGCTTGAACTGATACAAGTTGCGAAGTAAACAGTTGTACCAGCTGATACCGATACAAGTGGCGCTTAAATAGCAAACTAAATTTGTAACACTCACGTAATGATAAACTATATAAATGTAACAAATATTTAATAAAAACGTAACAACACCAACTATCAACCAATACCAACAAGCAGTGGCGCGAGAACTTCACAGGGTACCGAAAACTAGAACTATTAAAATAAAGAAAGTAGTTTTAAACCCTTTAGCAGGGTTAGCCATTACTCATTTCGCAGAAGAGATGTCATAAAAAATTTTTATCTTTTTCCGATATCTGTTCCCGCGCCATTTAACTGCAAACCAACAAAAAAGCATGCAATTCAATGTTCTTTGTATTAAATGAGTAAACTCGTATTGCAATAGCCCAGAATAGATCAAAAATGTCATTGTAAAATACGAGGCCTCCGATCATCGCCTCCAATCTGTTGCAGTACTGTACGCCTAAGTAAAGAATGAATACTATTATTGAATAAACATTTGCAACTGAAATGGAACTATGATTTTAAATGAACTTTGATTAAGACTTTTTAATAAATGTACAACTCATACTGCTTAACAAGTTCACCGCAAACTTTTACGGATTCGATTTTAAAATCATGATGAAACTTTGCATGAGGATGAAACGTGGTAAGGATTGGTAGCTGCGGGGAATCCATACGAAAGCAACTTTTGTGCTGGCTTTAGAAATAGGCTATGCCGCCCATACAAATTTTCAGTTCCTTCTAATATTTCCGACCGTCCGACCTTTTTTTTTCTGCAGTACTTAGTGAACAACCTTTATACAAATTGTTCATGCTATGCTTTAAGGACGAATTGGATGTTCATGGTCATCTCCCACAAGCAACAGAAAAAACACGGGTTGTTTTCTGCGTATATTGCTGAGTTTCATCTTATCCACTTCAACTTCCAAAGTTAGATGACTTATCGATCAGTAAAGCATAAGTTCAAAATGATTAGTTATTAACACAACACTAATATCTGTGAAAAGAAGTTGGAAGTAACTTTCTTTCGCGAGAAGACGAGGATTTGTCAAAATGATTTCATTTAACGGGTAAAACTTATATTACTGTGTACTAAAAGAAACACAGAGAACCGTATATAGTAATTTGTTCTCTGTGTTAAGACAAGCAAGTGAGTTTGCGCTCATCGACCAAACTTTTATCTGCAAATGTGTGGCTGCAACCAGCTCTTCCCGTGATTTGAACTTTCAAGCTACGTGCTCGCTGAGGCCATATCGCTGCAACCTTAGGAATTTGTGGTTAAGGAAATAGAAGCGTACTTTTGCAGAAAAGTTTTTGCAACTGCCTTTTCAAAAATACTGAAAATGCAGTTGCAAAACGTAATTACGTAACACGTAAGGCTTTGGTATGAAAAAAATAAGTAGGTGAGCATGGTTGGTAGCACCACTATACTACTTAGCAAGACAATACGTTTTTCTTCCACCCACTTCCGTGTCAGGACAACCTAAACAAATTAAACAAAAGATAAACAGCTAAACAAAACAAAATCACGCATGCAAATTAATATGAACTCCAAAAACACCGAACCTGCATAATTACCATTCGGCAAAGCAGAAACGTCCACTAGGGATTTCAAACGCGAGCTTGACCCAGCCTCAGTGGAAGAATTAAATTCATAAATTTCAAGAGGGTCATTATAATCGAAGAGAATTATGGGTGAATGATCAAGAGATTTTGCAGAAGAGCAAGAAGAAGCAGAAGAACAAGAAGAGAATGAGGGAGAGGACAAAAAAGCATGGGCCGAAGAGGAAATTGGCAGAATTGGAGAAGGAGAACGAGAAGAAGATATGTTAAAGGGATTGTCCCTATCATAAGAGTTGAGAAAATCGCAATGCTGTTTCCATGGCTTCAAGCTGCTGTCGCACAATAGGTGGTCCAAAACATACTCAGGGCTTGAGGACAATACGGTGATTTCGCTTGGAGGGACCTTATCCTCAACATCACTAAATTGGGGTTTGCCAGTATCTAAACAATATTGACTATACAACTAATAATTTCAAACCGTAATTCCATATCTGCGCTTCAATAAAATAATGCGGCAAAATCAAAAAAAAATCAAATCTTCGTTTATACTCGCCGTAATACGCCGAAGCGTGTAACGAGTGGCGGGGCCCATCTCCGCGGCTTAGCGCCTGGGCAACACACTTCCGAAGAAATATCGCAGCGGTGGCGAGCCGTTGGCGATTGTGTCCGATTTGACCGGCCCAGGGCACGAACCCCAGACCTCCCGCACCGGTAGCGATGTCTTTAACCACTACGCCAACACAAAAATAGGCGTACAAGTAGGCTACATCAAGAAAAAGTAAAAAGTTTGAGTAATCATTTTCGTCACCAAATACATTCTATATTGAAATAATAATTAATTTCTTGGAACCGACGTAAGCCTGTAAAAAAACATAGTAACAATTAAGCTATTAAGGTGAGCCTTAACTGCAATTATGTCAGCTTGGCCAACTGCTCAGCACTAATAAGCCTGCAGTTGCAGGGGCAAAGTAAAATTTTCATGAACGCTGCTAAGCCCGATATAGCCGGTGGTTCTTGAGCGAATACGAAGTTTCAGATTCGAAACTTGAATCTGTCCTGACGAGCTTTCAAAACGCGAAACAAGTCGTAGATTTGGTTTTTTCAGCTTTTATTCTGTAAAGTATCTAAGGCCACCGCCATTATCTTGTTATAAATTAAAAAACTGTAGCGTGGAGTTTGGTCTTAATCAAAATTGAGGCAGAAGAAGCGTCTATTATTTAATTTATTTTAACGTCGCCACTAACGTACGCTAATGCCAGACTAAGAAAGCAATTGAAGCTATTATTTGTAGGCTATTCTCTATCCATGTGCAATGTACATTACACATGGATGGTAGGCTGTGCCTTCGTCTTGACGTCGCATTTGTTTGTAACCAGCCGCAAACTCAAATTTTGCCGAGTCCAACTGCCATTTCGGCAGAGATTCGTTGTCCCTGGCTACGGACCGAGCCGACAAACCTTCAATTTTCTACCTTTACAATTTACAAAAATGATAGCTTACCTTGCGACATTGCAAAGGCAGTTTTCTTGGGAGATGGACCTATACAAACAGCACAATTTTGAACAAAAGTTAACGAAAATGGGGCGGAAGATGGAAAAGTGGGTAACTTTTCGGCAAAGAACAGTTCGACAGCCGATTGATTTTTATTTGATTTCTTTATATTTATGCTCCGGACAAGATAAAGTGACAGCAGAAGCGTTATACATACAGAATGAAGTAAGATTCGCGTCGAAGTACGTTGTGTTTCAGAGTTTTTTTCATCGAATTTTTAATGATTTAACAAAGGATCTTTTAAAAAACGTAAAAAAGCCAACACCGGTAGGCCTAAATAAGTTATTTTCACGTACCGCCACCGTAACTTTCTAATGCCGCCCTTCTTTTCTTCGACAATTCTAACATCAATTTACCTCTTGCAAACATTATTTAAACTTGAACAACTTGAACGTTAAAAACTCTCTTATGCCTACATAGTGAATACATTACTGTACTGGATATCGTTACACAGACTGAGTGTGTCCTCGGTCGGTTTGTAGTCTACGGTGTCTTATTAAAGGCAAAGAAGCCACTTTTTTGAAACAAGCAAATACTATAAACGGAAAAGCGGTGAATAGATGCCGCTAATTCTGCATACAATGCGGTTGTAGAGAGAAAAAAGTCAAAAAAACTATCTTCATGGCCTAGTCGCGCCATATTAACTGAAAATGCACGTGGCATATAGCTATATTCAGCAGATTAACAAACTTCTTCATATGCCAGCAAAATCGACTCGCAATCGACAGCCAGGCATTCAAAGATCGAACGGTAGATTGAAATCAACTGGTTGAGCACCCCAGATCTATTTATTACAGTAGTTTTTGACCTTTCGGGTGCTCGTACCCCATTTACCTTTCGTGAAATTTACTTTATTTACCGAAAAACAGACTAAATAACTTTTAATTTGACAGCCAATGCCGTACCCCCTACTTCCATGCTTCGTACCCTCAAGTGGTACACGTACCCCTGGTTCTGAACTCCTGTCTATTACATAAACAATTAAATATACTGATATATGTTCAATTCCAAATAGTTCTGTGGCCCATTCAAACTGTCTTCGCGGCCTACAGTTTGGGAACCACTGTCCTATAGACTTTCAACTAAACTGCTTCTTAGGCATGTGTAAAAACTGAACTGGTGGCTAAGTGCCGTAGTAGATCTCCATGCAGTATCATCCCTTAGTTGCTTTGGTGCCGGGTGAAAGTGTTAAATAGTAACTTCTCATGACTGAATTCGCTCGTTAACTAAAATAGGGTGCGTACCCACCTATTTTGCAACTACAAACTGAACGCAAAGTTTACCTAATGCTTACCTATGTTTGCAATGAAACATTTACGTCATCAGTAATTATTAAAATCATACCTATTAATGCTCTGCCCTCGACCTCCTCCCCTCGCACTCTGTAAGTATTATGTCATGATTTCCCGCCCAGACACCTTGACTTAGACTCCATGTTTAATGCTCTCAAATAGTCCTACGCAGTCTATCAAAGGGCCAGATTCTTCGTTACGCCGCTAAACTAGGCTTAGTTTATCCTGATCTTCCTCGCTCGCTTTCTATGCTGCTCAACATAATTTACCATTTTACCTAAAACCGCTGTCTTTGCTTTATGCTCAAAAGACATTCAAATAACAATTTTCACAGTCGAAAAAGCAATTGCTTTAAGACAATGGAAAAAAGTCAGTTGAAAAAATAGATTTTAATCAGGAAAAACCTAGTAAGTTGAAACCTACTAGATGATCTGAAAATTTTTATTACGTCAAAAACCGAATTGTTTTAAGACAATGGAACAATCAAGTAAGTTGAAAAAATCAATTTTAATATGGAAAAACCTAGTAAGTTGTGAGTTACTAGGTTTTTCCTGAAAAAAAAGCAAAATTTTGTGTACTTACTAGATTTTCCATATCTTTCCCGCTTAATAACTCAAAAAGTTGAGCATATTTTTCGCTCAAAATGGTCTCAAAAGACGCGGAAGAGCGCAAAGCCGCCTCCAGTGACATTTTCTCAATTTTCGAAAAATTGCGACTTACTAGGTTTTTCCATATGACATGAGAGGTGTGGAAAGATGTGTTGGGGGAGGTGTGGGAAAGTGTGTTTGGGGTGCGGGAAGAATGTAGAAAATGTGTTGGGGTAGAATGGGAGGTGTGGGAAAAGTGAGAAAATATGCGGAGGTGTGGAAAATTGGCAAAGAAGTGTGAAAGTGGGCTTGGGGTGTGGCGAGGTGTGGAAAAGTGTGTTTGGGTGTGAGTGGAAGTGTGGAAAATGTGTTGAGGTAGGGGGAATGTAAGGGAAGTGGGGGTGCAAGGAAATGTGGGGAGAAGTGTGGGAAAATGTGTTAGGGTGTGGGTGGAGGTGTGTTAGGGTGGAGAATAGTTGGGAGTGAGAGGAATTGTGGGGAAAAGTGAAAGAAGGGTGTGAGGGGAATGAAAAATGTGGGGAGGTGTGAAAAAGTGTGTTGGGGTGTAGAGGAAAGAGTGGTAAGTTCGTTGGGGAATGGAGAGAAGTGGGAGATGACGTGGGAGAATTGAGGAAGATGTGGGGGTGGGGAGAAGTGTGGGAAGAAATGAAGAAAATGTGGGAAAGTATGGGGAGGTGTTAAAAAATGTGGGGGAAGTGTGGGAAAGTGTGTTGAAATGTGGGGGAGGTGTAGGTAGTGTGGGGAAGCATAGGGAGGTGTGTTTGGGATGTGGAGAGAGGTGTGGGAAATGTGTTGGGGTGGGGAGAGGTAAGGAGAAGTGTGGGCAGAGATGGGGGTGTGATAAGGTGTTAAGAGAGGTCTAGGGAGTGTGAAAAAGTGTGAAGAAAAGTGAGGTGCGAAGGGTGTTGAGGAAGGTGAGGTGTGTGGGGTGTTGAGAATGTATCACATTTTTTCCCACACCCCAAAACACTCCCCACACTTTTTCAGACCTTTCCCCACACTTTCCTACACCTTCTCTCACCTCCCCCCACTTCCCAAGTAAACCTAAAAAACTAGAGTTTTTAAAATTTCAAATTTTTAGTGTATTTATACCCTGTTCAATGTTTGCGCCCTTAAAAAGTTTTCTCGGGAAGTCATTAGTAGTTGCCTGCAACTGCCATCTGGTTTTTCTTTTTCATTTTTTAACAATTTTTTGTGCGGCTTTTGAACCGTTGGGTGCTAGAGACTTAAAATTTTCGGAAATGATAGATCCCAATGTAAACTTGTGTCTAACAACTTTTGAAGGGTGGCGGTCAGCAAGTCAAAAATCAAAAGTCAAAAACCAAAATTTATCAAAACCTAAAAACTTTTGATTGACAACAGGTGGGACCTTCTAATTTTTAGAGTCTATGCATATCAATGTGAGGAACAAAAATATGTACAATAACTATCTTCACATCTCGTGACTTGGAGTCAAAGGTCAAATAAACAAATCTCAACAGTTTTTTGTGCAGTTTAAGATTTTGAACCGCTAAAGCTAGAGGCTTTAAACTTTCAGGGATGATAGACCTTAATGTGAACTTGTGTCCAACAACTTTTGGGGGGTGGCAGTCAAAAGGTTGATGGTCAAAAGTCAACTAAAACTATTGAAAAGAAATCTTCCCATACGCTAATAACTTGTGAATGGCAACAGATAGGGACCTTCAAATTTGTCAAGTACATGCATCTCATCTCCATGAAGGTAAAAAAGTATTTACAGTGATTATCTTCATGTGACGTGACTTTGGCGTGAAAAAAAAAAAAGATAAAATTTGTCAATTTTGTGAAGCCTAAGGTCTAACAACGTTTGGGGATGGTGGTCAACAGGCTAAAAGTCTAACGTCAATCAAAGTAAATGTAAAAAAATATTTACAGTGATTAATTACCTTCATGTGACGTAACTTAGGTTTAAAGGTTAATTAATAAGCAAATATGTTGTTTGGCTAATAACTATTGATTAAAAACAAATAGAAGCTTGAAAAGTTTAAATTGGTGTGCCCTATCCTGTTCTTGCACTGTACCAACTACACACGCTCTATGTCACGTGACTCGGGGTCAAATATAAAACAATTGACATAATTTACGAAACCTCATAAAATCTAAACGAAGATGGATAGAAACTTGAAATTTTCCGTATGGGTGTTAAAGCAGATTGACTTTAAAAATGAGAGTAGAATAAAATGCCAGTAGTTGCTTATACATGAAAAACATTCGCCAAACTTGATATTTCGTTTTTAAATTGATTAACTACTTGCGAAAACACTTTTAAATGCAATTGCCTCCGCTTTTTTACATTTTGAAAAACATAAATTGTCAGCGCCGTTTGTGGAAATAGTTATAGCAATCGCAATGCGCGATGACTTTCTCCTTTCTTGCACAACGCGACAATTCGAAATGGATATTTCTGTGGACAAGAAATAACACCAACATTTTGAATCAGACATTTTCATTTCGTTGGTCATTTAAATTGTGTAATTAAATGTTGCAAATTGAAGCCAAAACTGCAGCAAAAATTTACACCGTCAATCACAGCTAGCAACTTGACAATAATAGCAAAATACAAAGCGGCAAAAAAGCCAGACCGTTCACTGTTATGTCACACAAAGAGAAAGCAACCGCAAAACTGCAGCGAAAATCTACGCCGTCAGCACATTAATAAAACAGCTTACTGTTGCGTCACAAAAAGGTAATGCCAACACAAATTAACTATCACAAATCGATTATCCGCAAAAGCCATTTTATACCAACATCGTAAATAATATTATTCCGAACCTATTCAAATCGTCTAAATCGATCAATATAAGCACAATTTTATCGTCGTCGTCGTGTGGTTGGGCATCCTCTTCCGACAGTTTAGATGTTGACGGCGTTGATTTTAAGCCAGCGTCGGGTGTCATCATCCAGGACCAACAGACCTTGTATTCCTTTTGGTGCACGATGTTGGGGGCATGTAGAAATGATGTGGTCTGCAGTTTGCTCAGAGACACCACACTCACAATTCGGTGAAGGAGCAACACCCCATTTGTACATGGATGAATGGAATCGCCCTACGCGAGTCCGCAGACGATTCAGTTTTACCCAAGATGTTCAGGGCAAATCCATTCCAAGAAGCTTAGGACTGGCCATGGGAATAAAAGCATGAAGCCTTGATGCACTTTTTAAGCACTCCATGTTCCATACATAATCCATCCATTGCGCTGCACGAATGTCTGATTCGGTCAGACTATCCAGTAGTTTCTGTGCAGCGGGTACAAACGGGCGTCTTAATTTGAGCCTTGCATGGTGCGCATTTTGTTTCCCGACCAGCTGCTCATGTAGAATATGATCAGGGTTAAGGGTGGCGCGGTTAGCCAGGGAGAGTGTCGCTCCTCGACGGCGAAGCTCAGCTGGCTGGATGCCTGCGAGGATCGGCAAGTAGTCCGTTGGAGTGGGTCGCAGACATCCAGTGACAATGCGCAAGGCGTCATTTAAAACACTGTCGATTAGCCGAGTGTGAGCACTACGACACCAAACAGGTGCGCAATACTCAGCTGTGGAGTAAACCAGGGACAAAGCGGCTGTTCGCAATGTTTTGGCTCTTGCACCCCATCCCGAGCCTGCAAGTCGCCTCAACAGTGTGACGCGAGTGGAAAGTTTCTTGCGCAATGCCTCTAGGTGATGACGGAATGTGAGCGACCAGTCCAGCTTTACACCAAGGTAGGTTGGAGTTGGACAGTATGGCAACAGTTTGCCGTTATTGAAGATTTTGAGCTCACGTTTTGCCTCTCGGTTGTTTAAATGAAAGGCCGTCGTCACCGTCTTAGTGTGGCTGAGTTTCAGCCTCCAAGTTTGGAGATACGCTGAAAGTGTTGTCATGTCTTGGCTTAGAGTGCCCTCCAAAGTCTTCCAGTCTTTCGAAGTATGCATCAATGCCAGGTCGTCGGGATATGCATACTTCTGGGAAATTGTGGAAGGGCAGATCGTATGTGTAGATGTTAAAAAAGAGGGGAGCCAAGACTGATCCCTGTGGGAGGCCATTTCGCAAACGTCGTAACCTGCTTCGCTTGCTGTCACCGATGTAAAGAGTGAAACTTCTATTCCGGATAAGTTCCATAATCATTTGGACCATGTGTTTATGAGGAAGGAGTCTCGGCAGCTTACAGGTGAGGCCACGATGCCAGACAGTGTCATAAGCTGCTGTCAGATCGACAAAAACAGCACCGGCCTTCTTCTTGGTCTCAAATGAGTCCTCAATGTGTTGGGTAAGTAGAACAGTTTGGTCTACTGTGGACCTCCCCTGTCGGAACCCAGCTTGCTCCCGAGGAAGAAGCGGGTCGACAATGGGCTCGATACGGGTGTAAATGAGCCTCTCGAGGATCTTGTAGGGGACACAGAGCAGAGAGATGGAGCGATAGCTCTTGGGGTCCTCTACAAGTTTCATTGGTTTGGGGATCGCGACAACCAACGCTATTCTCCAGATTTTTTGGAATTTAACCAGGATTTCAGGGCAGCTCCAGCATGGAGGAAACGCTCAGGGCAGATAGAGTCTGGGCCTGGAGCTTTTCCTGGTTTCAGATGTTTGAGGGCGGCTGCGAATTCTGAGAAAATAAAGCTTCCACAGACATTTACTGCACTTGTTGTAGAGGCCCTCCAAAGATCAGACACTTCTTGAGACACAAGCCGGGATGACTTGCGATCAATATCCTCGTATTTGGCGTTATTGACCAGTACTGATGCAATGGCATTGGCTGAAACTGCACAATGCCGAGGGGAGCGTCGTGATCTATTAGTTAAGTTGTTTAATATGCTCCATGCTTTACGACTGGAGTGAGAAAAGTCGATGGTTTGGACTGCCTCAGACCATCGGTCCCTGCGTTTTCTGTCAAGCCTGGACAGCAGGGCAGAAGCAGCTCTGCTAGAGTCTGATCCCTCAGGCGATTGCAGGAACATCTGATAGAGGTTCTCACACTCAGCATCCCAACACGGAATGAGGTCGTTTCGTCGACCACGTGGGATATACTTTTTGGCTGCTGTGCTGATAGCATTACAGAAGTCCTGGTATGCCCGGTCCACATCAGATGTATCAGGTGGCAACAAGCTCTTAGCGAGTTGGTTGGTCAGGGCATTGTAATGGCTCCATTTGGCCTTGCGGAAGTTCCATCGCTTAACAGGCATACTCGGAACTGACAGAGTGAGCCTTGATGGAACAATGAGCGAAGGTCGATGTTGTGACCTTGGAAACTTCTCTAAAATACGCCTGTCAGGTAAGCGACTATCAGGGCCAACACTAACAAACGCCGGTGCCACTGTTCCAGCGGCCTGAGTGGAAAGTGGCGATGTCCTTTGGGTCATGGAGAGGGACAAGACCATTAAGGCTTGCCCAAGCAACAAGGCGCTCTTCATCAGCGCTGTTGCTGCTGTAGCCCCAATTCACATGCGGGCAGTTGAAATCACCCGAGTACAGGACAGAATGTGGAAACACTGGTAGGTCGGTAGTGTGCAATGGTGTAGGTGGAGGTTTGTAAACGTTGACAATTTTATAACCATCAACGTCTACGCATAACCACTCAGTCTCTGATGTAAATGGGGACTGATCTACTAGGGTGCATTTTAGTCGCTCATGGACAAATGTAGCAAGGCCGTGTATCCTGTTTAAACAGGACCCAGCTAGTGCAAAGTCTGGAATCACAAGCTTGTCGGTAAAAGCACCGTGGGTCTCCTGTGGTAGGATGACGAGTGCCTCAAACTGCACAGCGAGATGGTGAAAGACATTCATCTTGCTTGCAGTGAGGCCTTCAATGTTCAGCTGCAGGATTGCTGGCCTTCGGAACTTGTTGACGATGTACCCTGAAGCAGAGCAAACATCGCTCCGTCCTGAAAAGGACGTTTGCCAGTTAGTAGGCCTTGGCTGAGCATCGGGAAGAGTGGATACCCTTCCGGGTCGGCAGATTTGGTTTCGGTCGGTGATTGTAACTTTGCAAGAGAAAGGCTTTGTATAGACTTACTCACAGCCCGGGCTACATGGAAGCATCTGCCATCCGGGCCACAATTTTATCAAACAAATTTGAAACAAAGTTTTCACTGCGGTTATCGGAAACGCATTAACCTCACTTCTTACTCCCAAAGTCAACAAAACACACGATCAAAGTCATGTTTTTTTAGTAATATTCTCAACACCTCTGTTATAAATAGGATTGAACACAGTCTGGTTGGTCTCAAAACAGCTTGCAGCATCAACATGCAAGATCAGCTTATGGATATTGAAGAATAAATATAAATTAAAACGTAACGTAACAGCACAGAAAATCATTCAGGGTTTACGGTTAACTGCAGTAGCTCATCGCTTTAGCAAAAAAAATACCCTAAAATATAACAAATTAAGTACCGGTATACGATTTAACTAAAATACTGTAAACTGATATCAGCCAAAGTTTTTCGCAATACTATTTATCAGTTCAGCGAAGTGTTAGTTTATAACACTCCACAACCGCTATCATGGATTAGTAAGTCAGCTGACTAACTTTTATTTGATATGCTTTGGTTATTGCAGATTATTCATATTTTTGCTATTTTTTTGGATTTGTTTAAAACTTCATTATATATAGATATTATTTTATACTGTCTGGTTAAAATGCCTGAAGATGAATTTCGTGTAACCCAAAAACAAAGCGAGCAGCAATATTATGGAGGGTGCCCTTGCGATCTCTCGAAAACCGGACCCAGCACCTACAAACAATTAATTAAATTTTTCTATTATTTTAACATGACTGAAGTTGAGCTACCTTTTTGGGATTTCATTTTACGCCTTAGTAATGATTTAATTTTGATCTGGCAGGCAGTAAATCCTCGACTTTTTTTGATTTCCATCAAAACTATCTGCAGAAAAGTAAAAGACTTACTGAATTCGGTGAAGCATATTAACCGTAAACACGCTAAAGTCCGGGCGAGAAGTAATCTTGATGACATATTAAACAAACTTTTTGATACATCTGACTGTAGCCTACTTGTTTATTGGAAACCGTGTCGTGCAATGATGCTTAAGTTTATTACAAGTTCGTACTGCAACCAAGGGCATAATCTATGGCTTTGTCTTGCAAATCTAAAAGTCCCACTAGAAAAAAGAGCTTATCTTCGGGGACAACAATTAAAAGCTGGGTCGAAAGGCAATTTTCAAATGGCATAGGTTGATCGAGCAGCAGTTAAAAGGTTATGAGCTTCCGAATATCGCCAACTAGTTATTTTTTGGGGGAGGTAATGTTGCTATGCTGCACTGATGAGACCTAAAAAGGTCGAAATGCGTCTGCAGCCGCAAATAGGTAGATAGACTAGTGGGCGCTAAAGGTGATGGGTGGGGTCTTTTCCTTCCCTGTTCAATTTTGTCATAAGTAGTATGAAGTAAGGTTCAAATATCAGACTGAGTACCATAAATCTGTGCGGCAATCCCTTGTTGCTTGGAATACGAGCCTTTGCCTTTTAGGTTTTTGCTGATTTTGTATTGAGTTTTACCTATTTTTGCATCCTTCTGGATCCAGCCAGGACCAATGGCCTCCTGAAGTTTGCCACGTGTTGCCGAATTTTCTCTGCTGAGTTTTTGATATTGTTTTTACTTGGCCATTTCTGCATTTTTTGACACCTCTAACTGCTGCAGCTGCCAAGTCTCTAACTGCTGCAGCTGCCAAGTCAAAAGTGGCCCAGAGTTTAAATGTGTGTCCATCTAAAGTCTACACCTTAGTCACCCTAATTTTCCCCGACAGCCCTCTAACTTTCCAAAAAAAAAGATTGTCCCAAAAAAAACTTTTTTTCAACACCAATTTTGTGCAGCCCATTAACCGCTGAAATAGAGACTTAAAATTTTCAGGGATGGTAAATTTTAGTAGGAACTTGTGTCTAATAACTTTTTGGGGATGGCGGTCAGCAGGTCAAAGGTCAAAAAACAAAATTTATCACATGCTAACAACTTTTGGATGGCAACAAGTAGGACCTTCAAATTTTCGGAGTATATGCATATAAATGTGGCAAACAAAAGTATGCATATTAGTTATTCTCTCGTCAGGTGATTTAAGGTCAAAGGTCAAATAAACTAGTATCTAGATTTTTTTTGTGCAGCCTAAGGCTTTTGAACCGCTGATGCTAGTAACTTGAAATTTTCAGGGATGATAAACCTTAATGTGAGCTTGAGTCTAACAACTTTTTGGGGGTTGCGGTTAAGAGATTAAAGGTAAATTAAAGAATTTGGAAAAAAATCTTTTCAAAAGCTAATAACTTGTGAATGGCAAGAGATAGGACCTTCAAATTTATACAGTATGTGCATCTCAATGAAAGTAAAAAAACAGTAAGTATAGTAATTATCTTCATGTGACGCAACTTAGGGTCAAAAGTCAAATAAGCAAATATGTTGTTTGGCTTATAACTATTCATTAAAAACAGGCAAAAGCTTGAAATTTTTTAAAGATGGAGTGCCTTATCATGTTCTTTTACTGTACCAACTATGCACGCTCTATGTCACGTGACTCGGGGTCAAAAATCAAAAGCTGATAAAATGTACGAAACCTCATAAAATCCAAACGAACATTGACAGAAACTTCAACCTTGCGGTATAGGGGTGTTGTAGTGTGATCTTAGTTTTTACAATAATTGGACACACCAGGTCACGTGACTTGGGGACAAACGTCAAGAAACTTGCCAATATTACGAAAGTTTATAAAAACTAAACCAAACGAGTTAGAGTGTTGAATTTTTGAATGCAACGTGTCATCATATGGTGTTGCAATGTTTCACGATTGAACACTTCAGGTCACATGATTTGGGGTAAAGGTATAAAAGCATAACATTTACGAAACCTCATGAAATCTGAACAAAGATGGATAAAAACTTGAAATCTTCGGTATAGGGGTGTTATAGTGTGATCAATACTTTGCACAGTGATTTGACACACCAGGTCACGTGACTCGGGGTCAAAGGTCAAAAAAACTGATAAAATTCACGAAACCTCATAAAATCTGAACGAAGATAGATAGAAATTTGAAATCTTTTGTATGAATGTGTTATACTGTGGTCTTACTGTGTTTGATGAATAGGCAAATCAAGTAAAGTGACTTGGGGTCAAAGGTGAAAACACGGATATAGTTTACAAGACCTCATAATATCCGAACGAATATTGATAGAAACTTTAAAACTTTGGCATAAGGGTGTTTTAGTGTGATTTCATTGTGCACAATGATTGTGCTCACTAGATCATGTGACTTGGGGTCAAAGGTTAAAAAAATTGTCAATTTTATGAAAGCTAATAAAAAACTAAACCAAAGCAGCTAGTAACTTTGAATTTTCAGGGCAAGCATGTCATAACGTGTTTTAGGTCAGTTCATTTGGGTCGCGTGATTTGGGGTCAAAGGTCAAATAATTTGTCGAGTTTACAACACCTCATAACAACTAAATCTACAAAGCTAGAGTTTTCAAATTTTCAATGTAATTGTGTTACATTATGGCATTACCGCAATGGATGTTTGGGCTCCTAGAAAGTTTTAACCGGAAGCCATTAGTAGTTGCTTGCAACTGCCGTATAATTTTAAACACTTTCTGTATCAACTGGTCGTTTTCGGTAAATCGGTACCAAAGCGAGACCAATTAACTGTTCTTCTGGCCAGTTAACAATTTTAATTCACAAATGATTTTAACTTACAAATACCGGTAACAGCATTGAGGACTGCATTTTTGTTGTTTTAACCTTGCTTGTAACCACAATCAACGATGTTCTCGAACATAGAAATTTATTAGTTGTTAAAACTGCCTCAGTAAAACTCAAATTTATATTGCCTGTCAGGAACGAATCGATAAAATTTTGGTAGGGAGATGCAGTTTTGAATTAGGTTGAATGTTTACTACATACAAAGACGTTAGACGTTCAGACCCAGAAAAGTTCGTAAATAGCCCTATAAAAATGTTTCATGTCAGGAACATATTTAGCAATAAGCTCTATGAAAATGTTTCATGTCAGGGGCGTATATTCAGAGATATTTCCAGGGACAAGAGCATTAAATTTTTACATTTTTTCAAGCGTATTTTGTGCGGCAAAATTAATTTGAAGCAAATGGAGGAACAAAAACGACTCAAGGGGGTCCAAGGGCATGCTCTTTTGGGACATTTACATCCTAGAATAGCCATTTTAGCGCTTTATGAACAATTTTCAGGCAAATTTTGTTTGAATTTTTTGCCTCTAATTCTGAGTGCCTCTCCAAGTATGATGCATTTGTTCGCACGTTTCAATAGTGCGTGGTATAAAGGCGTAAAAATTATTGTTATTGGCTAGGTTCAAAATTATAAAAAACTGTATTTGCCTTGAACATTTTTGAAATTGGATGGTGGAGAAATGCATCCTCTCACACCCCCCTGGATCCGCCCCTGTTGTCTATTGAATAGTGACAAATTACGATTGCTGGTACTTATAAGTTTTTTACAGCTGTTTTATTTACTGTCGTTCATAAGGCCAAGAGGGGGGCTTCAGCTTCCTTAGCTGCTTAGCCCCACCTGTTTGCGCCAATTATGGTTGCAACATCTGGAGCTCAATTAATATGACGAAGCTTGGCCTACTGCAGTACATACCGGTAGCCTAGGTCTTGTGATCTTGTAGTAATATTAGCTGAATTGAGTTTGAGTTTATTATTGTTTTTTGCTCGCTTCAATAAAAACACAAGCGCAAAATACCCATATCATTATCAACAATCTTGAAGCCAGCAGGAAGCATCGAATAACCGCAAGGTTTTCAAGTAAAGACGCTCCCTGTTGTGTGAAAAGACGTAAAGGCATTGTCTTGTAGGTATTATTAATAAACAAACTCAAACATAATCAAACATAACATAGTACAACATTTACAAATGAAAAACATAAACAAAACAGCGGGACAAAGGAAAGTGCAGTAGTGAAAAAACAAGTAACTGGAGACACACACCGCGAGTAGTGCAAGCCAATCAAATTTACCAAACGCTTCAATAAAACGTTTTTATAATGGGTTTTGAAGGAAACCCAATGCCTGCTTTTTGTGTCATCATCTATTTCGCTCCATAATTTTGTACTCCTATAAACAATTTGAAGTTTTCCTGCAGATTTTGCTATCCGAGGTAAAAAGTAGAGTGCTTTCTTGGCTTGTCTGATATCATGTAAACGAATTTATTCAATTTTAGTGAATTGATCGCAATAGACATCTAGTAACCTGTAATAATTTAGCTGTTGCATAAATTGGGCTAGTTCCACTTGATAAATTTTGTTCAATTTCAAAATTTTCAATTTTTTATATAATTTAGTAACATGCGCAAATTCGTTATTCCAGGAAATTATTCTCACACTATTGTTCAATCTAATACTAATTTCTTGCAACCTACTTTTACACGCCGTTCCCCAACGGAGATTGCGCATAGTAATAAAGCATGCATAGGGTTTTCTTTGTAATATATTCACGTAATTGATAGAATATACCACATGCCAATTGCAACGAGAGTTGTTGTAGATGATTGGACCAAGTAAGCTTTTCATCCACATATAATCCTAAGTACTTGACTATAGTTGCTCCTTCAATTATGTTTTGACTTAAAGCTAGTTTAAATTCGGACAAAACCGAGATTTGAGGTAGTTTGTTAGTTAATAAATAAGTGGTTTTGGAATAATTTAGTGATAATTTATTAGAGCGAAGCCAAATATCTATGTTTGTAAGTTGTTCATTTGTCCAATTTTTAAGACATGTCAAACTTTCATCTGAGAGAGTTACTGTAGATAGATATCATCGGCGAATAAGGATGTTATAAATTCTGAACACTTTGGTAAATCGTTAACGTACATTAGGAAGAGTAAAAAGTTTAGCGATGATTCTTGAGGAATGCCACTTGTAACGTTTTGATAGGATGATATGCAGTCATTAATTTTTACGTATTGATATCTATTCGATAAATAGCTTTTCATTAAATCAAGAGCAGTACCACGTATGCCAAAGTAATAATCTAATTTTGAAATTTAAATGTGATGATCTACCGTATCAATGTTTTAGACAAATCTAAAAAGATGCAACAATTGTGCAAACTATTATCAAGATTTTGGATTAGCTTGTCATGAATTACGCCAATTGCATGGACTGTTGATGAATTTTGTCTAAATCTGAACTGTTTATTGTTGAGGAGATCAAACTTTTTAAGATATGAACAAATACGGTTGTAGATCAGTTTTTCGAAGATTTTGCTAAATTGGGAAAGAGGGAATATTGGCCGATAGTGGTTGGTTTGTTAGTGTTACCTTTCTTGAATATTGGAATAACTTCGGCGATTTTTAAGGAATTTGCAAATACTCCAGTTGTGATGCAAAGGTTAAATGTATGGTTCAAATAAACTGAAATTACAGGATTTGCGTATTTGATAAATTTTGTTTCAGGATCAAGGTTTCTTTTTGCTTTTTGATCGCTTAATGCTCTGACTATTTTATTAACCTCATAAGGTGTAGAGGGTTCAAAAAAGATAGAATTTGCAGTTTCCCAATGTTGACAAAAAATCATTAAACTTTTTAGCTATTTCTTCTGAATCAGTAATCATATCTCCGTTTTTTCTTTTTGTAACTTATTCGGCGCAGACGTTTTGGTTTTTCTGTTTGTCAAATCATTTATTGCCTCCCCAAATTTTTTTAGCATTGTTCTTATTTCGCGAAAAAAGTTTTGATGATAGTTAATTTTGGTAGTCTTGATTGTTCGATTCAAAGCATTGCGATATGCTTTGTATTTCATCAAGTTTGTTTGATTATTAATTTTATTCGAAAGTCGAAACAATTAATTTTTAAAACCAATAGATTTTAAGATCCCTCGAGCAATGCAGGGTTTTAGTTTTAATCGCTTTTTTTTCTTAATGGCTTTGCGTAATGGAGCATGAATATCGATTACTTCAGATAATGTTGAAACAATTTGATAGACTTACTCGTTCACAGATTTTGCGCAGAACGATTTACGCACCAAACTAAGTTGATTATCTAATTGTTCAAGAAAATTTTCACGGTCAAATTTCTTCATATCGCGCACGTAGTAATTGTCAACTTGATTTTGAGGGATGTTTCATTTTACTAATTATTGCAAAATCCAGAAAAAATATCAGATTCCAGAATGCCGCTATTTATCCGATGTTTTTTGTCATTGGTATAAATGTGATCTATCAGTGATTTTGACTTGGAAGTCACTCTTGTGGGTAAATCAATCAGGCATTTACACATAGAACCCAACAACATATTGGCATATTGCCGAATGGTTTCTTTTTTGGAAATTTTGAGTAGGTCGATGTTAAAATCACCCATCATATAAAAGTGCCGTTTTTTCTTTTTTAAGATATCAACTATGTCTTGCGTACTTTCGCGAAACTTCTCGATGTTACGAGGGCCCGATCCCGGGTGTTGATAAACAATTCCTACAACCGTAGAACTATTATTTAACGTTACATTAATCCAGTTATTTAACGTTACATTAATTATTTAACGTTATATTAATCCACATGACATTAAGCTGAACATAGTGCAATGAGGTTCATGTCATACTAGTAAGCTAAATAGGATGACTAAACCATGCCTACTACATTTTGTAATTTTTTTAGTTGCATATTTATTCTCCTATCATGAAAAAGCAATCGATGCGCTACACAAGCTTGCTTAGGAGTTGCCAATCATCTGTATACCACACCATGATGAGAGAATCTCGCTAAGTGTCTTTTCCAATGGCACAACAAGTAAACTTGCCGGCTTGTTCTCCACACTGACGGCTTGTTCTCCATATTCTATTTGAATAAGATAAACCTAAACCTATAAGTAGGTTAGTTAAAAAATTTGGTGATTAACTGTATAAATTTTATTAACATTTTTTTGCTTTTATTGGAACCATGCTTGGAAAGAAAAACTATTTTGATAAAACTGAAAACAGATCCAATTCTAATGAGCTAAGTAATGCTAACATTATCAAGGATGTTGTTAAAAATGTTCTTGCTGATTCAAACATTCTTGAAGAATTAATACCTTCCTGTTCAATTTCATCTTCAATTACCTCACTTTTACCAACACTTCTGCAAAATTTGAAATCTGATAAAAAATGGCTTGAGTTGGTATCCTCAAAAGTTTGTGAATACATTATACGAAACAAATCATTTTGCCAAACTGTATGTGATTCCCTGTCACTACAATTCTAAAATCAATTTGAGAAACTGAAAAACGAAGCAGCTGAGCTAAAAAATTGTAACAAACAATTAGAAGATAAGTTAGAAGAGCAAAAAGAATTCTTTCGCAGAAATTGTTTACTGATTCACGGCATCCCTGCCAGTGCTGATGAAAATACTGATGAGGTTGCTTTGAGCACCATTCAGACACGCATGGAAATATCTCTCTCTGTTCAAAACGTAGATAGATCTCACAGATTAAGAAGCAAAAATGGGCCCCTCATTATAAAATTTACAAGACACAATACAAAAAATATGATTTACAGTAATAAAAGAAAACTAAAAAAGACTGACATCGTGGTGGCAGAATCTCTACCTACTAAAAAGCTGTTTTTTATGAAGAAGCTGGAAAAACCAAGAAAAGAAGGTAAAATTACAACATGCTGTTTTTTTGATGGAAAGCTTTTTTACACCTTATCAACAGACCCTATAGAGAAGATTGAACTGGTCATTTCAAATCCTGAATCCTCAGCAATTTTTGAGGAAAAACAAGCCAAAACTGCATTGAAACTAGTGCACAGTTTTGTCATGTCAATAAATTTGGAAAAGTTTCTGTTCGAAACTCTCTGATTAACTTTTAGAAAGTAACACTGCAAGTCTATTAGTACCACGATAGGTTTATTTACTGGTCCATTGTTATTATATTGTATTTTCTGAATTTATAGTTTTGTTTTTACTTAATTTATTGGGCTGGATTTGAAGCCATATACGTGATAAACCTAATTAATACCATTGATGACTTGAATGAACATCTTCAAAATACTGGCACTAATTTCACTGCAAATTGTAAGTACTTTAACATTTCTGAATTTGCTGATGTTTTAAAATCAAAAGCAAAAAGTGAACTAGCCATAGTGCATTTTAACTTACGATGTAGTTAGTTAGTTAGTTAGTTGCATATTTATCCTCCTGAGAAAGCGATCAATGCACTATACGAGCTCGCTTAGGAGTTGCCAGCCATCTGTCTACCATACCAAGATGGGGGAATCCCGCTAAGTGCCTTTCTCAACGGCACAACAAGTGAACTTGCCGGCTTGTTTTCCACACTGTCCCTTTAATGCTGAACGTCAAGCAGGGAAGCTGTGAATACCAATTTTAAAGTCATTGGTTTGACCCGACTCGCAATCAAACTCGAGTCTACAGCTCAAGAGACAGACGCTCTATACCACTCGGCCATCTGAGCTGTTAAGGTTAATCTTTTAATCTTTTGTTAAAAATAAGTCCAAAGTTCAAACTTTTTTAATGCAATTACCTACATTGCCAGAAGTGATAGCTGTGACCGAAACAAAGTTAAATTTGAAATCTGATTTACTTCAAACTGATTTGGAAAATTATCAATTTGCACATAAAGATTCGACATCTAATGCTGGAGGAGTTGGTCTGTATGTAAGAAATGATCTAAATTTTGTGATAAAACCTGCAATGTCTGTAGAGAGCGAAGATTGTGAAAGCTTATTCATTGAAATTTCAAGTAAACCTAGAAAAAAAAAAGCTTAAAAATACAGTAGTTGGGGTAGTCTTACAGGCATCCTGGTAATTCTTACTCCTTATTTCAAAAAAATTTCTGCAACGTAATGCATATGCTTAACCAACACAACGCACCTTTTGTTTTATTGAGAGATTATAATATTGATTGAGCTAAACAGAATAATGATTTCAAGGTTAATGATTATCTAAATGAAGTATACTCCACTGGAGGCTATTCATTAATTACTAAACCTACTAAATTTACCTCAACCTCTGCTACCAAGCTCGAGTTTTTTGGCAATTATTTTTGATTAAACAAAAGGTTGGCAGATGATCTGATATATCAAGTATTAGAACTCCTGATCTGCAAAGATTTTGAATTGCATTAGTGTAAATATTTATATATGTAAATAAATACTGTAACTATTTGCACTAATGCAATTCAAAATTTTTGCAGATCAGGAGTTCTAATACTTGATATATTAGATCATCTGCCAACCTTTTGTTTAATTAAAAATAATTGCCAAAAAAATCGAGCTTCTGATTGTGTCAGAATGATTCGAGACATGAAACATTTTAGTCCAGAGTTTTTTGCTGAGGAGATAGCACTGAATTTACAGCAGCTGATATATACCGATGATCCAGATTTGGCTATAAAAAAGTTTCTTCAAATCATCATATATATAACTAAGGTTATTTTTCGAATTATATTGAACTGAAAATTCAACGGTAATTGAGGGAGACTGCCAAGTGAGCTTGCGCTCTTCGAGTCAGCAGCCACCCATTATATATGTCAAATGCGATCGGCTCCAGCCGTGACTCGAACCCGTCACGCAGGATCTGTCACCTGCGCGCGGTACCGCTAGGCCATGTTGCTGACAAATGCTGCAAATAAGCATGCACATAGATGCTACAAATAAGCATGTACCTTTAAGAAAACTATCTAGAAAAGAGATGAAATTAAAATCGAAACCTTGGATTACCAAAGGCTTACTTAAATCTATCTCGACAAAAAATAAGTTGTTCCAACAGTGCTACAAACAAAACAATTTTTTTTTAGTTGCTAAATATAAGTTATACTTTAACACATTAACTAAAATTAAGGAAATTGCGAAGAGAAACTATTATCAGAACGAACTAGCTACACACAGAGGGGATTTGGCAAAACAATGGAAAATTATAAATGAAATAATTTGTCACAAAAAGGCAAGTAATGAGGTAATTAGTATGTTAATGGATCATCATAAATGCAATATTACTAATGAAGTTAAGATTGCTAACTTATTTAATGAGCTTTTTACAAATGTTGGCACCTCATTAGATTCCAAAATCTCTCGAACACGAATTAAAAAATGTAATGTCCCCAGCATTGTCCAATTATTTTTCTATGAGCCAATCACATCTGCAGAAGTGTTGATGCAATTTCGTCAAATAAATGCTTTCAAAGCTAGTGGACCTGAAAATGTGCCAAATAAATTCTACAAGTTATTAGCGTCAATAATATTTCCCTATTTGAGTAATATCTTTAATGCTTGTTACGAGAATGGATATTTTCCTGCTGTCTTAAAATGTGCAAAAATTATTCCTTTGCACAAATCTGGAAGTAGATACACAACGAATAACTACAGGCCAATTTCTGTATTATCTACAATATTTAAGGTTTTTGAAAAATTGTTATATGTTAGACTTGAAAAGTTTCTCAGACAAAATAATGCAATTACTAAACACCGGTTTGGGTTTCGTCAAGGTTACTCAACGGATATGGCTGTTGTCGATTTCTATAGCATGTTGCAAAGAAATAATGGTGATGGTTATTTCACTTGCTGCATATTTTTAGATTTGTCGAAGGCATTCGACACAGTTAATCATAATATTCTGTTGAATAAACTAGAAAAATATGGCATCAGAAGTAACATGCACCAACTTTTTTGCAGCTATTTGAATAATCGTAAGCAATACACGGAATGTAATAGTGTAAAATCTGACTCAAAAACAGTGTTGTGTGGGGTGCCACAAGGTTCCACCTTGGGCCCGTTATTATTTTCTTTATATGCAAACGATTTGCCATTGCACACTAAGTTTTATGTTTATCTTTTTGCAGATGACACTGTACTAATGATGAAAGATAAAAATATCAGCAATCTTCAGATAGCAGTTAATCAAGAGCTCTGTGATGTTGATAATTGGATGAGATATAATCGCTTGTCTTTGAATTTCTTAAAGTCTTCCTTTATTTCAACCACAAAACATAAACAAAATTGTACGATTAATTTTTGTGTTAATGTCGGCGATCATACCATACCATGCTTAGAATCGGCTAAATATTTGGTAGTAATGATTGACAAGCAATTAACTTAGAGCAATCACGCTAATTTCGTTCTCAATAAATTAGCTAAGGCCTCTAGAATACTTGTCTAAGGTTCGGCATTACGTGAGTAAAGTTACTTTAGTGAAATTGTATTGTAGCTTTGTATATCCTTACCTCAAATATGGTATAATAGCGTAGGGTAACAGCAGGAAAACTTTGTTGCAAAAGGTCCAAGTAGCACAAAACCAAATTCTTAGAATTATCAATTTTAAATGTTTAAAAGACCGCGTAAACATGTCGACTTTGTACAAGGACATCAAAATTCTGCAAGTTAAAGATATTTTTGAAATTGAGGTGGCTAAGTTTATGCATTTATTTCATCATGGCAATCTGCCATGTATATTTGACAGCAACTACACATCTGTGGCAACTCAACATAATCACAATACAAGATCCATTGCTAATAAAAATTATTATTTGCAAAGAATGCACTCGCAGTCTGGACAATCTGCTTTAAACTATGTTGGCGTGACAATTTGGTACAAAATTCCCCTTCATGTTAAGTTGCATTCAAAATACCTATTTTCTAAGCAACTCAAAAATATTCTCATCAGCAAATATTAGAAACATCTTTTGTCTTGGAAATTATTTGTATTAAGTAACTTCTAAATTTAAACCTTCAGAGAATTTTTTTTTTTGAATCCCCTTGAAATTCAAAAGTAAAATACACAATGGAATTAATATTGTTCATCAGACAAAGGCTCTTCGGTAATTTTATTTTATTTATTTTTTGTTTGTTTTTTCTTTAGTAGTTGTAGCGATTACTTGTGATGTTGTTTTGTTGAGCAGGTGGCAGTAGACTCGATGACCGCACGGTCTATTCGCTGTCTTCTGGCCAAGTGAACCATAGACATAATTAGAGTGAACACATTTACACTGCAAATTACGTTATTACGTTTTAATTTTGTTGTTATTGCACGTTCTGTGTATCACTTGGTGAATAAACAAACAGATTAATTGATTGATTGATTGTCCCTTTAACGCTGAGCGTCCAACAGGGAAACTGTAAATGTCAACGTTATGCCAGTGAAGAGTACCGGTATCGATATTTCAGTTCAGTTTATTTACCAAGTGGAAACGACACCAGCAAAGTAAACGAACAATCAATGAAAGTGCTGAGATTCACTTGGTCAGGAGACAGCGAAAAAACCATACGGTCATCAAATCTGTGCTGCCACCTACCAAACAAAACAGCACTAACACCAGACACGCAATGCAGCACGAAAAAAAAATAATAATATTAAAAACAAAACACATAATGCAGCTAACCAGCAAAAAATATGTAACTAATAAACTTACAAGCCACTAAAATATGGAGGCCTATTAGAACATATTTAGTACTGGTACATTTGACAATTACCTTAAGATAACATTGAAAAGGTTGCCTAGGTATCTACTCCAAATTGACTTGAAGGTAGGATCATATATGCCAACTTCCAGGTTACTCAGTCTGCTAAGAGGCTCACATCTAAAGTTACTCAGGTTGACATGATTTGGGCAAGCTACTTGGAGAAAAGCCACAAATAAACTGGTTAGAGAATCAATTTGCCTAGGCTAGGTCAAAAATACGGTACTCCACTCAAGCAACCCCCACCTCTAGCACCCACAAGGCCATCTACCCAAATGCAGCTGCAGACGCATTTCGACCTTGTTAGGTCTCATCAGTGCAGCATAGCAACAACCCCCCTCAAAAAAGTAAATTCCTACTTTCATTCTCCCAAAAAAATTTTGCAACCATTCCTCTGCTAAATCCCCGCTATTATCTTAATTGCTAAGATCCAAACTAAATCCTTGCCACCATCCCCTCCCCCAATTTTAGATTAGTTTCCTGTTACCATCTCTCCCCCCCAAAAAAAAATCTCAACAAAACTAACTCCCTGTTATAATTCCACTAAAAAAAACGTAGTAATTTTGGGACAAGAGTAAAATCCAACATTTCATGTTTTTGAGGCTCTATGACGTAAACAGACCTATGCAACCTTTTTAATGTTATTTTAAGCATTTGACACCTTTTGAGCGATCGATCCTATTGAGTTCTTGATCTTCAATGAAGCGGTGTCATTATTAAAAGTTTTACCTTAAAATACCGGTAGTCCAACCAAAACCAACAGAAGCTTAATCACATATACAGGTTAAGGATGCATCAGGCAATTAAAGGTAGGCCTATTAATTTGCCTGATATTTTTGAAGTAGAAACTTTTGAAACGCTTTCTTAAATTTAAGTTTTGACAAAGATTTCATGTCCCTAGAAACCTTGTTCCATATTTGAGCTGCTGAAAATAATGAGATGGACTTGCCTGCGTTTGTATGGTTTAATAGTGTAAAAAATTTAGTTTAGATGATAGTCTGGTATGATGATGATGCAGATTAGTCAAATTTGCTGACATTTGCTTACCAGGCCAATTGCCATAATATTTATTATGAACAGCTATCTTCAATTTATATATATCATCTAATTTGAGCAGTTTTAATTCACTAAAGAGTGGAGTAGAAGGCGTGCATTATGGGCTTCTTGTTATGATTCTTAAAATTCGCTTTTGGGTGGTTTTCGGAGGTTTAAGAGTAGTTGGAGAAGCTCTTCCCCAACTTGAGATGCAATGCTGAAGATGGGGATACGTAGTTTAAGCTATAGTATAATGTTCTCGAAGTTTTATTGGTAACGTATGGTTTGATTTTAGAAATTGCTCAAGATCCTCTGGCAATTTTTGAACTTAAGTGACTTACGTGTTCCTTCCATGACAGGGTGTCATCCATCATCATTCCTAGATATTTAATTTATTCACACGAGCAATCTTGCTCTGCCCTATTTGTAGCATAAACGTGAATTGTTTAATCCTCTTTTTAGTAAAAATCAAATAATTTGCTGTTTTGTAATTTGTTGTTAAGCTGATGGGCTTTCATCCACTCATCTGCTTTACTTAGTTTTTTATTAATTTCATTCTGTAGCTTAGAGGGGTTTGAATTGGTATGTGATAAAATTGCATCATCTGTACTCTTTTTTAAATTTAAGTTGTACTCTAAGATTGGTAACTGTGGGTAGGTCATTGATATATATTAAAAAAAGTAAGGGCCCTAGAGTTGAGCCCTGGGGAACTCCACAATTACAGTTGAGCCAGCTTGATTTCACGTTATTAATGATGGTGCATTGCCCTCCGTTTATTAAGTAGCTTTGAAGCAATTTTAAACGGAGGCCACGTATGCCACATTTATAAAATTTAGACAGGAGTATACTGTGATTGACCGTATCGAATGTCTTTGCTACATCTAAGAAAATGGAACAGGTTATACTTTTTTTCTAGGTTATACTTTTTTAGTTACATCACAAAAAAGAAGACGTAAATAATATTAACAATTATTGGCCTATTTCGATTCTCTCCCAATTCAATGAAATATTTAAAAAATTAATCAGCTGTAGACTGACGCAATTCCTTTAAAAATTTAATTTGCTCAGTGATCATTAATTTGGCTTTAGAAAAAAAATACTCTACAGCTTATGCCATCAACAATATATATGATAAGATAATCAAAAATATTGATAAAGACCAGTTCAGTTGCTGTCTTTTTCTTGACTTGTCGAAAGCCTTTGATACTGTTGATCACAACATTTTACTATTTAAAATGAACAAATACTTTGGAATTCGTGGAATTGCATTGGATCTTTTCGCAAGTTATTTAAATAACAGACGAAAATACACTAAAATTTATGACGCTAAATCAGAAGAGAAAACAATAACTTGTGGTGTTCCTCAGGGATCATGCCTTGGCCCTACTTTGTTCCTAATGTATATCAATGATCTTCCTTTAGCCTCCGATTTTGGCGTCACAATGATTGCCGACGACACTTTTTTATTGCTAGCTGAGAGCAATCTCAACAACTTGGAAAATCGAGTAAATCATCAACTGCATTGATTATTGGCTTCGCAAAAACAAACTATCGCTAAATTATGTAAAAACAAACTACATGATCATCAATAACTAACCAAGAACCAAAGTAGATTGTGAATTTAATCTGCATATAAATGACTATACTATTTCTAGAGTGAATAAAGTTAAATATTTGGGCGTATTACTTGATGACGTTCGCACATCAATCATTTGTCCTTGCAACTGGCGCGTTACTCTGGATTATTTTATAAACTACGACCATTTGCTTCTAAGGAAACCCTGAGTATGCTTTACTATAGTTTAGTTTATTCACGAATACATTATGGAATTAGCGCCTGGGGTACAGCCTCTGAAGTCAAACTGAAACAACTTCGAGTTAGACGCAACACAATCTTGAGAATTATTGGTAAAAAAGATTACAACACCCCCATAACCGAGTTATATCAGCACCTAAATTTCTTAGTTCTAGATGATATCTACAAATTAGAATTAGCCAAAATTATGTATCTATTACATCACAATGATCTTCCACCAGTTCTGAACAATTCTTTTACAAAATTGAAATCCATACACTCTCACGATTCTAGACAACTTGATAAAAACGTTTATTTTCTGCCTCGTGTTAACAAATCTTTCGCTAAAAATCTTCTAGCATTTAGAGGCACAAAAATTTGGAGCATGATAGATCCCACAATTAGGAGCATGCCCTGGGTTTCCTGTAAAAAGAAATTGAAATTGAAATTACTAGATAACTATAATTGTTAACTGTTTTCTGACTTGATCTGATAACCACACACCAACCTAGCAACCCAAATGTCTTTCGCTTTGCCTTTTCCCCCTGAAATTTTTTTGGTTTTTGTATTTTTTTGTCTTTTTCATTATCGTTTGTTGTTATTGCGTATTTCATATTATCATTTAATTGAAAGCCTCTATGCCTTACATCATATCGGGTAAATTTTCATGTTTTTCGTGCTGCGCATGTTAGGAATTATCTGACTGGAAAACCTAACGGTTGCTCGATGCTTCCTAGCCTTCGCACAATGTTTGACATTTTTTTTCCTTATTGAATGTTGTGCTCTATTTTCGTTGTCATCTGTGCAGGCAAATAAAGAAAATACTACTACTTTGTTTTAGGCTGTTAATGGTGTCATCACATATTTGCGATACTGCCAATTCAGTGGCGTAGTTTTCCCGGAATCCAAATTGATATTTATAGAGAATGTTATTAATTGTGAAAAGGTCATACAATTGCTTGTAGAGCTATTTTTCAAAACTTTTTGAAAAAGGTGATATTAAAGAAATTGGCCTATAGTTGCTACATAAATAATCTGCTTGTCACCAGATTTGAATACAGGAATGATTTCGACAGTTTTGAAAATGTCGGGAAAGGTTGACGATGATATGCAACAGTTAAATATGTCAACAAGAGAAGCGGCAATTATAGATGCTGCCATTTTAATAACTTTAGAGAGGGGCTATTAGATTGTGTGTTTTTTAAAGAATTCAAATTCATTATTTGATTGAAAATTTCTTCCACAGAAATAGATTTAAGTAAAAAGGACTTGTTCTGCGCTTGTAAGTTTGACGTTGGTGATTGTGAAGAAGATGGATTTGGTATTTTATTTGCCATTCTATGACCAAGATTTGAAAAATATTCATTAAAGATGTTGCTCATATGCTGGAAATTGTTCACCAGCACGTCATTTTTATCTTTTATGACAGAGATATCTTGTTGTTTAGTCTTTTTGTATTTTATTATATCTCTGATTGTTTTCCAAAGCAGACCACTGTTGTGTTGAACTTGACTAATTTGAGTGTTATAATGAAGCTGTTTTGCTTTCTCTTTAAGATTCGTAAGTTTGTTTCTGTGGACTTTCCACTGCATTTTAGTCTCTTCATTATTGTTGTTAAGCATTTCAATGTGCAGTTTGTTTTTCTTTTTGATGGACATCAGAATATCTTTTGTTATCCAAGGTTTTTTGATTAACTATTGCTCTTTTCTGTTTTTTTTTTTGCCTAATGGAGCATGTATATTTAGTGTTTTTAAGAATATATTAATAAAACCCAAAACCGGCCGTTAGCTCAGTTTCTAAGTGCGCGCTATCGGTGCGGGAGGTCTGGGGTTCGATTCCCGGACCGGTCAAATCGGCACATTGCCGCCAACGACTCGCCACCGTTGCGACGTTTCTTCGGAGCTGTGTTGCCCAGGCGCTAAGCCACGGAGATTGGCCCCGCAATTCGTTACACGCTTCGGCGTAATACGGCGAGTATAATGAAGATTTGATTTTTTTTTATTTGATTTTCAATAAAAATACTGCACATAATGTTTGAGTTACCGTTTTTAGTACCGAGGTTTTTAAACATATTGTCAAAGTCAGTCAAGAAATCATCAGCTACAAAGTTTTGCTATCACGTATAAGGAAACTTGAACACATTTTGCCTAAAGGTTTAAAGTCAAAATTAACTGCAATTATTGGGAAATGGTTAGACAGGACATCCAGCAAAATCCGAGAATTTTGTCACTTTGTGCATTATTAGTATAAAAATGGTCAAGTAGGGTGGCAGAATTAGAACACTCTCTGGTAGCATTTTGTATGGTTCGGTTACACCCAAGACTATGAAGTGTATTTTGGTAGTGTTTGATAGTATCTCTTTTAGAATCCATTAGATATATATTAAAGTCTCCACAAATATAGAAATAATTATTATTTCTGCTCAGCTTGTCAATTATAGTGCCAAATTTGTTTGAAAACAATCTTACATTAGAAGTAGGGTGGCGATAAACTGCCCCTACAATGCATTTTTTATTTTTGGGAAGAAGTTCAATCCTGCGACTTGCTGCGACCGGAAGTTTTCCATTTTCCAGGTACAGATATAAGCTAATAGTGTTAGACTAGAGATGACACGGGCTGACTTTTTTGCGACCCCGACCGCCCATAACCCAGAACCTCTTGTCCTGTAGCGGTAACCGACCGGGCAACTCATCCCTAAAGCCTGGTCTACACTGAGGCCGTGCCAGGCTGAGAAAAGTCAAGACAAGCAAAGCGACGTGTCTACACTGGAACTGTAAAATGGTCAGACGCGGCGTGCTTTTTAAGTTGATGCAATCAAACGTCATCGTAACGGTATGGAGTTGGCAAAGTGGTTGGTGCATTGGGCTGCGTTGAAAACCAAAAATACACTGATACAGTTGTCTGCTTGGATGCTAACTAGTGGGCCAGTACCCTACAACCAGGGAGTCGAACCGAACCTGAACCGGAGTTCTATAAACCGGTTTTGCGCTATTTTTGTCAAACCTTAACCGAACCGTATTTTTCAAAATCGCAAAGAGCGAACCGGAACTGAACCGAATAATTTGAGTACTTGCGAATCTTAACCAAACCCGAACCAATTGAAAAAGCGGTTCGCTCCGTGAGGTCACACGCGTCACTTTGAAGGCGGCTTATATTCAAAGAAACACAGTACTTGCACAGCTTTACAAGCAGTACATTGGCCCGTCAGTGTGAAGATATGTTCCTCATCAAAGTATGGACCGCCGGTGTCAGAGCATGGTAACAATTTAATTATCTCGAAATTGGCTTTACTACAAGTATTTTGTGTATTATATTGGCTTGTTCATGCAAAGAAAAATTGCTTCGTACGTTTCATTTTTTAAATTGTGTTACTAAAATTATACCATTTTTTACTGCGAACCTGAACCGGAACTTTAAAAACCGGTTTTGAAATATTTTTTGCTGGAGCGAACCAAAACCGGAGCGTTTCAACTTTGAATTTATCTGAACTTTAACCGGAACTGAACCGAAATTTGAAACTGCTGTTGAACTCAAACAGAACCTGAACCGGAAAAATTAAACGGTTCGACTCCCTGCCTATGACTGTACTCATTGCAACCCAAAATCCTAACCAAACAAGTCAACTTTATTGATCAGATGGCCGAGTGGTATAGAGCGTCTGCTTCTGGATCGATAGACGGGGTTCGATTCCGAGTCGGGTCAAACCAATGAATTAAAAATTGGTATTCACAGCTTCCCTGCTCGACGTTCAGCATTTCAGGGACAGTGTGGAGAAAGCTGGCAAGTTTACTTGTTGTGCCGTTGGGAAAGGCGCTTAACGGAATTCCCCCATCTTAGTGTGGTAGACAGATGGCCGGCAACTCCTAAGCAAGCTCGTATAGCGCATTGATCGCTTTCTCGTAATAGGAGGATATATATGCCAATAATAATAAAAAATAATAATAATTTGTTTGCACTGAAATAGTCATTAAATAGTCAATTACACAACAACTTTTAACGTAAAAATGATAAAACAGTACAAAAGTTAGTTTGATTAGTAATCAAACAGTGGCAAAGTGGACAGCGCAAGACAATTTCCTGATCATCTAAGTCAAGTTGCTCATATCCAACTAGCGTAGAATTCGCAAATTTCTACACTAGAAATTTTGGAAGCTGGTTGTTGTTGGGCAGGGGTAGGAGATCCTGAAGTTGTTGGGTCTGTTGCAGGCATCTACACTAGTCCTCCTGTGAGTTCAATCGAAAAATCAAAAAAGCAACAGATTGAGTCCACCAAAAGCAGCAGTCCCCTTCAATGGGGTATCTTTATCTACTATACACAAATGTATCTGAAATCGTATTCAAATAGAATGGATTAGTTCACAACAATGGCGCAGCAGATTACACATGAGTACACACATAATGTAATGCACTTAATAATATTAGTAATTATGATGTTATCATGACATAATGCCACGACATAATTTTTATTTATACAGGTAAAATAAGGTTTCTTGTCACATTTATCATTCTACATCAGCAGTGCCTCTCAATCACTTCCCATGATTACTTCTGACTAATGTTATTACACTTGGACTATTGCAGCTAAATGGTCCAAACAGCCCAGATGCCAGCGTATATAGGCAACCAGCAGGTGTACACAAATAAGATGTACAAGATGCAGTCATGCACGAACAAGATTGTGGGCATGCTACTTATGCATAAACAAGACGTAGACAACCAACAAGTATGCACAAACAAGATTGTGAGCATGTTTTCCATGCACAATCAAGATGCAAATAACAAACAGATGTGCAAGTTATTGGTATGAAGGGCGAGACACAATGCCATAATGATCAGTCATTTTTCATAAGGCTTAGGACGTCATTAAGGAAAAACTAAGGGGGTGTGTACCAGTAGCGGCTCGTGACCAAAATGATTGGGGGTGCTGCAAATGCTAATAACATTGAGACTAAGCCAAGTATGCCCTATAACTTCTTACGCTTATAAACGAAGTGTATAGGATGGGCCATAATTTCCAGGTCGTTCCTAGTACTAAAGTGTATGTTATTATCCTACAGCTCAGAGACACGTGTGCTACATCCTCGAACTTTATTTTATTCTTGCTCTTTTGGGAACAGATGTAACAAAAATCTACCATTGAATTTAAACATGCAAACATGGGAGGGAAAACTTTTCACCACTAGAAATATAATGAGTGCACCTCATGCAATAGTTTCAGTACGGTAAGGGGGCAATGGCACAAAAAAGTTTGAGAACCACTGGCCTAGAACTTACGTATACATGTCATCTCATCACATGCGTCAAAACTAATAATGATTGCAGCTTCCTTTCATGTATTTTAGCCCAGCTTCTGATTTAAGACAAGGACTACTAAAATATTTTTGTATTATCTGACACTATAATAGTGACTGCACTCAGTGCAGCAGTGATGAAGGTCTTAAGACCGGTCTTGGTCTGAAGACCGGTCTTAAGACCAGTTTTTTAAGGTCTTGGTCTTGGCCAAGACGGTCTTGACCATTTAGTTTGGTCTCAAGACCGAAAGAACTAAAAAGCATCTACAGTAGCAAAAAATTTAAGTGATCCTGCACAGCTCGAAAAAGTATCCAACAGCGTGTATGTGATTGTGTTGTTCTTATTTCTTTTAAAGGGGCAATAAAGTCAGAATCGTTGTTTATTTTATAAAACAAATCGTTATGGAAAAATTTTTGAAATTTTTTTGCGTTGACCCGGTGCATTTTAATCGCCTAATTCCGAAGATATTAAATTTTAAAAATTTGAGAGTCCTCTGAGAATATGACGTCATCCATTTCCACAACATGCTAAAAGTCACGTGATATTAACTAAGAACAGATTGCAAGAAGCAGCTGCTTATATGGCCGAAAATGAAAGAATAATATAGGCAGATAAAACGCTAGCGTTAGCCTTTGGGCTGACCCGTAGCAGCGTTTGAGCTGGAGCCTATGTGTCTGAAATCTGCCAACGTAGCCACACAATTTTTGGAGACCTAGGCTGCCAACATATTTCGCGAATAGAACGCTAATGAATCCGTGACATAAACTTTCATGAAGCGTTCGAGTTTGGGTTTATTTTATTCCACGACCTAAAACACAAAACTAAATCAATAAAGAGTAATAGCTTAACTGAAAGCAATGATTTTATTTGGAGAAGTCATCAACGAATATGAATATTGTGAATGCTGTTGCTTTCCATACACTGTTCCAAATCATCAAGCGTGCATTCCTTCCTGTGAGCCAGCTGCAAATTTACACAGCATCCATGAATGATGCAATCATTGTTTCCACATCCTATAGCTGCATGCTTTGCAATGGGTTACCTCAGACTCTTGACACAAGCATCACAGACTGCAATTCTGCCTTCTTTTTTATAAAGTGGTTTTAATAAAGTGTTGTTTGGAATAAATATCAAAGTATTAATTTTTGCATGGTTGTATCATTTTTTCCAGCAAAGACTCCTTGGGTATCAGAGTTTGAAAATGAAAGTTTCAAATAAAAATGAAATTTATAGAAAAATTTTATTAGCAAACCAGCATGAAAGCTGAAAAATAATATATGAATAAATGTATACCGTAATTAATCAAGAGATCATCATAAATATTGCTTACCGGTACACTAGTACAGGAAACAGTAGGCTATGATGTCTCTGTAATAAACATTTTACAAATTTAGCCAGGACTTAAAACAGCATAGGCCTAGGCTTATCAATAATAGTAACAAAAAATCAACCATAACAAAATGTAAACTAGGCTAGCCCATTTATCTGTTTATGCCTAACATATCCAACTCAAACAGAAATGAATTCCCACCTAAGAATATGCTTTTCTGGCTAAATGAATAAAGTTTTGTCTAGTCTAAGGTCCAATCAAAATTTTGCATTCAAAATAAATTATCTGAAAACCCAGTCACTGTTTGAGAAAACTCCCCTTAGGCAGGGTGTACCAGTGTACTTTGATCAGGGTAGAAAAGAAGGATGGTGCTATTGTGCAAAATATGTAAATATGGACCAAAATTCCTTTTTAAACTTAGCAGTTTGGAAGTTTCAGTCTTATTAGTCTATCAACCAAGAGGTACTGGTTGAGAGAGCCTACGCCAGTCAGGGTGTGCTGGAAGTACAGTAGTAGTCTATCCTGTAGTACGGCACTTCAGTGCTTTGCTTGATAAGGCTAGCTAGACCAAACTAGAGTTGCCAGATTATTTTTGCTCCAAGCAGCCAAAAAGTAGCCAATTCCATTTAAAAGTAGCCCAAGTTTTTGACGCAGACTTCACAGCCACAAAGTCCAAGACAACAGTATAATTTTAGCTACCATATAACGTTTTTGCTAAATCATGCACAATGAAGATAATTCGTTAGGTAAGCTTTATCAATATCTCACTGCACACCTATTGCAATTTGGCTTCTTACCTATTGTTTATATAAAAGTAGCCTGTAGTTTTGGAAAAAAATAATTTTACTCTTCCTTAGAAAACATTCTTTTTTTAACTAGTCTAACTGTGGTTGAATTGGCGCTCAACATATCATCAGTTACGCTCAACATGCACCTGCTTAATCTTAAAAATATATTAGCTATAAGAGTTTGGAATATCTTAAATCATATAAGAAAGAATTAAATATCAAAGGAGAAAATTTGTAGAAAACCATACTTTGTACTGATAGAAAAAACACTCGCTCAAACTTTCAGTCGCCGATGCCTTAAGACTCGGCTAAGATTGCACTTACATCAGGCCCGGCGCCAAGGGGTTGCTGGCTCTCCCAATCGACATGCTTGCACCCCCCGCCCTTCAACAAGCTTTCTCTTTTGAAGACAGCGGCTTTTGTGCTTAAATTTAAACTTCCCCCACCCTCACAAAAGTTTGACCCCCCTGAGTGGACTGCTCTGGCGCCGGCTCTGACTTATACTAAATATCACTGATGATTTAATACCGTATAACAATCAAGAATCAATTCCGATCATGAAATGCGCTGGTAGCCTAAAGGTTGGCTGATTGGCTTGAAAACCTCACGTTTTTTCATCAGAAGCATTTACGTCAGAAGCATCCCCCCGAACTTGTTCCTCAATCAGCTACAAATTTGTGCTGCCAAAAAGGAATGATACGCTTGAAAACCTCACGTTTTTTCAAGCGTATCATTCCTTTTTGGCAGCACAAATTTGTAGCTGATTGAGGAACAAGTTCGGGGGGATGCTTCTCGAAAATTTTTTGAATAATTTACTTGCTGTAATCGCTATTTTAGTGCTTTTTGAATAATTTTCAGGCAAATTTTGTTTAAATTTGTTTGACACTAAGTCTGAGTGCTTCGCCAAATATGATGCATTTTGTTCACACATTCTCGATTATGCTGTGGGCTATGCGTGCTTTGGCGTAAGGCTTATTGCTATCGAAGAGGTTCCGAACTGATAGAAAAATTGTGACAGATCAAAAACATTTTAAAAAATTTCTGGTGGAGAATGCATACCCCTCATCCTGTTCCCCCTGAATCCGCCCCTGGCCACAAGCTACAGAAACCAATTTTTTTCAGTCATTTGGCACCATTAGTTTTGTTCTTTTTTACTAAAAGGCAGAGTCAATAGGGGGGGGGGGCATAGCACAATGGTCCCCCACTAAATACGCTCCTGCATGCGGTGTTGCAAAATTAAACACTTCTCTTACAATTCAACGTAGTTTTCTTTAATGAAACATATTTTTAAAAGTAGCCAATTGTTAAAAAATCGCCAAAACTTGCCAGCAAGTAGCCCAAAAAGTCGCAAGTCGCCAATCCAAAATTTCGATCGCCAATCATGATTAAAAGTAGCCCGATTGGCGATAAGTAGCCCAATCTGGCAACTCTGGACCAAACGACTATGATTACCATAGTGATGAAAAACAAAATAGCCGCGGAAACTAACTCCTCAGAGGACTATTCATTCCATGGAGGTTGGAAAGCTGCAATAACTTTTGAAAGAAGGCGTTTCTGGATGTAAATCAAACACCATTCAAAAATATAATTTTTTTAAAGTTTTTTAAGCCAAAGTGAAAATTTGGGGTTTATTGCCCCTTTAACATTCTGTATATATTTTACCTGTTTTTTTTTGTTGCTATAGAAAAATAGAGATAAGTGATAAACTGTTAATTTTCATCCCATTTTTATGGTCTTGATCTTGAAAAAAATCAAAGGTCTTGGTCTTGACAAAGACGGTCTTGGTCTTGAAAAATTTACAAGGTCTTGGTCTTGTAGGTGATGGTATTAACTACATCACTGCACTGCAGGTATCGGTATGTCTTTTTTCGATAAGAAAGTGTGCTGAAGCGAGTTTTTTTTATGTGAAAACCGTAAAAATACCCCGCCCCAGCCCCCAGCGATCTCCTCTTTTGTTAAATCGTGGGGCCACACTGATTGCGCATAATGTCCATAATTAAGGAGCGGTTTGAGGTATCAAAATAAATTTCGATTTATTATCCAAAATTTGGGGTATCACAACATATTCTGATACCTTTTCCTAACTTCCTTTTTTCGTAATGTTACTCAATGCTAAATATACGGCTTTTACAAAGATTGTGATCAGTAGCCAATCTGTTTAAGTTGTTACTCGGGCCCCTCCAATTTTTTTGGCTGCACGACGCCTCTGGTACCGTGAGCGAAAAATGTACCAGCAGTAACATAGCCAACAGAAGTGTTGCGCTACTTGTTTTTAATAACTGCCATATTCAATTTATTCATGGGTTGTTGCACAAACTTTAGTCATTTCTAAAAAAGTGCGCACTCGCCTAAGTGTCTGCGCACACAGACTACAAAAAATTAGAGGGAACATTGCCGGTAAGTTGGATTTGCCGGAAAACCGGTATCCGGTTCTCCGGTAAATATGCTATCCGGCACATCCCTAGAAAAAGCACTATGGTCACAGTGTACTTATAGTTCTTACAGTGGACCCACTTAACAAAAAAGCATTGTTGCGTATGTCCACAAAAATGCTGCAAATGCTGTGATATAATAGTTGCTTTTTAAAAAAGTTCATCTGTTCTATTGCCGTATTGTTGCCGTTTCCAAAATTTGCTATTTTTATTTTTTGTTTTTATAAATGTCAAGGAGCCATTGCAGATTGTTTAACTACGTAGAAGAAAATAAAAAAAAGTGACAAGCAGTTTATAGTTTAATAAAAACAATGAAATTGCTCACCATTATTTTTTCATTTCTCAGGATAGGAATGAGCCACACGATTTGAACAGATGAACTCTCAATTCTGATTTTCGTTCCGGATACTGAACACACAGAGTGGTTCCACCATAGACTCCTTAGTGGACTGGAAACTGCGTCACGGTTGATTGAACAGACAAATTTTGAAACAATTTTACTCTGTAATCACTAAAAAATGAGAAACAAAATTTCACATGTTCTAAGACAAATATTTCTTATATTTTTTAAGAATTTTTGTTTAACTATTTTAGCTTTATATATTACACTATTATTCATCCTAAATATGACCAATTTCACAGCTGAAAATCCTGATACGCATGAATGAATTCGTGCAAAATCGCATTAGTCAATCGTTTTCTGCTATTACCATGGTAGTAAAGAGGAGAAAAGGTTGATGAAGAACCACAGTTTCTATAAAGTTGGGTATAAAAAAGTGTTAAAACTCTTATTCAATACAACGCGCCTTCAAAGTGATGATGAGAATATCAGTAAACGCTTAGTCTATCTGCCTTTTAGGTTAGCAAATGCCATTTCTATCCATAACAGCTACCAGTATCTAGTCAGATTAGCAGTAGATTATGAAAAGCTACAAACAAATTTTTATTTAAAATCTTTAAAGTTGAGTTGTAGACTAGCTAAATAGCCAACTACAGATTGTTCAACTACAGTCTCTTTTATACTGTGTAGAACCGTAAAGGAAACACTGCAGAATGAAAGTGATTAAGCATTGGCTTTTTGCCCAGCTTAGTTTGAAGACGAGTGCTGGGCTATGCATGGGTAGAATCTAGACTTGCTTATAACTTAATAAGGGACAAATATTTGAGGTTAGAGACTGTAATAAAGCCAAGCTTGGATTCAAACCACAATTCAGCAAAAGCAGCGATTTTTAGACATACCGGTACCTGTCAATCCACTTTGTTGACAATTTGCACCGGTTACAGGCTATTGTTGCTTCATTTCATGTATCCATTTGTATAGCATTACGGTATAGCTTGGAGTTGAAACGTTTTGTCCTACTGTTATTCTGCAGAAAATCATCAGCGTACTGTACAGTGCTCTTCTAAATATTGTTATTATCTGTAAAGTGTAGACTATTTTATTTTTAAACTGTTAGGCTAATTATGATTGAATTGTGGGAGGACTTCTCTGTAGAGGAAATAGAAACCTGTTGCATTCTTATTGAGGTATGTATTGGTATAAATGCATTTTTTATATTAAACCTGTATTTAGTAGGCTACCTGTACTCAATCAGTTAAAAAGTCTTTTACAATTAACGTGCAAAATAATTTCCTATTACTTGGTAAACTTACGGAGAGTAAACTGATAATGCTATTTACATTATAAAGCAGGGGTAGGCAACTTCTCTAGTTGGTTGGCCAGATGTGGGAAAATGAAGTCCTGGGATCTGGGTCAGTGGGCGTGCCAAATTATTACAAAAATGGTATTCATTTTCCCAACCATATATAATTATTTACCTATCCAAGAACAAAAATGATAAATCGTGCTTATAATGAAAAGTTTAAACTCCACAAAGAACAGAGTAATGTTGAGTTTTTTCAACACAGCAAACATACTGTTTTATTGAAAACCTTTTTAAGAAAAAGCACTTCGATATCCAATCCTTGTTTTATATGCTCGGCTCTCTCTCAACTTTAAACGTTTCTTGGGAAATTCCATGGTTAATAAAACTTATTATCACGTCTATTGTACCGGTATATCATTTCTTTAAAATGTAAAAAATTGTAAAGCTAACGCTAGCTGATAACAGTTAAAGAATAGCTAATTACAGTAACGGTCACACAGTAGTAGAAAATGTTTGCAACACTCAGGCACTGTCTGCTCTGATCTAATTTCCAGCAATCACAGTGAAATAAAATTAACCGTTTAAAATTGTGCCCATGGTTGTTATCAGATTATTGTTAGAAGTAAGCAGCCAAAAAGTAACAGATTATGTAAAAGTAGCCCAGATTTTACCACGAATTTTAAACTTTTAAAACCACAATTTCTTTAAAAAACCTAATTTGAGCAATGATACCATATGAACTACTTAATCATGCAGTATATTTGTGGGAAAAGTTTTCAAAAGTATTAGGTCTTATAGTGTCTTTTGTGTCTTTACTCATGTGCACTGTCTCTGGCCACATACAGTACCGGTATTTTAGGATATGGTTGGGTACAATTTGCAGGCGGGTCAAAATTCCTTCACGGCTCACGTACCGTATGTTGCCCATGCCTGGTATAAAGCATCGAGCATTCACTACTTGTTAAGTGATGGTGGGCAGAAAAGTAACAATATCGGTATAAAAGTTCTGAGCATACTAAACTTAAAGATTGTAGACCCCTCTAGAACACTGCTATTACATTCTTTAAGTTACGGTACTTAGAAAAAATGCATGGGGTTTACTTTTTTACTTTTAGGACCAGTTTTATGCACACATCTTTTAATCTGTTTCAATTTGGCTCTTTTTTTTAGACAACAGCTCCAAAGAGCAACACCAATGCCCCTTTTGTGTATGAAATTTGCGTGGAGAAGACCAAAGAAATTTTAGTCGAGGCAGTAAAGTTGGCCAAAAAGTTCAATCGGACTTCAATTACGTCAATCCAACGGAAAATGCTTTATGCTTCACAAAAAAATAAAAATAACCATGTTGTATAATTCCCAACCAAATCTATCTTCATTTTATTCAAAGTTTTCAGCAGAATATGTAAATGCAGTTAAATATTTGGACTGGAACAACGCTTTGCTGCCCTTTTTATGCTTAGGGTGTTTGACGTGATTGCAAAAAGTGACAAGGAGAGGGGTGGAACAAAGACTATATACTAAATGACTGGAAACTCCCCGGATACCAGGAAAAACTCGTTCACTCGGTCACGCTGTAATGCATATGAAGAAAAGCACTAATTTTGTGCGCGGTATAATGGAAAGAGATAGGAGATTGGTAGTCTGCTAGCATAGTTTCTGTTCCTAAATCTATAAAAACAGGAATTAAGCCAGTTGAAGGGAGTGGGGATGTAAGTATTATCCTGCACTTCTTAGTTTCAATACTGACAGACATATTGCGATATGTTTTAAGTTGAATAATAAGAGTTTTGGATGGCCCTTAAAGGTTTAAATAGCTAGCCTAACAATACAAGGATTAATTTTGAAGCCTTCCTGGTGGATCGAAGTCTTGTGTAGTTTCTATGATTACTTAGAGTGATAACGTTTTCAACAATAATAATTTAACCTTTTGAGACTATGTAGTTAAGTATGAAATCAGTCATGGGCCAGTCTTTTCTGCTACTTTGTTAGTCCTGGTTTGCTGGTGCAGTAACATTTTTTATGAACTCCAGACTATGCCCGCAGCTGTGCAATAAAGTTGTTTCAATTTCTAAAAACTGCCAAGTACTTGTAGTTTATCGATTTATTCAAAAAGACTAAAAAACTCACCCTCCAGGTGTAAAAATATGTGATTGCGATAGGCTGACAAACATACCAGTAAGCTGACAAAAGGACCTGTACAATCATAAATCAAGTTGCTAATACAGTAAAGGAGAGGAGTGTACTTGGTCTATTTTTTTTAATTGTTACTTAGATTGAACTCACTCTATATTTATTTAATTGTTATAACCACTAATTTATTTTCAGCAAAAATAGTCTAGTCTAGGTTTATGTTTATGATCTAGGCTCTGCTCTGGGCAGTGTTTGGTGTAGTCTCTGGGCTTATGTCTAGTGATCAAATTGTAGACTTGTCTTAGTTTTATTATTTTAAACTAAAATGATGAATTGTCTTTTGGCAATAACACTCTTGCGATGATGTTTTTGATTGTGCTTGTTCAATGCATTGCTGAATGCTGATATGCGACAGTGCAAGACATTGCAAGTTTGATTGGCAACACAATCTGCATAAACTTCAAATTTGCCTGAATATTTGGTGCAAATTCAAGATTTGAAATATAGAGAAGACAACAAGAAACTGTTTTATCGAACGTTTTTTGAGATGGAAAAAGCATACCTTCCCAGCAACTGGGGAAAAAAATGTAGTGGCGTCCGGAATAATTTATTCTTCTTTTGATGATTACGACCAGCCCAAACTGTCGCTTGCTGTTTCAAATATGACAGCAACTTGCGGATATTATGGCTAGCTGGAATACCATAGGCCCGCCTTACGGCTTGCCCGTTAACACCAAATCGTAAATGCTACTCTACTAGGCTTAGCAGCAGCCAAGGTTTGTTTCGGGTCTCAGCGAAATTTCGGTACTAAAAATTTTAAAAAGTCCCCTTACTCTACTATTTTTTTTATATTTTTAGTAATGTGACTTTAGACCAGGGGTGGGGAACCTGCGGTCCGCGGGCCACATGCGGCCCGCTTAAGTTTTGAATGAGGCCCGCGTCAGAACTTTGTAAAGCGTACAACAAACTGGTTGTAACGATATAACTGTTCAATATGTTTTGTTTTATGTGCTTTGTATACTGTATGCTAGTAGGTTTTATACCGATGCGTTGTTTTTCCGAAGTTTTATTCGTGGGATTGTTTTGTAAGGTTGCATTATGAAGTCATAAATTTCTACTGACGTAATTTCTCTGGTGAATATTCTCGACAGATCTTTCCTTTACGTAATTTCACTGCTTGTGACGTCACAATTGTGCTTACTGCGGTTTGGTGTGAGTTTTCGCATGTCATATGATTTCTGTTGACGTCACAATCGTGTTTACTGTGATTTGGTGTGAGTTTTTGCATGTCATGTGATTTCTCTTCTTTTTTTTTCGAGAATGCTGTAGAACGTTCTCGAGCTTGAGTTTCAAGTATAAGTAGACGTGAATTTTCGAGCGTTATTATTCGAGTGTAGATTTAGTGTGCGTAGAGTAAGCAATATTGTTGTATGCTGAAGGGTATAGCCCTTGTTGTATAGTGTTACTGAAGTGAGCAGTGGAGCTTGTGTTTATATAGAAGCAGTACGGTGAGTACCGTAGCTAAGTGAGTTAAGTTGGGTTGATTATTATATTCGTTTGGTGAAAAAAGTCCTGATTTTTTCGTGACGTCAGATCTAAGAACGAATTAATTCCTACGGTTTGTCATACTATTCTTATCAATCGTCCTGTCAGCGAAGTAATACCATTTCCTATTTCGCGACGCTGGTAGAATAGGAAATATTAAGATTTTGTAAAAACTGCTTCACATTCTGCTGCATGCTTTATTTTGTGGCATAAAAACGCGCAAAAGTCTCTGATTTTGCGGCAAAAAACTCTGATTTCGCGGCGAAAACGCAACTCAGCGTGAAAGTTTAATAAATTTGCTACGTAATATTGCATATTTTTAAAACAAATTAACAAACTGAAAGTAAATGTGGCCCGCTGAAAATATTATACAATCAATGTGGCCCGCTATGCTTTGCCGGTTCCCCACTCTGCTTTAGCCTATACCCGGTAGGCCTATCGAACCAGCTTCGTTTTTTTGTTTTTTTCAGTAAAATTTCGGTCATAAAAAAAATCAAATCTTCATTATACTCGCGGTATTACGCCGAAGCGTGTAACGAGTGTTGTGGTTCATCTCCGCGGCTTAGCGCCTGGGCTACACAGCTCCGAAAGAACGTCGCAGCGGTGGCGAGCCGTTCGAGACACTGTGCCGACTAGACCGACCCGAGATTTGAACCCCAGACCTCCCGCACCGATAGCGTGTGCGCTAAGCAACTGAGCTAACGGCCGGTTAATTTTTTTTTTTTCGATTTTGAAATTTCGATCATAGCCCAAATTAAATTTGTAAAAACGGATAAAAATTAAAGTCATTTCGGTGAATTAGACCTAACGATTCAAGGAAATATTTTGCCAATATGCGAGCAACGATTGCAAACGGACTACCGGTGTCAGGTTTAACAGACATCAGGGACGGCGCCATTAAGTCAGAAATAAGTGGGGGGGGACAAACCAAGCGATGAAAATTTGCAAAAATTTAGACTCTTTCAAAAAGGTATGGCATGGAAAGCCTCCCCCAGAAAATTTCGAAATTTTGGAATTAATTTGGTGCATTCTGGCGTATATTCAGGAGGATTTTTCGTCGAAATGGGGACTTAGTACGAAGTAAAAATAGGATTACTAGTAAGCGTAATTGTTCAGAAATTGACATTGCCTTCGGTTATTGTGCCTGGTAGTACCGTAGCCCGATTCTGCAGTACAGTGTGCTACTGTACTTCAAAGTAGGCTATTGAAAAAAACGGTCTACCCTGCAAATCTTCGACCAAATTTAGTGAAAGATATGTAGGGTTACCATACGTTCTCCTTTTGGAGGACATGTCCTCCTTTTTGACCAAAAAATTGTCCTCCGAGGACGCCAAAAAATTAACACATGTCCTCTTTTTCAACATTACGAACAGTGAAAACATGTCACAACATTCTTCCACGAAAAATTTTGGAAAGTTTCAGTGCAAACTACGGTCTGCGGACGTGATGACCTTTTTTTTGGTCTTCACGGCTTGTTTTTGAGCAGAAAAATGAACATGTGCAGACGTGATGACCCTCAAAAAACCTGTTCTCTTTTTGCAAAGTGAAAATATGGTAACCCTAGATATGGTGTATTATTGCAATATCACGGCAAAGAATGAAAACGAAAAAATAATCCTGAAAATGTTGAAAAAGCAATGGCACTGACAGAATATGAGAAGCGTATAACGGTCAAAAGATAGCATTTTGTGGTCAAATTATATATTCCTCGGTTCCCTTGACCCTTTATCTAGTGATTTGTTAAAATTTTTGTGTTTTAAAGACAGGAAACCAGGAGAGGGTCCACGTCTGCCCCCTACCCTACCCCAGAAAAAAAAATTAACGGATTTGCACGATTTACAAAAATGGGCAGAGAAGATGTGGTGGGGGGGACTTGTCCCCCCCATTGGCGCAGCCACTGACAGACATCAAACTGATCAAAGTAGGTTTTATTTGTGTTGCGGTTGCAAAGGAGCACGTGTACATTTCGTTCAACGTATTGTTACCTCAAACATGACCGAAAAAAAATGAAATAACCAAAAATTTTGTAGAGTTAGCCCAATTGACCGAAGTCAAATTTAGAAAAAACAAACAAACCAGTATTGAACGAATTTTAATGATATGCTGTCAACGTGGGACTATCTAATCGCACGAGCCTAGATAGTTAATTGTATATCTACTATCCAGCCATATCACAAGTGTTGCTCAAATGAAATGACAAATAGAAAAGGAAATTATTAAAATTTATTGTTTTCTTACTTCATAAAGGCCAAGGAAATCATGCACAAACAAAAGCACACAAAAAATAACGTCACTATTCACCACTATAACATAGCCTATTAAACTGTAGAACTATCATCCTACACATAATACATATAATCGGCAGTAAAAAAAATTTTTAGAGCGGTAAGTGGTTTTACGGGAAAAATTAAGTGGGTTACCAATGTCTGTTTTATTCCCTTTTGCAATTGCTTTTCTTCCAAACATGCATATCACGAGGTGACTGACTTGCAGACATGGTGGATATGTTGTAATGCGGCACAATCAAATTAGAGATACCATCGCCGATGTTATGAAAGAAGTTTGCCATAATGTGCAAGTGGAGCCGCACTTGATTCCTATAGAAGGGGAAAGCTTGATAAATTCAAATGCCAGCACAGAAGATAATGCCAGATCGGATGTTTCAGGTAGAGGAGTTTGGGCTCCGTTTGATCGCACCTTCATTGATATAAGGGTAACTCACCCAAACTGCCGATCAAACAGAGAAAAGCCTCTCAGCCTTATCTGCCATCAACACGAAAATGAAAAGAAAAGAAAATACAATGAAAGAGTTTTAAATGTAGAAAGAGGAAGTTTTACACCTGCTGTGTTCCTAACAACTGGAGGGATGTCGCCTGAATGCAAAAGATTTGTCAACAGATTAGCAGAATTGTATGCTATTAAGAAAAAAAATCAATACCAAGAGGTGGTCCGATATATACTCACCAAAATCAGATTTGCTTTGCTAAGATCATGCCTTGTTGCACTTCGTGGGTTTAGGGGCAAAGTTGGTAATGGTATCTCTATTGCAAATGTGTCGTTTGGCCTCATTCCAAATAATCTAGTAGCAGAATAATTTTGTGCTTCATTAGGGAAGCTCTATATGTTTTTTGTAGATACAACTCAGGCTTGCTAAGTTTGTCATAATAATTTTTTTTTTTTTATTAGCGGTATTTTAATATATATATATATAACACATATATTTTTAGTTGCTTAGATCCACTGCAACCTATGGTATCACATTTTTGGTTTGTTTCATTTATGTTCTACCATTGTTTCTCTTTATGTTTTAAAATAAGTTTCAGTGTATTTATATATATAGATGTTTTTTAACGCTAACCTCTGCTTTTGTTTTTCATGTTGTTTGTTATTGATTAATTTTATACTGTAATTTTGATAATTGTTCATAATATTTGTACCTGGTGACTTTGTCAAACTTGCAAATGACTTCTGGGTTTTGAATTCCTTCGTGGTATGGTATGCTTCTGGAATTTGCTGTATGATATTATTGATAACTTTGTTCTTTATTTTTATGATTCCTTTGCTTATCATATTATTTTTTGCATGATATTAAATTGTATGTTAATTTATATACTTGTCTTAAATTATTTTTTATATATGGTTATATTAAATGTTCCACTTTTTCACATTATCGATATTCAAAATGCGTGTGATTAATGTTAATATTGTTTTTGTTTGGGCATTTGATGTACACTGTTTTTTACTATTTGATATTTTGTTTTTTGTGGTTCAAGTTCATAATTCTCTCTTGCACCTGTAATGTACATTCAACACCTTTTTTTGTGATTTTTTAAAGTTTTATGGCCAATTTTGTCCAAAATTAATGAACTTGGCGCAAAAAATGCATGCAAAAGGTCTGGCCATCTCGGTTTTTCTTCATATGCATCAGAGCGGAACGGAGTGAACGACCTTTTGTACACAAATGATCCTGTGACGTAATAAATCAAACGAGAGTTTCCAGTCATTACGTATATAGTCTTTGGGTGGAACGAGTCAAATTCAGCAGGAAATCACGGAGAGAAAAAGGTATATATTTTAACTGTTAGGCCAATTAAGTTTATGAAAGGCTACTGGTAATTATGAAGGCTTGCACACGAATTTTCAAGGAAGCAGGTTATGTGCATTAGACTTGCACATCAACCCAAACATAAAATCGACGATGTGTCGCGAGTTGTCAAATTTTTGTACTTGGTTTCTATATTTCTACCAGTAGGCTGCAAAGTTGGTGGTTTTCGTAGTTTTTCAAAAAAACTAAATATTTGTTAATACTACCTTCCATTATGTTTTTTTTTGTATTGTTCTGCTTCAGATCTGGTACATTCAAGTCTGAGGCAGGGGCGGCTCGCCTAAGGAGACTGTGGGACTGCAGCCCCCTAAATATTCCAGCTGTAACTTACTTTTGTGCAAGAATAATAATTATTATTGATCACAAAAGTTTTGAACTGAAACTTCGAAGGAATTGGGCAACACTGCAAACGCAGCGAGTGTAAAGTCCGTAAACTTAACACTTCGAACGGGACTGCCAGTTTGCAGTCTTCAACCCAAGCAGTCTATGTTCACACGATACAATAATATTTTTATGACATCACACGTGAGAATAGAAAAAAGGTAGTTTTTCGCTTCACTTTCTTTGGTTTCTTTTTTCAAGAGCAAAACGTCATCTAGGCCGAAATTTCTGCAGTCTCTCCCGCGAAACTCAGTTACATGTGCGAGGTTTTATATGAATAAAGCCAGTCGCTTTGCGCTAATCTGTGAGTAGACTTAATGTAGCATGTCCATTTCCTATTCTGTAAAGCGTCTTCAGGATATAAAATTCTGTACCGGTACTCTAACTTCACAAAAAAAATTATACATCAAGCTAGCGGGAAGGTCTACTTCAAATTTGAAAATTACCCTAACAGCCAAAAGTCTACAGTAGGTAAGACATATACCAGGCAGTTTAACGCTAATAGTTATCAACGGTGTGAGTGGATATGTGAATACGAATACACAGATGGGGTGTTTTGTTTTTCGTGCCTCTTATTTGGATTTGATAATGGCGACACTGCCTGGACCAAAATAGGGCATACTAACTAAAAAAAACTTCCAGAAAAAAATTAGAAAGCACGAGGAATCTTCTTGGCACATTAGCTGTGCCATCAATTTATCTCATCTTGGGCAGGCCATTATTGCAGTAGTTTTGAACACTGGGCATGCCTTATCTATAGCACGTCACAACGGGAGTGTTACGAAAAACCGTGCCGTTTTATCGAAAATTATCAATTGTTTAAGATTTTGTGGTAACTCTGAACTGTCATTAAGGGGACATGACGAGCGTAAAGGTTCACTTAACCCAGGGTTTTTCGAGGATTGCTAGGCTTCACGTCAAATTTGGATATAAGCTTAAAATCGCATTTGGTATCAGGGGCAGTTTTTAAAGGTTCGTTCACAATGGTACGAAACGAACTTTTGCAATCAATTTTGGAAATTGGTAAACAAGAAATTACAGATGAAATAAGTAAATCTAAATGCCTTGCAGTTTTGTCTGATGAAACAACTGATGTTTTTGACAAAAGCCAAATGGTAGTTGTATTTACTGTAGGTACGAGAAAAGTGGTGAGCCGGTTGAAAGGTTTTTGGGCTTTTTTAAGCCCACTCGTCTGACAGCACCATCATTGGCCAGTATCTTATTGGAAGAACTTTCAGGTTTGGTTGGGCATGATCCAGATAAGCTTATTGCTCAGACGTATGATGGCGCTGCCGCATTGAGCGGTACTCGAAATGGTGTATGAACAGGCGTTAAGCACATGGAGTTGGCCGAGTGGTTGGGGCATTGGGCTCCGAAGCTGGCTTCGCGGGTTCGATGCTCAACTAGGTCATCTCCATGATGCATGTACTTCACTACCACAAAAATCCTAAGCTGCAATTAACTGGCTTGAAACAAAAAAAAAAAAATGAACCGGCGTTAAGCAAAGCTTTGTATCCAAAAGCTCATTTTATTCACTGAGATGATCATCAATTAAATTAAATACTCCAAAAAGCTACCGTACATCTGCAAATTCCAAAGTGAGAATATTTTTGTATAGTTTGGCCGGTATTCCTCCATTTTTTTCTAAATCTTTGCAAAGAATGTCTGCTTTGGAGCAAATTGCAAGACGTAGGATACCATCATCGCCCGGCATACTTGGTGGAATTTTCAAAGTCGTTCTGTAAAATTGCGTAATATAAATTTTCTTCATAAGCATTCATTTCATTCCTGTGACTCTTACCATAACACGATTTGGCTGCAAAAAAGATGGTCGTTTTTTCAGTTAAAGTATTAATAGGCCTACGTTTAAGCTAATGCCATGCCACTTTTGATACCTTCAATCCATAATAAATCGCTGAAGTGTTGTAACTATAAGTTGTCAAGAAAAATAATAGTAGGCTACTATTCTACAGGAAAATTGCAGCCCCCCATTAAAAATGTGCACGAGCCGCCACTGGTCTGAGGCATAGTGTTCATTGGTAAAAATGCAACAACACACGAACACAGTCAATAATTTTGCCTTGGTTCCAATCAAAGAAGCTCTGTAGTAAAATCGAGTCCGCTTTATCATTCCTGCAACAACCTCTTAGTTTCGATTGCACGAAGCTCCCATTTCGAAGTTCTTACTTTGACGAAATGTGTGTCGTGCTGTATCATAGCTTTTTACATTTTTGTGCAGGTACATGATCATGCTATTCCTACATTAATTTTTTAGGCATTGTGGAGTATATTGCGGGATATACTTTACAGAAGGCGAAAAGAAAGCTTTTCAGCTTGCAATCGGAAGTTGCCAAGCTGTGTACAAACCAACTGCGTATGATTTTGGTAGCATTATAGAAACGAAGTGACTTAGCGAATGGAACACTCGCGGTGATTTTTTTTCCTCGCGAATGGAAATGGATCAAGCGTGGGTTTATAAACGCCATTATTCGCTACACTGCAACGACTTTCCTGTGGCGCAGTGACTAAGGGCGGAGCCTATGGTGGGAAGCGCTGCACTAGTTTTGGGTTGGGTTCTCGTCTCGACTTCGTTTCGCTTCGGTTAGGACGTTACGCTTCGGTGGATTCGGTTAGGATATTCGGCTTCGGTTCGACAGGTAAGGTTCGAAAATAAGGTTCGGCAGGTGGCAGTAATGTGATAGTGTGGTTGTAGCATAAGTACATAGGCTGCTGTATGCATGAATCTGCTTGTTCCATTCGCGAGGAAAAAAAAACACCCCGAGTGTTCCATTCGCCAAGTCACTTCGTTATAGAAAAGCAAGAAGGTCGCTTGCTGTTTCCAGTGTTTCTGCTGCTGCACATCTTTCAGCAAGTATATTTTATGCATGTGACAGAAATTTCAAAACGTCCTAAAGATGTAGATTTCTTGAATTTCTTACGTAAGATAAAAACCAGCAACTTCTACGAAATGGGTTTGGATCAGCTTTTGGATGAAGAAGAAGAACAATTTATTTGTTGCTAAAACACGTACAGAATATGTACATAATAACATAGAATCAGAATTATTTATATTGAGCAACAGGCAGCTGCGAAGGGACCACTGGTCTTCAAGTCAAGCAGCGACCATCAATCAGGACACACATGGTGGCAGAACTTATAAATAAAAAAAAAAAAAGAAAAATAAAAAAATGTAAATTAATTCAGATTATACTTGTGTAAAAGAAGTTCTTTAAAACACAGTTTAAACTTGGAAAAAGATAGTTTTTTGATGTCATGTGGAATGCTGTTCCATATTTTAGTACCAGTAAATTTAATGAAGTGCTGGGCGCGAGTTGTCATAAAGCGAGGTAAGAATATGGTGTCTTCATGAACGTTTCGGCGAGTACAATAATTTGAAACATTTGAGGAATAATTAAAATAATCGTTGAATGCATTAGCAAGTTTATTGTGAGTAATTTGATACATTAACTTCGCAATTTCAAAAGTGTAACATCTTCGTTGAATACCACGTGGAAGAAAAATAAGCAGTTCAAATATTAGATTTTCTTTTTTTACTATTCGTAAAAGTACTCATTCATCGCTACGCAAAATTTGTATTAACTACGACTCAAAGACGCCCAACAAAAAGAGTAAGCAGCTTTCGCAACGAATTGCAATCATTTGCAAAACCATGATAAAAATGTCGAAAATTTTACGAATTTGCTACTTGCTAGATCAACAAATTATTAGCTATATATATTACGAAAATTCCAAATTTGTAGTTCGCTTAATTTTAACTCCAGCATGTGTTAACGTACATCGCTTTGTCTTTTTTCTGACATCATTGTTTATTGTGCTGTGATGTTCTCTGGCAGGCAAGGGTGGAAACCCAAACCTAAACCTAAACCTGAAAACCCGGTTTTGAAAGAAATTTTGGAAACCCAAACTGAAACTGACACCTACTCAGCAAAATTTTTGAAAACCTAAACTTGAACCAAAACCGTTTTTTTCTTGAACCGTCAAAACCGAAACTGAAACTAAAACCTGTTCAAAATTTTCTAAGGTTTTGGGTTTTAAAAATTGTCATTACCACCATCATCAGAACAGTTCCTCTAATGCTGAGCGTCAAATAGAGAAGAGAGAGAGAGAGTTCATTTCGTTGCTCACAATGAACTACACACACAAAAAAATAAGCATAATAAATCGCAGAATAATGAAATTAGCAACAGGCAGCTGTGAAGGGACCAGTGGTCTTCGAGTCAAACAACAGCCTAACATAATTGTGCTTAGAAAAAACAATACGAAAAAAAACAAAACAATCAGAGATGTTTTGTGACGTGGAAATGGAGCGATCTAATAGATGCTTTAGCTATGTAGTCAATAGGACTAGGCGTATTTCTCTAAAAGTAAATTTTTGTGGGTAATTTTGAATTCCCTATATGATAAGTGTCTAAGAGTTTCAGGAAGTGAATTCCATAGCTTTGCGCCTACATATTTTACGGACTTATGAGTTCTGGTGGTAGAAAAACGCGGGAGGAGCAAGTGGTCTTTGGAGGAGTTGCGTGTGGAGTAAGAATAGGAAATGGATAAGTAAGTAAAGTAATTGAAGAAGCGGATGGGTAGTTTATTATGGGTATATTGGTGCGTAAATTTAGCAAGTTCAAATTGGTATGAATCATCAAGTTTTAGTATTTGTAGTTTATAATAGTAAGGGCTAATTCTTTCTTTATAGGGAGTCTCAGAAATAATGCTTATTGCTTTGTTTTGTCGCACTCTGATTTTAGTTAAGTACGTTTTGTATGTTGAAGCCCATACAGGCAGACCATAAAGTAGATGAGAGTGAATCAGAGAGTAATACAAATTAATTAAAGTACTCGATGGTAAGAAGTATCATAGTCTGGAAATTACACCAATAATTTAGAGTCAAGGTAATGAATGTATGACTTGAATGAGAGATTATCGCCAATTAATATTCCTAGATATTTAGTAACTTTGGGAGTTTCAATATTAACATTATTCAGCGTAAGGGAAAGATCAAAGGGACACGGTTTTCAAGAAAATAGAGGGACATTTAAAGCAAAAGTTTTATTTGGGTGAAGAGTTAAGCTATTAGAAGCCATCCATCTGGATACACGAGAAAGTTCCGACGCAGCTAGACTTTCCATTTTTAAAAACGATAAATTACTGATTAGCAGGGCAGTGTCATCAGCAAAAAGTCGTGGCGTCGTTTGTTAAGCAGTGAGAAGATCGTTGATATATAATAAAAATAATAGAGGTCCCAATATAGAGCCTTGGGGGACTCCATATGTAACATCACGAAGTTGCGAATTGCTATTATTAATGGAAATGAACTGCTTTCTCTCACTTAGATAAGAATTTAGTAATGTATTAGAAACTCCTCGGATGCCGTAAAATTCAAGTTTTTTTAGAAGAGTTTAATGAGGCACAGAATCAAAGAGAGGCCTTGGTAACGTTACCTGAGAAATACGTTGTTTTGCCCGAGAAATACGTTGCAGGGCTGGTAACGTTACCTGAGAAATATGTTGTTTTGCCTGAGAAATACGTTGCAGGGCTGGTAACGTTACCTGAGAAATATGTTGTTTTGTCCGAGAAATACGTTGCAGGTCTCGTTTGGCAAAGGAATAATTAAGGGGCGCCCTATTTTGGGGACTTGAGATATGACAATGACTAATGCAAAATGATATGTAGCACCCTCTAGTGGCCGAATATATCAAATTATTGTTTTTGAAGAGGAATGAAAAACATGCAAATGTTTATGAATCCATGTAAGCTCTATGATTTCATGTGGGGTACGACTATGCATAGGGGCACACGTACTACAATTCTAGCACCCCCTAGCGGCAGAAACCATTACTGTTTTGACTTGGGTTAGGAATGTAAAATAAATGGGCACAGGGGCAAATGGTCACTTAGCTATTTGGCGCACATGGGCACTTGAAAAAAATGGGCACCAGGAAAAATGAGCGCAATTGTATGGGCAACTGGTCACCGGGGCAAATGGGTATTTGGGGCACTTAATTGGACAAACAAGAACTTTTGAGGTAAATGGGCACAGGGACGAGTAGGCATTGGGGGCAAATGGGCACTTGGGGAAAATGGGCGCCAGGAAACATGAGCACCAGAGCAAACAGGTATTTGCGGCAAATGGGCACTTTGGAGCATAATGGGCACCTTGGGACCGATCGATGGACATTAGGGCTAGTGAGCATTGGGAAAATGGGCATTTGGGGCAAATGCACACCAGGAAAAATGAGCACCAGGGCAAATCAGCAATTGGGGCAAATGGGTATTTTGGGACCGATGGACATTGTTGGGATCGGGGGTTTTAGGGTCGGAGGGGTTGGGGGGGCTGGAGTCGGGAGGTTGGGGTTTGGGGTCGGGGGGTTTGGGGTCGGAGGAGTTGGGGACGGGGGGAGAGTTGGGGTCAGGGGGGGTTGAGGTTGGGGGGTTGGGGACGGAAGAATTGGGGACGAAGGAGTTTGGGACGGGGGTGTTTGGGTCAGAGGGGGTTAGGGTTGGGGGAGTTAGGGTTGGGGGGGGTAGGGTCGGAGGGGTTGGGGTAGGGGGGGTTGGGGTCGGGGGGTTGGGGACGAGGGTGTTGGGGTCAGAGGGGGTTAGGGTTGGGGGGTTAGGGTCGGAGAGGGTTGGGGTCGGGGGGAGTTGGGGTCGGGGGGTGGGGGTCGGGGGTGTCGAGGGGTTTGGGACGAGGGTGTTGGGGTCAGAAGGGTTAGGGTTGGGGGGTTGGGGTCGGAGGGGTTGGGATCGGGGGGGTTGGGGTCGGGGGGTTGGGGTCGGGGGTGTTGGGGTCGGAGGGGGTTAGGGTTGGGGGGGTTACGGTTGGGGGGGTTAAGGTCGGGGGGATTGGGGTCGGGGGGGTGGGATCGGGGGGGTTGGGGACGGGGGGGTTGGGGTCGTAGGGGGTTAGGGTCGTAGGGGGTTAGGGTCGGGGGGTTGGGGTCTGGGGGATTGGGATCAGGGGGGTTAGGGTCGGAGGGGTTGGGGACGGGGTCGGGGATGTTGGGGTCGGAGGGGGTTAGGGTTGGGGACGGGGTCGGGGGTGTTGGGGTCGGAGGGGGTTAGGGTTGGGGGGGTTAGGGTTGGGGGGGTTAGGGTCGGAGGGGTTGGGGTCGGGGGGTTGAAAATGTTGGGGTCGGAGGGATTGGGGACGGGGGGGTTGGGGCCAGAGGGGGTTAGGGTTGGCTATTCTGTATTCTACTTTGCTGCTCTTGTGTAAAACCTTCTGATATGGTTTTTGTGTTGAGTTTCCAGCCCGTTGTCTCTGCGAGCGTTCAGGTTCGCAAGATGTGATACGCGCGGCACTTCTTGCTTGCCTCGAGGCTTGAGTGATTGCGAGCTCAACCTCTGTTCGAAATCGTTAATCAGTTTTGAACGTTTTTTTAATGAGTTTAAAATTTATCCGTTTTGAATTAATAAAAATTTCAGTTGCTTCTTTCGGAATTGGTGTCAACATCAAATTAGAAAAAGGTGAACGATTAGCTAAAGAGTCGAGGGGGTTGGGGGAGTTGGGGTTGGGGTCGGGAAAGTTGTCGTCCTCGCGTCAAATCGTCCTTGCGTCAAATCGTCTTCGCGTCAAATCGTCTTTGCGTCAAATGCCACCTTGCCGTTGTTGGTATTGACGTGCTTACTGGTTACTTTGCGTGCAGGTACTGGTAAATAATTACTTAGTTGAGCAGCCTTGTATGTGAATCACGCCTTTGGCCAGGGATGACAAACCACTGACAGGCCCCAACTTGACGCTTCGCCTAACTTGACACTCCGCCACAATTTTCGGTTTGTACTGTACTTTTTAATCGATCGACGATAAAATAAGTCTTGAGTTGTTTTTCCGAAGTGAAGTGTGTGCTGTGGCATCTGAAATAAGTCAATTTTCAAAAAATGGGGGTCTTCAGTGTTTTTCCGGGGCCTCTCGAAAAAAGCACCTCCACGTTATTCCGTACCGTAGGCCTACTGTTTCAAGTGTATGTTTTAGCTTATTTGGGCCAGCTTAGTTGAGGCTTTTATATTGTTGAGGGAAAACAAAGTTCGAATTACACTTTTGTCTGACTAAAGTAACACAGCATTATGCCACATCTTTTTGCCAATTCTTTTATGTTACGTCAATGACGGAGAGTCCCAGGCCCCGTCAGATTACAAAATTGCCCTATTCTCTCAACTACTCTGTAATACAACCTCGTGTAGCCTAGTCAATATCTTTCCTTCTTAAATCACTTTTTCGTAGCTTGTGTAGTTGTTGGAGGGCCCTTTTTGCCGGGCGCCCTGGGCAATTGCCCCCACAGATCCCCCTTAATACAGCCTTGACTGAAGTGTTACCTGTTACTTCAAACGTTTCCCTTCGCCATGTTACTAAAACCTTGTGTGCCTGTCCTGTTAAGAATATTTTTGCGCTATAGCTTTAGGTATGAGTTAAACTGGTATTTTTTGTGGTTCGTAAGTGTTCGGCTTTCAAAAAACTAAAATCATGTGTGTTGCATTCAGGCTGAGTGCTTTAAACGGTTCAGTAAGAGTTGGCGCTCCCTCCCAGCAAACATTGGTATATTGGCACAGCATTGTTTCAGTGCTGTGTTGTATCGGCTCTCAGTACTGTTTCTATGCAGTACATCTATATTGATACTGCATTGATTTGCACAATGGCAAAATATTGTTCCCATATTGGGAAAACCATATTGGTTCGTTATCGGCTTATGCTGTCCCAATGCTCGGGCCAGTACTGGTGCCGGTGTAAATTCATGCCTTGTTCTGTACAGTTACGATATTGTTCCTGTACTGAACCAAGGATTAGTTTACAGCCATTCTATATCGTTTCTATACTGGGAAATGCTGTCTCGATACCGTCCTTATACGTGAAACTATATTGGCGATTATCGAATTGGTATCGTTTCTATATTGGTAACTACTGTTTCGATACCGTGGCTTTGCATGAAACAATTTGGTTTTACTCGAATCAATATCGTTTCTATACTGGGAAATGCTGTCTCGATATCGTCCTTATGCGTGAAACTATACTGGCGATTTTCGAATCGGTATCGTCTTTATATTGGTAACTACTGTTTCAATATCGTTGCTTTGCATGAAACAATATTGGTTTTATTCCACATTTGCGAGGTTTTTATGCTGGTAAATACTGTTTCGATATCGATGGCAAACTTTACATAAATCATTTATGTACTACAAAGTACTGTTTCAATACCTATATATAGGTTTATCAATTACGGTAGCTTTTCAGCTAACCCGTTTCGTTTCTACGTATACTGCAGTTATATCGTTTTGTTGTCGACCTTTACGGTTTCAATACTCGAATCAACATTGCTTTCATGCACATCGATATCGTTACAGCACTTAAAGTATCACAGTGTTGTAGATCTAACGCAATTTTTGCCTTATCAGAGAACACAATGGAAGCGAAGTCTAAGTTTTAAAGAGAAAATTTAATGAAAACGCGTGGTAAAAAGTTGGCACAATAATATAAAACAAGGAGGGAAAACAAAGCCAAAGTTATTCTGTGAACTAGACGTTTCGACAACTCAGGTACAGTCATCATCTTCAGCAGTAAGTAGTATTGCTCGGCATGCTATTACTGCTGAAGATGATGACTGTACCTGAGTTGTCGAAACGTCCTGTTCACGGAATATCAAACAAGCATAGAAAACAAACATCACAGCAAAAACAACACTCGAATATGTACATTAGTAATGTATAAAAAGCCTAGTCATTAACTATTGAGCCTCAGCGGCAGTGGTGCGACGCATTCCACACCGGTCTCTCCAATTTCGCATCCACGTGCTCACGTGTTTTTGTATAAGACTTTCGGTTGCATCTCCCGAATTTGAGCTTTTCATAATCGCTTCTGTCAAATAGAAAACATGTTACAGTAATTGCGAACCATGTTTCTTCACAAGGTATAACTAAAAGGGGCGGATACTCAAGACCGGGAGTAAGAAATTCACGATCTACCTTTTCAGATGAGATAATGTTTGTCTGCGATAAACCTATCTCTTTTTTTCAAGGTAAGAGCTATACCTATACAAAACATGTTCACATCAGCACCAAAAAGAGCCAATGGGCGTCAACGATAGATCGCAAGACCAGATCGTAGCGGTAAATTAGTAGAATTTTATATACCCGCCAGAGGTCGCTCTAGTTGTATATACAGAAAAACATCTGAACACCGTCTGAGCAATCAAAACTTTCTCAAGATCAGTGATTGTTGCTGTTCGACTCACTGAGAGGAAATTACTTAGCACCTTAGCATGATAAATCGCAAAAACCTTAGTTAGGGTAGTAGCTGCGTTTTATTTTGTGTGGCAAAAAGCATTAGCGCAGCATCTTCTTTGTCATTGAAAAAAAGCAAGTTATTTCTAAATCTGGCCACTAGGCTAGCAAATCAACTTGCTCATATTATTCTGTGTGAAAAATTGTGAACACAAAAAAATGCTTATTTCTTTTCGACTAAAAGTGCACGACGGGCAAATAATTTGTTCTGATTCCATGAAGACGACAGGTAAGCAGAATAGACTTGTGAAGAAAAGGTTAAATCGTGAACGGTTTAGAACTTACTTATTACTACGTCCGACAGGTGTTTTAGCTGTGAAAAAGCAATCTTTTTTTGCCCCTCCGTTTTCCATCCACTTCTACCCGTCCAGTTGTAGGTAGCACATAGGCTACTGGCCAGAAGGCGGCCCATGACTTTCCAACAGGTCTCTTTCAAAGAGGAACCACCAATGATGGACAGGTGACATATCTGTACAATAAATTTTATGTAGCCATAGCTAAACGAATTAATGCATAATGAAACGCGCCATATTATGTTCGATTACATCAGAACGATCGCATAGCATTATAGAGTAAATTGTTAGAATGGGAAAGAAAAAAATCTTACCAATGCGTTTTTAATTTGCCCATCCTCTTTTAACAGCTCCTCCAAACTATCCACTTCCTCACGCGATTGGAGTGGAACTTTAACTTTTTCAGGTAGTTCCACAGGGTCGTTTTGATTTTTGACGTGGAGAAGTATCACTTTCGTCAGGGATTTTAATTCCTTTTTCACAGCCAACATTTCCGATTTTAACACGGCCATTTCATGCATCAGATAACTCTCTGTAAAATGAACATATCGAAATTAAGTGCTGTGAAGCAAAGAGCAAAAACAGCGATTGTAATAACAACTCGCAATAAAAAACACTTTAACCAAGCTTTTTATCAGCATACTGCTACAAGAAACGTTCCACTGCTCAGACGAGTGAGTGGGCAATTTAAGTGGCGGTCCGATAGTCGTTGGGTTCGATTCCGAGTAAGGACAAACTATTCTCCAGAAAATTGGTATCGATTCGCTGATTTCCTGCTTGACGCTCAGCATTGAAGGAACTGGTTGGAACGCCATTGTAAAAGGTTTAGTTTTGGGGCACTTTGGAAAAAGCATTAGGCATTTCCCCACATCTTGTCGCGGTAATGCTAATGCTAATAACTTCTCAAATAGAGTTTTTTTTAGAAGTCATTCGTTGCAAGCCCTAATCTTAATTGCATTTCATGTTTGGATCTACCAGCGCAGCTATAGGACAAAATAAAAAGACTGAAACCTTGATCATTTCTGAGGACGGACCCAGTTTGGCTGCTGGAAGGAACGGACTGACTGTGCCCCAGAAACTCTTGCCTAGCTCGGCCGGCTTGCGAAGTAGACGGTGTCGAATGAACATGAACAATTACTTCACTCTCCTTTCGTTAGTTTCTGTCAGAAAGATAGAATGAGGCTTGCAATAACGGTACAGAAACAGTAACAAACAATTTAAGAAAATACCGTTCGTCGTTGGATCTGCACTTGAATTTAAATCAAGCAACGGAGGAGGATGGGGAAGGGAATTCGATAAACTGCTGGTTAGTTTTCCTGCCAAAGCAACAAACAAAACTGTAACAACCAGCCATGTTCATCACGCAGAGCATGTATGAAATTGAGATGACGCAACATACCTCGCTTAATTGGTCGTGCACCTCCTTCCAAGCTTGAAGAATCCGAATCCTCATCGTCACTAATCAAGCGCTGAGGCGCTTGACGCTTCCTTCTGTCAGAAAATATATTAATGATGAGGTAAGATTTTTTATATCGCGCAATTTAACATTACCTAAGAAACGAACATTGGAATTACTGCTGTACTATTCAATAATAAGGTTCGAAGTAAATGATGATAATGTTATTTTGCCCGTTACAACGCTTATGAACTTAACCAGGTTGTTTGCAATACTTCAGGCAACGTGGAAAATAACTCCAATCATTTTCATTTGCTATGCACTCCAATTTTAAGCCCTTTTTGTCGTAAGTTTGAACGTAAGCAAAAAGATTAAAAAGCGAAGTTGAAAATTCAAAAAGTTTCAAAGTTGATCCCTCATCAACATCAAGCAAAGGGAGCTGGAAGCAAATAGCCCCCTAAATACGCTACCGGTATTGTAAGATTGCCTAACTAAAATAAGCTAGCATCAATGCGATTAAAAGCGAATGTTTTGATTCACATAGACCGGATTACCGGTGCAACTTACGCCGAAACGATTAAGCTAGGCCTGACTTTAAGCTTAATTACTTTAACCCGCTTATGTAAATAAGCCTTTTGTAGGCCAAAATGTAGGCTAATGCATGTTTGCAACTCGCGTATTTTATGTCATACTTTTTCGTTTTTACCTATACCAGAATGTATACGTATAAAATCATACTTGTAAGGGGTTGCATTAACTCCAACGCAGCTGTCGTCTTCAGTCTGCAAATCGGACGTTTCTTCAGCACGTCTCGCTTTCTGTCGAGCTCTTTCGTAAGAGGCTAAATTTTAGATTTTTTGTAACAAAAGGTAGGCTATAATAGGAGAAGGATAACCCGCAAAGCACCGCAGTGCGTATGAATTACGTACAATACTTTTATTCTAAGCGGGCTGAATTAACGTTAACTTTCAAATTCTGAATAAAAATACCCAAACTTAAACCTCGCAAATTTGTCAAAAAAACTTTGCCGAATTATAAGACTAAAAGGCAAAAACTCAACCAAAAATTGAAAACGAAGAAGCTTCTGAGCGAGTCAGAATTCATTTTACGTAGTGCGTAATCGTTACCACCTTGCACGTAAAAAATTAATAAAATAATCAAAACGGAAGAAATACGATACATATTAATTTGTTCCCAAAGTCTTGAACAAAAAAATTGCGTTTGAAACACAATACCGGTACCACTCTAATAAAGCATTGTTAGATTTAAAACGTTATTAGATTAAAAATGCTCATAAACGTAAATAACTTACAAGTTTCGCTGTTCGGAAAACACGTCACTGGGTGGACGGTCCACCCAGCTGGATTTGGCTTTTCTCTTTTTTTTACAACAGCAGTGATGGCCGATGTCGACCTATATTTAGGCCAATATATTGCTTGTCTTGTATGGTCGGTAAACCAGCTTAGTGGTACACTTTCCACAGTCGAGTCCTCGAATTGTACTACTACGTACATACCGCGGTAATTTATTAAAAATATTAAGTTTACAATATTGACAGATTAATGCTTTCTGCAACGATACAATGAGATTTAATACACCCAAAACTACTTTTACAATACCGCCCTGAAAATCTTCTGGGGTCACGCGTCTTCCCTGTTGGGCCGCCCATGTCTACTCTGAAGCATTTATTCGCAGGTTCATACTTCAAGCTGTTTTAATCTTCTCTCGACCTAATAATTGTAATTCCTAACCTAATATTTGGTATATAAGAGTTTTAAAGTAGTCTTAAGTTCATCAACTGTGTTTGCAATCTTAACTGTATCATACTAAGAAAGATTTGTTCAACAGAATCAGACTGAAAACAATCACTTTGAGGTCTGAGCTGTCCTGACCAACCTTCCTTGATCAAACCTCATCGCACTGCCATGCCGTGCCATCACCTCAAACATGGCCCACGTGCAAGGGACCTGAACGAGAAAAAGGTTTAGACTTTAATTAGAGCATTCACTATCAGAAACGTAGACAGAGCCATTTAGCACCTTACACAAACATCAACATCAAACACGAGCGTTTGAACGATTCTTTCCCTCCAGGTGTTTTACATCACACCTTTCATAAGTAAACAACAAAGATAATAACGAATCAGGTCAAGCAGTTTTCTGCCACGACTCTACCGGAGTTTTTCTAAACCTCAAGTATCTGCCGCTGAGAAGCCAGGAACAGAAAAGACAGCTGGCCCGGACAAAGGTCTGTGCCTCGATCTGATTTGCGTTTCACTGACCTTTGCTTCTACTAACTCTTGTTTCGGACCATTTTGGGTAGTGCTTGTACTGACAAGATAATCTGATTTTTCGTTTTGGTATCTTTCGAGACAAGAAGTACAAACCTTAGAAATGTGAAAAACTCTGTGACACTGCATGCTTTCTTCAAAAGCCTGGCTTTCTTGCCATTTCCGTCAAAGCAATTTCTACTTCTCGGGTTTCTGTATAGCAGTGGTTCTTAAACTGGGTTCGACCGAACCCCAGGGGTTCGGTGAGGCTGTAGCAGGGGTTCGGCTAAGATCAGAATAAGTTTTTGCAAAAAGGCATACAGTTGTAGTAAATGACTATCTCTGCGTGGAATGATGCATCCCCCCACCATACTTTTTCAACGCTGTTTTTGATGAATACAATTTTTCCATAATTTCAAACCTATTTGATAACAATCATCTTTGCGCCTTAAGCACGCATAAATCAAAAATGTGCGAACAAAATGTATCATATTTGGTGAAGGACTTAGAGTTAGAGGCAAAAAAATTAAACAGAATTTGCCATAAAAGTTGTTCAAAAAGCGCTAAAATGGCCATTACAGTGTCTAAATTTTTGAAAACTTTCCGGGGAAGCATACCCCCGGACCCCCCTAGAGCCATATTTTTGTTCCTCAATTTGTTTCAAATTAACTTTCCGGAAAAAAATACGCTTAAAAAATGTAAAAATTTTATGCCACCCTCCACCGCCTTAAGAATATTCTGAATACTCCCCTGACGTGTAACATTTTCAAAGAGCTTATGCCCTTTTCCGGTTCAGACGTCTAACGTCTTTGCACTCATTTAACATTCAACCTAATTCAAAACTGCATCCCCTCTCTAAAATATTCTGGATCCGCTCCTGGTTATAATTAAGGGTTCGATGTATGCTTGCATGACACCTGTTGGGTTCGATACTTCCGACAAGTTTGAGAACCATTGCTGTATAGGTATAACCACAGCATTAGGCAAATACACGTGTATCCACATGTCTCTTCTATTTTCCGTTCATTGTAAATTTGTAACTTACCAATATCCACCCGAGCATTTCCCTAGCCTAGATGAAGGCTACTCCAGGTTGTCAATTGGGCTCGCGCTTGGATTTTGAAAAATTGTCGGGCTTCAGACGAGCTGAACGCCAGAGCGAAATCGAGATTTTTTGAGTGATAAAGTTTTCGCGATTGCTGTAATAAAGCAAAGTGAACACCTGACGTATCTTTCGACTGCGTAAATAACTTGTGTGACAGTGGATGGGTAAAACTCATTTTCTTTTTATTAAAATTTCAAAACTGAGTGATGATTTTGATTTCGGGTTTAGATCGGGCTCAGACTGGCTAATAATTTATTAGGGTTCGGTCGGGTCGGGCTTAAAAGTTATTTCGGTTAGGGTTAAATCGCACGCAGTTAAAAAAGTACTTTGAAATTAATTTTGCAATGTTGCCTTCCTCCCCTTTGATGTCTTGTTTTCGTTTTTGATAGAAATTACGTTATGATTTTTTGCATCATGACACTCTTTTGCGATAATTTAGTACTCCTTATAAGGATTCTTTGAATAAATTAATTCTAAACAGCTCGTCACAACTACACTGGCTTATCAAATGTGGAAAAGTTTGGATGATCGAGTTTCATGTGTCTCGATGAAAATTACTCGTGCTCGCCGAGTTACGAGTATTGACGGCCCGGCGAGTCCGAGTATTTGTGACGTTAGGGTTAGGATTCGCATTATTTGCTTGACGTTTCGAAAAAGCAGCAAAAACCGCTAAAAAGTACAAACTACCAGTTTAATGCACGTAATGCACATTATAAATGTCAATAACGTACAGTAAGCAGTAAACCTATTTTATCGTGGTTTAACTAAGTGAGACCCGTTGGCTAAAAAGGATAATGATTTGGCTGTGGCCCCTCCCTTGCATTTTTTGAGACCATGAAGTAGTCTGCAAAAGCGTTTTATTAGTTACCCATACACAATAGTTCGAAGTTCTCAACCCTCGCAATATTTGTTTTTCTCGAAAATACAGCTTGTAATTCAGTGTTGATGTATTAAAATTTCTCAACCGGAGATCCGCAAAAATGTTTGCACTTCGTAAAATTTTTTTGATAAACCGACCTAAAAATTCAAACGCTTTTCGGTGTTGTTTTGAGGCAATTTTTATATTACGCCTACGGAATTGTGACAAAAAACTGTCAAAAACCATATGAGACTTAATATACGCATTCCTGGATGTACAACAGTCGATCTGTGGCAATAGATGACGCTTCTTAAATTTTTGTACGAGGCACTGCAGATATACTTTTGTCCTGTCGAATGTGGTAATTTTAAATCTGTAATTGCCAAATTTTGACTATTTTGTTTGATTATTTTTTGGAAACAATAACAGTCTTTTCTTTTGTTAGCAAACGGTTTATATTCCGGTCCCGTCTAGCCTGGAATTTTAAAAGATGTAAATGAACGAAAAATCAAAAGACAAATCAACTCTTTATTATAGCCTACTCGAGGAATTACGCCGAAGCTAGGGGGCCATCTCCAGTCCTCTACCGCTTAGTCCCTGGGCAACACGGTTCCGAAGCAATATCGCAACGGTGACGAGCCGTTGACGACTGTTTCCGATTGACCGGCAGGGTAAGCGAACCCGGAACCTCCCCCACCAGCTAGCGATGTCTCTGGCCACTAAACGCCAACTGGCCGTTTGTTTCTTTTTTTTTAATGAACAAATCCTCGCTAATTATTTTGCTAAAAGCGCTTTGTTATTTCCTGCTTTACAGCCAGTATAAAGTGTATTTTTTACAGCATTAAAATATTTGTTTTGGTCATCGCGTTTACCGCAGTTGTTGACGTCAACGTCTCAATACTGAATAAATTCACAAATGATCGTAATATACTCGTATCAGTCGCATTATCCGTGGCATTTCATCAGAGTTGGATGAATTCTTTTACATCATAGCTATAATCAATTATATTTATAAGTATAACTCGTCTAAAGTTTTTCGATGATATTATTTCATTGCAATTACCGGTACTTCGTAACAATTTGTAAAATGCACAGCGAAAACTATTGACAAACTTAATGAAGCAAGGGTATTGCTACAAACGAATCATTTCGGAAAGGCAACAAAACTATCTTTTTGGTGACTTCTAACACATTGCAATGGTGTAGTTGAATGTTTACGTCGGAAACGAGGAAAACGTCAATATCACGGGAGTTGAATGGATACATGAAAAAAGGAGCAATTTTCTCAAACTTTTGAAACACAATTCGAGTTGAAAAATTGTCTTGCAAAATGTTGACCACCAATCCAATGTCTTTTCCAACTTGAACACATTCCATACACGAAGTACTGGTTTGATTTATCTCTGTTTGCCGTAAAATTATTTGCTCAATAACATGAGTCGGTTTTCGTACCAGACGCTTTAAACCTTCCAAGGTAATTTTCATAGGGAAATGAAGAAAAGTCGTCAATAGGGCCAAACTTTTTGGAGTCGTCGGCTAGATGAACCAGCCCATGAACATTGTAAACTACATGGTCTTGACCAAAAAGCTCAGCATAATGTTTTACGAAACTAACGAGAAGAGTGTGAGCAATACTGTTCTTGGAAACACACAATTTCTTATCGGCTAATATGCGAATCACAACGGACAGTAGCAAAAAATTCTTGTATAACTGTTCACGAATCAAATTACGCAAAACAGCAGGTCCGCTATAAAGCAAAAACTGTCTAAATTCCGTAGCCTTCCAACGTAAATATTCTGATAAAGGTCTGGGTTTGCGAGCAAACTCTTTGGAAATAAACTTTCGCATTTCAACTAGCTTTCCTGATATTGAAGTTAAATCTTTAACACTTATCCTGGTAGGATAAGGACCATTTTTCCAAAGAGTTAAAAGTCTTTTCACAACCCCCAAACACACAAGGTGCATATAGTCAATGGGAAACTGCGTCACCATTCCTAACGATAAGCCATGAAATGGGTTTGGTCCTCGGTGATGCTCTTCATCTAACATCTCATCAAACGATCTGTCAGTACGCAGGCTTGCATTTGTTTCGGGGAAAGTCATTTTTTTTCCATCATGAACCCCGGGTTGTGTGCATTTGTCACATCCAGAGTAACCAGCGCAAGATTTTACTTGTTTGACAAATACTCTGGCTTGAGCATCGCACACAACATTTTTCAATAAAACAGAATGTTTCTTGTCTTGAAACTTAAGTCCTTCATTTTGCAGAACTTTCATTTCTTCGACGAACATTTCCAAATAAACACCAACACTTTTGGGTTTATGTTCGCCGGCAAAAACACCTATAGTAAATGGTTCGTTGTCATCACAATTTGATACACTGCCCAAAATGGGCCATAATTGTAAGTTGCTACTTTTAAATAAAGGTAGGCCATCAGTATTTATCTGTATTTGTAATTCATTTAATTTCCGAAGCTCGGCATTTTGCGTAAGCTTTAGCTCCAAGCAGTCAGTTAAGCCAAATGATGATACTTTCCATCGCATATAGACTTGATGCCTTGAACGGACGGCGTAGATATTAACAAGGTTCTTGAGTCTAAAGGCAAGTCTGAATGAAATATTCTGAGAATTTTGAGGAGCATATTCAAAGCAGTATGGGTAATCTGACACTTCACAGCCCAATTTTTCAGTAAAAGTGGCAATTGGTGGATGGCGGTATTGTCATTATCGCTATCACTATTTGACAGCAACGAAAATGAATTATTATGAGCTGAAGTGATTTCATCCAGGTCATTTTGTACATTATCATCAGAAAATACTTCGGTAGTGCTACAGGTTTGATCGTTAGTTGAAGTGCTGGTGTTGGTGTCATAAGATGACAATTGGTGACTGCGTGGCTCGGCAAAACCGGAGTGAGAGTAAATCATCGATTCAGAAATTGACTGGTAATGCTTATTAACTTTAAAATCAGCAATTTCTTCTTGCAGGAGTTTTTTCTTCGTCATTTCGGAAGCAATTTTAGCAATCTTTCGCTTACGTGACCAAGATGACGACATTTTTTAACGTTACACTTGCCTGATCTATCATAAATTATTTTGTGACTGCAAAGTGAAAAAAACAAAAAGTGTATTACCTAGTACTTTTAAACAATAAACAATTGCCCTGATCAGAGTCGGCCGAAAGCCTTCAGACATTCTGAATCAAAATTTTGATGTCATCATTAGGGCGATGTTTTATTGATCTAAATATCTCAAAAAATTTACCTTATTTTATGAAAAAAATTGACTTTATTGACCTAACAAAACAATGAAATGAAAGAACCAATAATAAGAAAAAGAATACCAAAGTCACTTTAGTTAGTGGTTAGATTATAATGTATACGCAGTTACGCGCATATAATGCCGCTCGTTTTCTGGCAGAAACTTTCGGTTCTTGACCAGCAGCTTATTTAGCATCGAAAAGCTGCAAAAATTGTCGCTAACTAAAGTGACTTTGGTGGTCAACATTTTGCAAGACAATTTTTCAACACGAATTGTGTTTCAAAAGTTTGAGAAAATTGCTCCTTTTTTCATGTATCCATTCAACTCCCGTGATATTGACGTTTTCCTCGTTTCCGACGTAAACATTCAACTACACCATTGCAATGTGTTAGAAGTCACCAAAAAGATAGTTTTGTTGCCTTTCCGAAATGATTCGTTTATAGCAATACCCTTGCTTCATTAAGTTTGTCAATAGTTTTCGCTGTGCATTTTACAAATTGTTACGAAGTACCGGTAATTGCAATGAAATAATATCATCGAAAAACTTTAGACGAGTTATACTTATAAATATAATTGATTATAGCTATGATGTAAAAGAATTCATCCAACTCTGATGAAATGCCACGGATAATGCGACTGATACGAGTATATTACGATCATTTGTGAATTTATTCAGTATTGAGACGTTGACGTCAACAACTGCGGTAAACGCGATGACCAAAACAAATATTTTAATGCTGTAAAAAATACACTTTATACTGGCTGTAAAGCAGGAAATAACAAAGCGCTTTTAGCAAAATAATTAGCGAGGATTCGTTCATTAAAAAAAAAGAAACAAACGGCCAGTTGGCGTTTAGTGGCCAGAGACATCGCTAGCTGGTGGGGGAGGTTCCGGGTTCGCTTACCCTGCCGGTCAATCGGAAACAGTCGTCAACGGCTCGTCACCGTTGCGATATTGCTTCGGAACCGTGTTGCCCAGGGACTAAGCGGTAGAGGACTGGAGATGGCCCCCTAGCTTCGGCGTAATTCCTCGAGTAGGCTATAATAAAGAGTTGATTTGTCTTTTGATTTTTCGTTCATTTACATCTTTTAAAATTCCAGGCTAGACGGGACCGGAATATAAACCGTTTGCTAACAAAAGAAAAGACTGTTATTGTTTCCAAAAAATAATCAAACAAAATAGTCAAAATTTGGCAATTACAGATTTAAAATTACCACATTCGACAGGACAAAAGTATATCTGCAGTGCCTCGTACAAAAATTTAAGAAGCGTCATCTATTGCCACAGATCGACTGTTGTACATCCAGGAATGCGTATATTAAGTCTCATATGGTTTTTGACAGTTTTTTGTCACAATTCCGTAGGCGTAATATAAAAATTGCCTCAAAACAACACCGAAAAGCGTTTGAATTTTTAGGTCGGTTTATCAAAAAAATTTTACGAAGTGCAAACATTTTTGCGGATCTCCGGTTGAGAAATTTTAATACATCAACACTGAATTACAAGCTGTATTTTCGAGAAAAACAAATATTGCGAGGGTTGAGAACTTCGAACTATTGTGTATGGGTAACTAATAAAACGCTTTTGCAGACTACTTCATGGTCTCAAAAAATGCAAGGGAGGGGCCACAGCCAAATCATTATCCTTTTTAGCCAACGGGTCTCACTTAGTTAAACCACGATAAAATAGGTTTACTGCTTACTGTACGTTATTGACATTTATAATGTGCATTACGGTACGTGCATTAAACTGGTAGTTTGTACTTTTTAGCGGTTTTTGCTGCTTTTTCGAAACGTCAAGCAAATAATGCGAATCCTAACCCTAACGTCACAAATACTCGGACTCGCCGGGCCGTCAATACTCGTAACTCGGCGAGCACGAGTAATTTTCATCGAGACACATGAAACTCGATCATCCAAACTTTTCCACATTTGATAAGCCAGTGTAGTTGTGACGAGCTGTTTAGAATTAATTTATTCAAAGAATCCTTATAAGGAGTACTAAATTATCGCAAAAGAGTGTCATGATGCAAAAAATCATAACGTAATTTCTATCAAAAACGAAAACAAGACATCAAAGGGGAGGAAGGCAACATTGCAAAATTAATTTCAAAGTACTTTTTTAACTGCGTGCGATTTAACCCTAACCGAAATAACTTTTAAGCCCGACCCGACCGAACCCTAATAAATTATTAGCCAGTCTGAGCCCGATCTAAACCCGAAATCAAAATCATCACTCAGTTTTGAAATTTTAATAAAAAGAAAATGAGTTTTACCCATCCACTGTCACACAAGTTATTTACGCAGTCGAAAGATACGTCAGGTGTTCACTTTGCTTTATTACAGCAATCGCGAAAACTTTATCACTCAAAAAATCTCGATTTCGCTCTGGCGTTCAGCTCGTCTGAAGCCCGACAATTTTTCAAAATCCAAGCGCGAGCCCAATTGACAACCTGGAGTAGCCTTCATCTAGGCTAGGGAAATGCTCGGGTGGATATTGGTAAGTTACAAATTTACAATGAACGGAAAATAGAAGAGACATGTGGATACACGTGTATTTGCCTAATGCTGTGGTTATACCTATACAGCAATGGTTCTCAAACTTGTCGGAAGTATCGAACCCAACAGGTGTCATGCAAGCATACATCGAACCCTTAATTATAACCAGGAGCGGATCCAGAATATTTTAGAGAGGGGATGCAGTTTTGAATTAGGTTGAATGTTAAATGAGTGCAAAGACGTTAGACGTCTGAACCGGAAAAGGGCATAAGCTCTTTGAAAATGTTACACGTCAGGGGAGTATTCAGAATATTCTTAAGGCGGTGGAGGGTGGCATAAAATTTTTACATTTTTTAAGCGTATTTTTTTCCGGAAAGTTAATTTGAAACAAATTGAGGAACAAAAATATGGCTCTAGGGGGGTCCGGGGGTATGCTTCCCCGGAAAGTTTTCAAAAATTTAGACACTGTAATGGCCATTTTAGCGCTTTTTGAACAACTTTTATGGCAAATTCTGTTTAATTTTTTTGCCTCTAACTCTAAGTCCTTCACCAAATATGATACATTTTGTTCGCACATTTTTGATTTATGCGTGCTTAAGGCGCAAAGATGATTGTTATCAAATAGGTTTGAAATTATGGAAAAATTGTATTCATCAAAAACAGCGTTGAAAAAGTATGGTGGGGGGATGCATCATTCCACGCAGAGATAGTCATTTACTACAACTGTATGCCTTTTTGCAAAAACTTATTCTGATCTTAGCCGAACCCCTGCTACAGCCTCACCGAACCCCTGGGGTTCGGTCGAACCCAGTTTAAGAACCACTGCTATACAGAAACCCGAGAAGTAGAAATTGCTTTGACGGAAATGGCAAGAAAGCCAGGCTTTTGAAGAAAGCATGCAGTGTCACAGAGTTTTTCACATTTCTAAGGTTTGTACTTCTTGTCTCGAAAGATACCAAAACGAAAAATCAGATTATCTTGTCAGTACAAGCACTACCCAAAATGGTCCGAAACAAGAGTTAGTAGAAGCAAAGGTCAGTGAAACGCAAATCAGATCGAGGCACAGACCTTTGTCCGGGCCAGCTGTCTTTTCTGTTCCTGGCTTCTCAGCGGCAGATACTTGAGGTTTAGAAAAACTCCGGTAGAGTCGTGGCAGAAAACTGCTTGACCTGATTCGTTATTATCTTTGTTGTTTACTTATGAAAGGTGTGATGTAAAACACCTGGAGGGAAAGAATCGTTCAAACGCTCGTGTTTGATGTTGATGTTTGTGTAAGGTGCTAAATGGCTCTGTCTACGTTTCTGATAGTGAATGCTCTAATTAAAGTCTAAACCTTTTTCTCGTTCAGGTCCCTTGCACGTGGGCCATGTTTGAGGTGATGGCACGGCATGGCAGTGCGATGAGGTTTGATCAAGGAAGGTTGGTCAGGACAGCTCAGACCTCAAAGTGATTGTTTTCAGTCTGATTCTGTTGAACAAATCTTTCTTAGTATGATACAGTTAAGATTGCAAACACAGTTGATGAACTTAAGACTACTTTAAAACTCTTATATACCAAATATTAGGTTAGGAATTACAATTATTAGGTCGAGAGAAGATTAAAACAGCTTGAAGTATGAACCTGCGAATAAATGCTTCAGAGTAGACATGGGCGGCCCAACAGGGAAGACGCGTGACCCCAGAAGATTTTCAGGGCGGTATTGTAAAAGTAGTTTTGGGTGTATTAAATCTCATTGTATCGTTGCAGAAAGCATTAATCTGTCAATATTGTAAACTTAATATTTTTAATAAATTACCGCGGTATGTACGTAGTAGTACAATTCGAGGACTCGACTGTGGAAAGTGTACCACTAAGCTGGTTTACCGACCATACAAGACAAGCAATATATTGGCCTAAATATAGGTCGACATCGGCCATCACTGCTGTTGTAAAAAAAAGAGAAAAGCCAAATCCAGCTGGGTGGACCGTCCACCCAGTGACGTGTTTTCCGAACAGCGAAACTTGTAAGTTATTTACGTTTATGAGCATTTTTAATCTAATAACGTTTTAAATCTAACAATGCTTTATTAGAGTGGTACCGGTATTGTGTTTCAAACGCAATTTTTTTGTTCAAGACTTTGGGAACAAATTAATATGTATCGTATTTCTTCCGTTTTGATTATTTTATTAATTTTTTACGTGCAAGGTGGTAACGATTACGCACTACGTAAAATGAATTCTGACTCGCTCAGAAGCTTCTTCGTTTTCAATTTTTGGTTGAGTTTTTGCCTTTTAGTCTTATAATTCGGCAAAGTTTTTTTGACAAATTTGCGAGGTTTAAGTTTGGGTATTTTTATTCAGAATTTGAAAGTTAACGTTAATTCAGCCCGCTTAGAATAAAAGTATTGTACGTAATTCATACGCACTGCGGTGCTTTGCGGGTTATCCTTCTCCTATTATAGCCTACCTTTTGTTACAAAAAATCTAAAATTTAGCCTCTTACGAAAGAGCTCGACAGAAAGCGAGACGTGCTGAAGAAACGTCCGATTTGCAGACTGAAGACGACAGCTGCGTTGGAGTTAATGCAACCCCTTACAAGTATGATTTTATACGTATACATTCTGGTATAGGTAAAAACGAAAAAGTATGACATAAAATACGCGAGTTGCAAACATGCATTAGCCTACATTTTGGCCTACAAAAGGCTTATTTACATAAGCGGGTTAAAGTAATTAAGCTTAAAGTCAGGCCTAGCTTAATCGTTTCGGCGTAAGTTGCACCGGTAATCCGGTCTATGTGAATCAAAACATTCGCTTTTAATCGCATTGATGCTAGCTTATTTTAGTTAGGCAATCTTACAATACCGGTAGCGTATTTAGGGGGCTATTTGCTTCCAGCTCCCTTTGCTTGATGTTGATGAGGGATCAACTTTGAAACTTTTTGAATTTTCAACTTCGCTTTTTAATCTTTTTGCTTACGTTCAAACTTACGACAAAAAGGGCTTAAAATTGGAGTGCATAGCAAATGAAAATGATTGGAGTTATTTTCCACGTTGCCTGAAGTATTGCAAACAACCTGGTTAAGTTCATAAGCGTTGTAACGGGCAAAATAACATTATCATCATTTACTTCGAACCTTATTATTGAATAGTACAGCAGTAATTCCAATGTTCGTTTCTTAGGTAATGTTAAATTGCGCGATATAAAAAATCTTACCTCATCATTAATATATTTTCTGACAGAAGGAAGCGTCAAGCGCCTCAGCGCTTGATTAGTGACGATGAGGATTCGGATTCTTCAAGCTTGGAAGGAGGTGCACGACCAATTAAGCGAGGTATGTTGCGTCATCTCAATTTCATACATGCTCTGCGTGATGAACATGGCTGGTTGTTACAGTTTTGTTTGTTGCTTTGGCAGGAAAACTAACCAGCAGTTTATCGAATTCCCTTCCCCATCCTCCTCCGTTGCTTGATTTAAATTCAAGTGCAGATCCAACGACGAACGGTATTTTCTTAAATTGTTTGTTACTGTTTCTGTACCGTTATTGCAAGCCTCATTCTATCTTTCTGACAGAAACTAACGAAAGGAGAGTGAAGTAATTGTTCATGTTCATTCGACACCGTCTACTTCGCAAGCCGGCCGAGCTAGGCAAGAGTTTCTGGGGCACAGTCAGTCCGTTCCTTCCAGCAGCCAAACTGGGTCCGTCCTCAGAAATGATCAAGGTTTCAGTCTTTTTATTTTGTCCTATAGCTGCGCTGGTAGATCCAAACATGAAATGCAATTAAGATTAGGGCTTGCAACGAATGACTTCTAAAAAAAACTCTATTTGAGAAGTTATTAGCATTAGCATTACCGCGACAAGATGTGGGGAAATGCCTAATGCTTTTTCCAAAGTGCCCCAAAACTAAACCTTTTACAATGGCGTTCCAACCAGTTCCTTCAATGCTGAGCGTCAAGCAGGAAATCAGCGAATCGATACCAATTTTCTGGAGAATAGTTTGTCCTTACTCGGAATCGAACCCAACGACTATCGGACCGCCACTTAAATTGCCCACTCACTCGTCTGAGCAGTGGAACGTTTCTTGTAGCAGTATGCTGATAAAAAGCTTGGTTAAAGTGTTTTTTATTGCGAGTTGTTATTACAATCGCTGTTTTTGCTCTTTGCTTCACAGCACTTAATTTCGATATGTTCATTTTACAGAGAGTTATCTGATGCATGAAATGGCCGTGTTAAAATCGGAAATGTTGGCTGTGAAAAAGGAATTAAAATCCCTGACGAAAGTGATACTTCTCCACGTCAAAAATCAAAACGACCCTGTGGAACTACCTGAAAAAGTTAAAGTTCCACTCCAATCGCGTGAGGAAGTGGATAGTTTGGAGGAGCTGTTAAAAGAGGATGGGCAAATTAAAAACGCATTGGTAAGATTTTTTTCTTTCCCATTCTAACAATTTACTCTATAATGCTATGCGATCGTTCTGATGTAATCGAACATAATATGGCGCGTTTCATTATGCATTAATTCGTTTAGCTATGGCTACATAAAATTTATTGTACAGATATGTCACCTGTCCATCATTGGTGGTTCCTCTTTGAAAGAGACCTGTTGGAAAGTCATGGGCCGCCTTCTGGCCAGTAGCCTATGTGCTACCTACAACTGGACGGGTAGAAGTGGATGGAAAACGGAGGGGCAAAAAAAGATTGCTTTTTCACAGCTAAAACACCTGTCGGACGTAGTAATAAGTAAGTTCTAAACCGTTCACGATTTAACCTTTTCTTCACAAGTCTATTCTGCTTACCTGTCGTCTTCATGGAATCAGAACAAATTATTTGCCCGTCGTGCACTTTTAGTCGAAAAGAAATAAGCATTTTTTTGTGTTCACAATTTTTCACACAGAATAATATGAGCAAGTTGATTTGCTAGCCTAGTGGCCAGATTTAGAAATAACTTGCTTTTTTTCAATGACAAAGAAGATGCTGCGCTAATGCTTTTTGCCACACAAAATAAAACGCAGCTACTACCCTAACTAAGGTTTTTGCGATTTATCATGCTAAGGTGCTAAGTAATTTCCTCTCAGTGAGTCGAACAGCAACAATCACTGATCTTGAGAAAGTTTTGATTGCTCAGACGGTGTTCAGATGTTTTTCTGTATATACAACTAGAGCGACCTCTGGCGGGTATATAAAATTCTACTAATTTACCGCTACGATCTGGTCTTGCGATCTATCGTTGACGCCCATTGGCTCTTTTTGGTGCTGATGTGAACATGTTTTGTATAGGTATAGCTCTTACCTTGAAAAAAAGAGATAGGTTTATCGCAGACAAACATTATCTCATCTGAAAAGGTAGATCGTGAATTTCTTACTCCCGGTCTTGAGTATCCGCCCCTTTTAGTTATACCTTGTGAAGAAACATGGTTCGCAATTACTGTAACATGTTTTCTATTTGACAGAAGCGATTATGAAAAGCTCAAATTCGGGAGATGCAACCGAAAGTCTTATACAAAAACACGTGAGCACGTGGATGCGAAATTGGAGAGACCGGTGTGGAATGCGTCGCACCACTGCCGCTGAGGCTCAATAGTTAATGACTAGGCTTTTTATACATTACTAATGTACATATTCGAGTGTTGTTTTTGCTGTGATGTTTGTTTTCTATGCTTGTTTGATATTCCGTGAACAGGACGTTTCGACAACTCAGGTACAGTCATCATCTTCAGCAGTAATAGCATGCCGAGCAATACTACTTACTGCTGAAGATGATGACTGTACCTGAGTTGTCGAAACGTCTAGTTCACAGAATAACTTTGGCTTTGTTTTCCCTCCTTGTTTTATATTATTGTGCCAACTTTTTACCACGCGTTTTCATTAAATTTTCTCTTTAAAACTTAGACTTCGCTTCCATTGTGTTCTCTGATAAGGCAAAAATTGCGTTAGATCTACAACACTGTGATACTTTAAGTGCTGTAACGATATCGATGTGCATGAAAGCAATGTTGATTCGAGTATTGAAACCGTAAAGGTCGACAACAAAACGATATAACTGCAGTATACGTAGAAACGAAACGGGTTAGCTGAAAAGCTACCGTAATTGATAAACCTATATATAGGTATTGAAACAGTACTTTGTAGTACATAAATGATTTATGTAAAGTTTGCCATCGATATCGAAACAGTATTTACCAGCATAAAAACCTCGCAAATGTGGAATAAAACCAATATTGTTTCATGCAAAGCAACGATATTGAAACAGTAGTTACCAATATAAAGACGATACCGATTCGAAAATCGCCAGTATAGTTTCACGCATAAGGACGATATCGAGACAGCATTTCCCAGTATAGAAACGATATTGATTCGAGTAAAACCAAATTGTTTCATGCAAAGCCACGGTATCGAAACAGTAGTTACCAATATAGAAACGATACCAATTCGATAATCGCCAATATAGTTTCACGTATAAGGACGGTATCGAGACAGCATTTCCCAGTATAGAAACGATATAGAATGGCTGTAAACTAATCCTTGGTTCAGTACAGGAACAATATCGTAACTGTACAGAACAAGGCATGAATTTACACCGGCACCAGTACTGGCCCGAGCATTGGGACAGCATAAGCCGATAACGAACCAATATGGTTTTCCCAATATGGGAACAATATTTTGCCATTGTGCAAATCAATGCAGTATCAATATAGATGTACTGCATAGAAACAGTACTGAGAGCCGATACAACACAGCACTGAAACAATGCTGTGCCAATATACCAATGTTTGCTGGGCTGTGACCAAATTATCGGTACAAAAACCACTCCAACCATCAAAGCGTTCATGAACTTTGTTACATGGAGATAAGGGGCGGTATACTGCTCAACTTTTGTTGTACTTAACGCAACGCGTTAACTTTGTTTGTTTAGTAAGTTAACGCATCGTGGTTGGGCTACGGAACTGAGAATTGAGCACAGCCGAACCGTGCAAATCGAAAAACAGGTTTACATAGTAAGAGTTAGGTAAGATTCACACTAATCTACGCTACAAATAAAAAATGAGAATTAAGCAATATCATTCCACCACCAACTGTCATGTTCGATTTGTTAAAGCGATTTCAAGCTACTTACCAAGCTTTGCATTAAAAACAAACTTGTTTGCATTAAAAACAAACTTGTTTAAACTTATCAAGTAGAATTGCGTGAAAAAAACAAAAAAAGAATTTTTTCCTAAAATTTATGACACGTAGATAGTAACATAGTTCTCCATAAAAGCACCCCTCCAACCCCAATCCCCACCCAAACCCCCAACCTCACCCCCCCAATCCCAACATTCCCGGACCTTAACCCCTCCAACCCCCCAATCCCAACCCCCCCGACCCCAACCTCCTCCGACCCTAACCTTCCCAACCCTAACCCCCTCCGACCCCAACCCCCCCCGACCCAACCCCCCAACCCCAACCCCACCTCCCGTTCCAACCCCTCCGAACCCAACCCCCCGATCCCACCTCCCGACCCCAACCCCCTCCGACTCTAACCCCCCAACCCTAACCCCCTCTGACCCCAACCCCCGACCCCAGTCCCCAACCCCTTCGACCCCAACCCCTTCGACCAAAACCCCCCGATCCCAACCCCCCCGACCCCAACCCCCTCCGACCCTAACCCCCCAACCCTGACCCTCTCTGGCCCCAATCCCCCTGACCCCAACCCCCTCCGACCCCAACCCTCGTCCCCAACCCCTTCGACCCCAACCCCCCGATCCCAATCCCCCCGACCCCAAACCCTCCGACCCTAATTCCCCCAACCCTAACCCCCTCTGGCCCCAACCCCCTCGTCCCCAATTCCTCCGTGCCCAACACCCCGACCCCAACGTTTTCAACCCCCCGACCCCAACCTCGGTCGTCTTTGATCCCAACCCCCCCGACCCCAACCCCCTACGACCCCAACCCCCTACGACCCCAACCCTAACCCCTTCTGACCCCAACACCCCTGTCCCCAACTCCTCCGACCCCCACCCCCCGACCCCAACCCCCCCGACCCCAACCCCCTCCGACCCTACCCCCCCCAACCCTAACCCCCTCTGACCCCAACCCCCCCATCCCCAACCCCTCCAACCCCAACCTCTCGATCCCAAACTCCCCGATCCCAACCCCTCCGACCCCAACCTCTCGATCCCAAACTCCTCGATCCCAACCCCCTCCGACCCTAACCCCCCTAACCCCCTCTGACCCCAACCCCTCCGACCCCAACACCCCGACCCTAACCCCCGACCCCACCCCCCCGTCCCCAACATCTCGTATATTCGGCCACTAGAGGGTGCTACATATCATTTTGCATTAGTCATTGTCATATCCCAAGTCCCCAAAATAGGGCGCCCCTTAATTAGTCCTTTGCCAAACGAGACCTGCAACGTATTTCTCGGACAAAACAACATATTTCTCAGGTAACGTTACCAGCCCTGCAACGTATTTCTCAGGCAAAACAACATATTTCTCAGGTAACGTTACCAGCCCTGCAACGTATTTCTCGGGCAAAACAACGTATTACTCAGGTAACGTTACCAGCCCTTATGGAATCAAATGCTTTTCTGATATCAAGTAATAGTAGAGTGGAGAAGCGTTTTTCAATATTTTGATATGATTCAGTTATTAGGTCTAGAATAGGGTGAATTGTGGAGTGTTTATGACGAAATCCAAATTGCTTTGATGTAATTAAATTATATATTTCTTTATAGAAAAGAGACCATTCTATTGAGAATCACACGTTCAAAAATTTTTGCTATACTTGAAAGAAGAGAGATGGGACAATAGTTACCTGGTTCATTAGGACACCTGGATTTATATACTGGTATAACTTTTGCCACCTTTAGGTTGTTAGAAAAAACTCCGTTAGAAATACACCAATTTAGAATTATGGAAAGAAGCAGAGAGATAATGTGGAGAGCAGTTTTTAAAATAAATGGTGAAATATCATCATAACCACTAGCTTTAAATGCTAATTTTTAAATCTTTGGTTTCACCGGATTCGGAATAATACCCAACTCGACAATTTCTGATGCGAGTGTTCTCATTCGGCCATCTGAGCTGCTGCTTATCATCGTAATAAAACAAAAATGCCAAGAAATAGAGCACTTAAATAATCCGTATACAAAATAAAATAGCTTTTTTGGGTAAAACTTAAACTGAAACTGAAACCCAGAAACCGAAGCTGTGCCTAAGTAAAACTGAATCCGAAACTGAAACCCAGAAACCGAAGCTGTGCCTAAGCAAAACTGAAACCAAAACTGAAACCTATTTTTCAACAGTTGTAAAACTGAACCAAAACTGAAACCTGACATTTGGGTTTCAACACACCAAAACTGAAACTGACACCCTAACGCCAAGTAGCCAGGTTTCCACCCTTGGTTATAATCCTCTGAAGTCTCGTGATAGGAGAATAAATATGCAGCAAAATACAAAAAAAAAAAAGAAATGCTTTGCACTTTTGCCTATTTGCTTGCTTTAAGTGTTCAATTACTTTGTAGGCTGTCGCATTGTTTTCATGTTGCTTTATGTTAAACCGCTCTGAGATCCTAAGGTGATTTCTTGTTTCTAGATTTAGAGCGGTATGCAAATACTGTGGCTTTATTGTTATTACTAACAGTACACATCTGGAATGAAACATATTGGTACTGCGTTATTGTTAAACCTGGAGTAGCAATTGTGGCGTATAGGTTGTCAGGGTTGCCAATTACATTGCAAATAGGCCTATAATGATATACTGGTACTGGTACCAGTATCACAGACATTAAATAAAGACTACACTTTGCTAGCTGCCTTATTCTAATGGAATTTTTCACTTTTTTATTTTTCTCAATTTGCAAAGAGAACCAAGTTACAATTGCTCAGTTAGTTTCTTTTCTCAATTCTCGTGTTTTTCTCATATCATATTACAATCAACTATCAACTACACAATTTATTGGTCGATGCTGCTATTCTATTTTTCCAAACTTATTCAAATAGAATAACTTTTTAAATTATGACATCAAAAAACAGTTTATGAAGCAGGAAGTTTCAGAAACTAGAATCAAGAACTGCTGGCCTAATAAAGCCTACCAAAATTAAACATGTGGACTCATAATCTGACATTTGGGTGCAAGCGCGTCATTTTTAGCGAGCGCATTTTTTATAAACCTTTTAATTATCAATGCGTAAAACATTTTTTACAGAATGTGCTTTTGAATCGTTGCAGACCATTTTCAATCTGCAGCGATTGTTTCGCTTGTGTTAATGTACGTAAATTGCTTTAAGCAAATAAAGTGAGAGATGTATATTTGTGGAAACGTTATGAAAAAGCTAGAACAAAGTCAAGGTCAAGTCAGCAGTAATGAAGACTCATTTTCATGATCAATTACCATCCAGCACTGTAGTTTGAGAAGGTACCGTAAAAGTTCTAGGTTTAAAAGTAAAACGTTGATTTAATATAGGCTACTAAAACAAAAAGAATTTTTCAAGATCAACTTCTTTTGTTAAATGAAATATCCGAAGTTTTTATTAAAATTTTGCAATATTTTAGTCACTAATTACGTTGCTGCAGTCGTGTCATTCTCACGCATTTTTATCGTTGGACCACATTGCAACGATAATGTTCCAATTTTTAGATTTTCACTAGTTTTAGAGGTTTAGAAATGGATAGGGTATGTGATTCCCATCAGCAGATGTGTCGATTGCGACATTTTATAAAAACAAGTCTTCTTTTTTCACTGACTTGACCTTGACTTTGTTTTAGCTTTTTATAACATTTCCACAAATCTACATCTCTTTATTCGCTGGAAGTAACTTGAGCAAATTAACACATGCAAAACGATCACTGCAAATAAAAATGGTTTGCATCAATTCGAAAACGCATTCTGTAAAAAACGTCTTTGCATGATTAAAAAGTTTGGAAAAATGCATTTGCTAAAAAATTTGCTCGCTAAAAATGACGCGCTTGCGCCCATATGTCGTAGACTGTGTAGACAGAGTAATTGATGAGTAAATTTGTTCTTGCTTTACAAAGGTGTAGCCTATGCCAAATTTGTTTTTGTAAGGGATCAAATTATTACAGAGATATGAGTAAGTGTAATAAGTTCCAGTTTGCAATTGATCGAGGAGGAACATTTACTGACATTCATGCCATTTGTCCAAGTAAGTAGAGTTTAAAGGGTGTAATAATGATGTATTTCGTACTCACTGCTGATATGTATAATCTTACGCTGTTATCACATCATTTTATCAATGTGTTAAAATTTCAAAGCAGTGCAAAATTGGCCTTTAAAACGCATCCAAAATTTCAAACATGCGCTTGAACTCTCTTTCCAAATATGGAAAAAAGTATTTTCTTTTTGTTGAAAAATTGGCAGCCCAAAGCGACTTTCTGACATAACTTTGAATGACTTTTCTTCATGCAGCATGCAGAGAGTGATGAAACTTCAGCGATTTCAACTTCAATAAAAAGATAATAGCCAGTATATTTGCAATCATACTCACAAACGTTTCGGTAAAAACTTATACCATCATCAGTGTGAAACTACATAGGCACTAGGCTAGAATAACCAGCACAAGAAAGAAATTATTTTAGACACAGCATAACTATTATGTCATAAACAAAGTAGTTGGGATTTACGTAAAATATAACTAAAGGGGCAAATTAAACCATTACGTTCAACTGGAGGGACTAGATTAGTAGTAGGATTATTAAGTACAAATACTGTAGGATTAATTAAATCATAACTAAAAAAGAGACGTTGAATATAAATGGAAATTAAACACGTTGCTGATTGCGATTTAGACCTTACTACTAATCTAGTGCCCCAAATACCCATTTGCCCCGGTGACCAGTTGCCCATACAATTGCGCTCATTTTTCCTGGTGCCCATTTTTTTCAAGTGCCCATGTGCGCCAAACAAATCACCATTGTTTTCTGACATTTCTTTTTCAAAAGCACTTTTGGTGGGCAATGTTATTCTTTAGTATCACAACTTTACTCTGTCACTGCAATACAAGTCACAGAAAGTTGATGTTAGCATTTTGGGCAAAGTTTTCCAATCGTTGTAAAACTTTGCCCACTTAAAATAAAAAAAAAAAAAAAACAAATAAGAAAAAAAAATTTATTGGTATGTGGTTATTAAGGAGTAGGGATAATCTGCAACGATTTTCAAAAGTGTAAAGTAATTGGATTAGCAGAAATTAAAGAAAATAACAAAAAAGGTAAGCTTTTTTGTGCAAAGTTTGCCTATAACGTTTTATGGTACCGTTGCCTGTACTGTTGTAGTGGGAGTCAAACGAAGGCATCGTATTTCTGTGAATTTATTCCAGCAGTGTGTGTTGTTTGTCTGTTCTACTTGTGTGCAATAATGCAACCGAACTGAGGTAATTATTGATTGTTTTGGCAAGCACACTAGTTTGTTTGTTATTTTATAGGACATTATAAGCATTACTGTTTGGATGAGTGCCCAGTCCACAACTTGGGTTATTCGTTGCAGTGTGTTATTTAATTTGACGGGCTTGCATTTTGTTTTCTTTGTGAGTTTTCATCTAATTTGGTTGAAGTTGGAATCATTATACTCATATGTATTGCTGTGTGTCACGAAATAAGTAAAGAATTATCCATGAAGGACAAAGAACTACTTTGCTGACAGGATGATCGATAAATATTGAATGATAGACTGTAGGAGGTAATTCGTACTCTGAGCTGACCCCACAGACAAATCAAAAGACCTTCGCCAAACGAATATAATGATATGACCTAAGCTTAACTCACTTAGCTACGGTACTCACCTTAACCTAAACTTTGACAACACAAGCTTCTCGTTCACTTTGAAACACTATTAAACCAAGGCTGAACTCTTCGGCATACAACACTTGCTTAACTCTACACACGAATTACGCTCACATGCAGTTTCAATGATTTTAGAATAATAAACGCCAGCAAAACTCATCATTTATACTCAAAAGTCGAATTCCAGAATGTTCTATAACATTCGAATAAAAAAACAAAGAAATGAAATCATATGACATGGAAAAATATTATTGCTACGTCACAAGCACACAACTGCATCTGGCTATATTTGCAAAACATCAAGAGCTGCCCCGAATATTCTCAACGTAGCGGTAAACAGTATTATTGCTTCGCAATACCACTGTACGAAACCATCTTACGAGTAAATTTCAGTAAACAGCATATCAGTCTGGAACGTTCTAGAACAGAGCATTATAAAACGAAAACACTGTAAATTTAATATACCGAGTATTCAGAAACGAAAACACTGTAAACAGTCTAGAAGGTTCTTAAACAGAGCATTAAGAAGCGAAAACACTGTAAATTGTTATATCGTTACACTGGATAAATTCGATTGCTTGCTAAGAAACAAAGGGCCATCTTAGCTAAGTTAGAAGCCAGCGTAGTTTTTCTGCATCAAAATGGTGACCCCTGACGTGGTTTGAACTAAACTTAGCTAACTATTTTCTGTCGCACCGGTACTTGTTTTAATAGCAAGTTGTGGTGCTGCAGTGCAATCTGAAAAAGAATCATCAACTGGCAAATTCTTCAACCAATCAACAGCAGGAGAAGTAAAAATCAAGTCAATGTTTTATTTTTTTTGTGTTATCACTAATGACTTTGACGAACTCTTATGCAACAATAAATATCCTGGTTTTATTTTTTCATGCTCTGCTGTTGATTTCTCTGCTCAGTATTACTTTTTTCTGAGGTTAACACCTTTCAGGCTATGTAGGCTTGTGTAAAATTGGAGCGCTGTGAGTAATGCAAGCAGTGATGAGGCTGTCAGTAGGTGTGGCTCAAAAGCTTCTGGGATAAACAGCTTCACGAAGCTAAGCAAAAGAGTTATAACCAACCCTAACGCAAAAACAGCTTTTTTCAATGCTATTGTTTGGTTCTGTACACCAATAAATTATTCAAGCTGTTGATGGCTTGGCATGATCAGCTGACGCGATTCTTCACATTGGTGCTGATAGCAGTTGTAATGTCGTTTAAGTTGTTATTTTTTAAAACGGCATTTGGCATTTGGTTAGAATCAAACCATGTTCTAACTATTTGGCTTTTCATGCGACGCATGCGATGAACGCTGCAAAGACGCGCAGGTTTAATTGAGTTGAGAACAACCCTATCTTGTTTGTTTTTTATATTGACAACTTGGTTGCAAATTTGCTCGTAATTTTCATAGCCTTTTGTATTTCCTGATTGCAAGCAAAGCTGAAGCTCTTTTGAGCGAGGTGGTTGACCTTTGGTCATTGAAAGGTACGGACGTACCATCGTATTTCAGAATTTGTTGTAAATGAATTTTACTGGGAAGTTTAAGGAATCTTGGTTAAAGGTTACAACAGTTTTTACTGAAGTAATACCGGTATTGGAGTTGAGTTGAACCGCTACTCTCGCTCTTACACTACAAACGTGGCTACTGCCACCGCCTTTTCGTTAGTGGAACTTAACTGCTATTCCAATAAAACGTGGCCACTGCCACATCCTTACTTAAATTGGGCTACTGCTCTCTCTCCCAACGTAGCCACTGCCACGCCCTTTGTATATTCGAGCCACTGCTCTCAATTTCCCGAGATACCTTAGCTAGAAGGGTTTCAGGATTCTTTGTCGTAACCGGAATAATTGCTTGCAAGAAGAAAAATTCTTTTGGTAAGTGCGAATTGGTCTTTAATGTATGCAAGTTGAATTTGGAATATTTAAGTTTGATGTTTACATAGAAAACCGATTCTGTTGCCTCGCCTACATCCAACTATCAATATAATCAAGTGCATGACAGTCGTGTGACGTGTGTTTGATTCTGCAAGCGAGCAAGTTCCGTTACAGTGGTGGTCAGTGTTTTTTTAAGGTTTGGCTTGAGGAACCTTTCAGCAATTTTGTAAGATCGTTAATTGAATTTATAACGTAAGACACGGCTTTCTGAAGTCCACACTTTGTAGAAGCAGCTTTTGAGAGGCCATTTCGATTCCTCAAAGCGCCTTAAAAAACACTGGTGGTGGTTGTAGTGTATGTGGGCCTGCAAGTTTTATTTGTAATCTTCTAGAACTACACCATTGCGTTTTTTGCATGAGCAATTTGATAATAGAGCTCACTGTTGGCAGCAGTCATGTTTTTGGTATGGAAATCATTTCAAGGTATGATAAGTTCTGTTACATGGAGTGAGTCTTTTAAACAGGCAGCCCTCGATTGCACAAGTGAACAACTAATTGGGGGATTTTTAAATAATTCTTCTTCTGGCGTTAAATGCTCTGCTAGTGCTGATCATCCCATTTACCGCGTTGAATATAGCGATTGTCAAATGGAAAAATTTATGAAAGCGGTACATGATATGGATGCAGGATTTAATTGGCTAATCAATACTCACAGTTCCTATTTGATATTTCCCAAAAGTTTTTCACTCCAAGTTCATAAAAATTGATTGATTGATCGTATTTCTAATTTGTATGTAGTCAGTGTTATCGGCAGCGAAATAAAAAGCTAGGGTTTTATCAGCTTGAGCGTATCTTTGGGTACAAATTGATTTGATTTTGATTTATTCATGATTACAAAAAATAATACAGTTCATGAGAAATTAATCAAAAAATTGTGTCTTATGATAGGAGATGCGAAAGACCATAACAGCAAGAAACACTGAGAATTGTCGAGTGAGCACCCCCTTACACGTTACTCAATAAAACTACAATAAAGAACATTGTGCAAAAACAGCAGAAGATTCCTTTCGTAAAACAAATTATTTAAACAGGTTTACGCGACAGATAGATAATTCAAACAAAACAATAAAAACTATCAGCAAGCTAGCGATATCGAGAATGTAAAAATTTTAGTTAGCGCAAAATACGGACAGTTGCAATAATAACAAGTAAGCGATTAGCCAATTAGTCAGCAAAAAGGTTTCCCGAACTGAAAGATTTCAGCACTTATGTGCATGAGAGTATATTTTCTATTATGATGCAAGTCAAGTTTAAAAACAGGAATCAAATGGTAGACATAACGCTGGAAAATCGTCTCAGACTTGTAACTCCATATGTTGGAATTGAAGTAGAAATGATAGTATCAGACAAGCATCGACTACAGTTATCTCACTAACAGAGATTTGCGATAAATTGATATTTGCTGTTGTGTAATTATTTCAATTCGGCACTAAGTTTCATTTGCTGCTTTTACCTATTAAATCTTGTGAATCTGTTGTTTTTATGATCATTTTGTTGGAAGTGGCCCCCATGCTGTCACGGTTTTGTGAAGTGACCCGTTAATCAAAAGCAGATGGACCACACTGCTTTATATTATGGCTTGCCTGATTGTCTATTGTACGAATTGCAAAGAGTTCAAAATACTGCTGCTAGATTAGTTTCATGCACTCATAAATCTGCCCATATTACTCCCATTTTAATGAAGCTATGTTGGTTGCCAGTTCAGTATGGGCTTATATTTCAAATAATCCTTTTGCAAATGTAGAAAATGGTAAATGGCAGTTTTCCTTCGTATTTCACTGATCTAGTTTCACAGCACGTCCCTCTCGTTATTTGTGGTGTAGTGATGGAAGTGTTTTTGTGCCATGTACTTTTTCAATATTTGGTAATTGTAGATTAAGTGTGCTTTGTACTTTTGTACTTGAAATGAATACGGGTAACCAGGGCTGCAAACTCGATCGATTTTTAATCGAGTTCGAGTTCAAGAGACATTTGCAAGTTCAAGTTCGAGTTCGGCTAAAATGATCGAGTTCGAGTTCAAGTTCGAGTTCACAGCACTGTTTAAAATATCCCTTAAACAATCGTTTGGATCCGAGAAAGGGCGTTTAAGCTATTTACAATGTTTTCATGCCAGAAACGTAACCAGAATTTGTTTAGGGGGAGGGCACCAGAGTTTGACATGTTTAAGCCTAGATTTTCCGATTGAGTTAGTTTGAAGCAAAATTAGGACAGTAGCAGTTTCAGGGGGTCTCGGGGGCATTCTCTCCCGGAAAATTTGCATTCTATGATGGCCATTTTAATGCTTCTTGAACAAGTTTTAAGGCAAGTTGTATTTAAATTTTTTGCCCTTAATTTTGAGGTCTTCACCGAATACTGGTATGATGCAATTTTTTCACACGTTTTCGATTTCTGTGTACCGGTATAAAGCGTAGGAGTTATTGTTGTCGAAGAGGTTCTAAATTATGGAAGAATTGTATTCATCAAAAGCATTGTTGAAAAAAGTCCCCCACTCCAGGATCCGCCTCTTACCCTCTTAGTAACAGTTGGAACAGAGATTGCAGTACCGCACAAACAACAGGTAACAGTTGCTGCAGTGCAGCTGCGTTTTCATTGAAATCTCTCGGAACATCGTTTATGATGCAATAAATAAGTTTCAATGAGACAACGAAAAATGAAATGTAAGTGCAGTATCGGTACCAAAATTGCAAATTTGCAATCATTCAATCTACAGTATAACAAAAAATCAAAAGTAGACTGAACTTTGTTTTGAGAGATTTGAATCAACAAAATTAAAGCATTCAATTAGTGAACTCGAATTCGATTGTTTTTTTTAAGTTCGAGTTTAAAAAATTTTATTTTTCAAGTTCAAGTTCGGCAAATACGATCGAGTTCAAGCGAGTTCGAGTTTGCAGCCCTGCGGGTAACCATGTATTTTTTCAAACCTTTCATAGCATTTTTGTAATTATTTCACCAGTGCTAATTTTTCTTGATGTAAATTTGCTGTTTCCACTGTTATAGCTTTTGTTGGTTTTGTGTTAAGCACTTTTGATTTAAATTTCCTTCCAGAAAGAGCATTATGGAAATGCATTATTATATCTAAATTGGTTGAAGTTGGAATCATACATAAAACATTGCTTTGGATAAATCTGATTGCTGGCTAAGAAACAAAGGACCATCTTAGCTAAGTTAAAAGCCAAATGGGCATCGAGGCAGATGGGTACCAGGTGAATTAAGTTCCAGGACAAATTTGTGTTGGATAAATGGGCTCTGGGACATTTGGGCACTAAAGCAATAATACATCTGGTATTAGTCAGGAACCAAAACAAATAGCACCGCAAGTATTTACAATCAGAATCAATTGTATTGGGTAATTTTTTTGAAAATTCTTAAAAAATTTGGTTTGAATATCACCCCTCTTCAATTTTGTTTATTTTTTTACAAAGTGAGTAAATGACCAACAAAATGATACTTGCAAAATATCACTTTCCTACTCCAAGTGATTTGGGAGATAGCTATTCAAAGTTTGACCCCTCAAGGGCATTTAGGGAATTGAGCGCAGAAAAAATTTAGCTATTTTTGAAATAACTCATTAAGTTCACGTCATAAAACAATGAAACTTGGTATTGGCTATTTTTTGAAATATCACAAAATAAGATATTAATGCCTTAATTTGCAACAGCAAACACAAATATTAAAAGCTTTCGCGAATGTTTGGTGGATGTCTACGATCATTTTCCACCACTTGCAGAAGATTTTGATAATGATCTTCAGATTGCGCACATGGTACAAAATCTGCACCTAGTTTTACTCCATGTTCAGCACAGTCATTGACTACATTCCAAACATCAATATTTTTGAGACCACTTTGGTATATGAATCAGGCTTGTCCAACTAGAAGGATTTTCAAGCAGAAAACTGGATTCATTTTGCATGATACAAAAAAGAACATGAATCCTTGGTAATAAGTTTACTTGGTGATGTAGACTTAACCACATTAGAGGGGAAGTCAGGTTTTCCAATGCTGCAACCAAAACAAGTGGATGAACAAATCACAGATTCTAATGGTTTACACGGTAAGTTTTTTTGCAATTTAAATTTCGGTAGTGGAAACCATCGAACTCAAAAGAGAAAGAAGAATCATTTTGGGCACAATATACCAGAGATGTTGCAAAAGTGCCTTTTCTGCACTATTTGACACGAGCTTATCCACTTTAGCGTAATCCATGATAAATTTTAGTAGCATCAAGTGACTTGTAGCAGAAATAGTCGAAAACCAACTTGGGCAATAAATCAGAGTTGAAAAATTTGTAAACCGCCTCAATTTTGCTAGCTGCACTGTTGTTGTAATTCTTCCTGGGTGGTAAATTTCGCTAACAACAAAATCTAAATGGCTGGGCACGTATCAGACAGCCACCTTGCCAAGCTCTCATTCACAGTGAGCAGACCCCAAATCCCATTTGGATGGCGGTATATGGGACAGGATGTTATAACATGGTCTGCGGTCTGTTCCTCTGCACCACATTCACTGGACATCGTAAAAAGCCATGCCCCATTTGTGGATTAATGATCCAAAGAGGCCAACTCCAGTCCGAAGACGGTTCAGCCAGACATAGGCGGGTGTGGAAAGCCCCATTCCTGGTGGAAGGGCGTCCACATCATCAAAAAATGAATGCAGACGAGAAGTGCCCTCCCTCCACTCAATGCTCCACCTGTGGTTCGCCCATCTTGCTGCACTGGTGCCCAGTTCACTTGCATCTCTGAGCAGTTCCAGAGCAGCAGGAACAAAGGGGTGTCTTGACTTACGCTGTTGATGCCCTCTATAAGGGTGGGACGTGAGCGGATCATGGAGTAGGTGACCAGGCTCCTGGGCATGACAAGCCAAAAAACAGTGTGGCTCTCTTTGGACAAAGCTCAGTCGGCCTGATGCCTGATAGAACAGTAGTAGTAGTAGTAATTTATTGCCAAGCATCAGCAAATATATAAAAAACATAGAAATTATGCACCATTACTGCACAACAAGGGGTAGCAAAACACCATGAAAATGTCGCCAGAGAGGCAACTCGGTCGCCGAGAACAAATAGGTTGTTTGTTGGTGCAAGACAGAGGCATCCAGTCATCAGCTGCAAAGCGTTGTTGATGGGCTGATGGGCTTCTCAATGAAGTGCGTGTGATCACTTCGACTCCAAACAGCAACACAGAGTGGATCAAGGCCAAGGTAACTATGCACAACATTCTGGCACCAGCCCCCCAGCTTGATCCTGCTAGACACCTCAAAAGACCTACGTGTGTTGTTAATTTTTTGCGCAGTAACTCCAGGTGTTGGCGGTATGTGCGCGATTTGTCCAGTTTAATGCCGGGATAAGTTGGCTCAGCAGAAAAGGGCTGGATGCAATCTTCGGCAGCAACCTTAAGCTCATGAGTTGCCTCCTTGTACAGGTGGAAAACAGCAGTGACCGTCTTAATGGTACTGAGCTTCAGCTTCCATTTCTGTAAGTACAATGATAGGGTTGCGATGTCCTGTGTGGGAGTTCCCTCCAACGACTGCCAGTCTTATGCAGAATGCATGATGCCAGGTCGTCTGCATAAATTAAACTTCCTGGCAACTGTGACAGGCAGGTCATGGATGTTAAAAAGGAAGGGAGCTAGGACTGATCCTTGAGGGACGCCGTGTTTCAGACGTGGTAACCTGCTTTGCGCACCATTACCAGTGGTGAGGGTGAAACTAGAATCACGGATAAGCTCCATTATAAAGAAAACAATGTGCCTGTCCGGCAGTGTGCGCAAGCACTTGCAGGTGAGGCCACAGTGCTATACAGTGTCATAGGCAGCTGTAAGGTCCACAATTACAGCACAAGCCTTATTTTTTGCAAAGAAGCTATCCTCAATTCCTTGAGTCAAGAGAGTAACCTGGTCCGTAGTTGGCCTACCACGTCGAAATCCAGCTTGCTCTTGAGGAAGCAAGGGATCAATGATCGGTTCAATACGTCGTATATAAGTTAGGGTGGGTCAACAAATTTTTTTGTTGTATTTTGAAATACAATAGTTCTAAAAACTTGCATGGGCAAAAAAAAAACCTTTAAGCCTGTTTTTGATTAGTTGCACCCAACACTGTCCGTGCAACCGGGTCAAATGACGTCATGAGAGGTCAAATTTGTGAAAAACTCTCCAACTTTGTAACTAGAGGTAGGAGGTAGAGACCATTTTTTGCGTCATATCTTTTAATCTTTGGGGCTACTATTTTTTCGGTGTATTTTAGTATAAATATCAGGTTTTTGGCATTTTTATTTTTCATTTTTCAAAAACTGCCCACCAAAACACAAAAATTTGACGTTTTCGATGTGAAAAATAGTAAAAATTAAAAATCGTACAATGTGGTCGAATATGCATATCAATTTGCACAAATTTTTTTGCCGAGTTGATGTTGATATGGGAGTGTATGTAGCATTGAACAAGAAAAACTTTTGTTGCCAAAAAACTTCTGGACAAAAACAAAATTATGACCATTTGGAGCAAAATTTTGAAAAAATTGGGGTATAAAATTGTGCGTTTACAACCTTATGCCTAAAGAAAACTTTCAGTTGATTCGAAATTGACTGGTGAAAGTGTTGTAACATACTCTTGTAAATGTTTTGAAGCAGAATAGAATAATTTATTTCAGTTGCAGACAAATATCAAGCACAGAAATTGACAGAATACCAGAAATACTTAATTGATGTAGGGTAGAGAGGGGGTAACAAGCCCACCTTAAGCGACTTTTGCCCTCTCTCCGAAAATACAAGGTCTTTCAATCTAATTTTCGCCTTGGTTAATCTTAGAGTTTAGAGCTATCTATTTCAACTTATGTTTTTGAAAAATTTTGTGATCCATCTAATTTATTAAGGTTTGAAAAAAAATTTAATTGAGCGTTTTACCCCATCGGGTAGGGTAATACACCCACTCCAAAATGCCCATTGATGGGGTTTAATCTATAGCTACACCTTAAAAACGCGTATTTTTCTTACAATTTGAAGAGAAGTAGTGTATAAATACGCAAAATATTTAGGCTTGTGAATGGGCAATTGGGTGTAAATATGCACCTTAAACAGCATTCAAACTGATGAAAATGTCAAAAATCAATTCAATAGATCTACTTTTTATCAAATTTCAAAAATAACATTGAATTCGCAGTTAGAACAAATAGGCCAGGGGCTCTTTCTTAATAAGAAACTCTTTATGCGTCCAATTTTGGCATCCTGTAAAGATAAGGGACCTTAAGTCCTTGTTAGAGGTGTTTGTTTTTTTATTGCTGCTGCTATTCTTTGGAGAAGGTCGTCCTTATAGGGAAGATAGGCAAAATTTGCTGGACAATAGACATGATACCTAATAATATATAATTATAATTTAGTACAGTTAGCTTTAAATAATTGTAATGTTGTCTCGTCAATTGCTATTTTGTACCATAAAAGTAGAAGTGTCTTCTTGTTTTGCCAATGGGGCGATCGCCGCTTCCTGGGGTAAAACGCACATGTATGCGTTCTACCCTTGGCACGTGGTGGGCATTTTGCCCCAAAAATTGAAATTTATTTGGCAACTTGCAGCTCAGACCGTTCACGTTGACAGCTGCTTTAGCTAAGTTCAATTCTTACTACATGAAATACTGGTGCTTACAACAACTCACTATTTCATTTTGCTCGAATCAATAAATAAACTATTTTGCTGACCCATTCCTAAACTTTTAAAAATATCATAATTTTGCCGCCTACAATAAACTTCTTAATCTTGAAACTTAAATACCCAACGGCCTGCAGCCTGCTACCTAATGCAGATGTTCAGCAACAGGATGGCTTTTCTTTCCAATGTATATTCATAGCAACTATGACGTGGCTGCTTAGAAACAGCTCATGGGCGTCTTGCACCACTCTACCCTACGTTGTGTGATCTCTGAGCTGGTGAGTGCCATAAACTAGACCTCACTGAACATTCATTTTGGAAGCATTTTTTCTCGGACTTTTGTGCTAGAATTACCCCCAAAGTATCCACAGTTTCCAGTTGATCAATTAGGTTTATCATTCATTCATTCAGTTTCAATCCGTTTTTTTCCTTGTCACTAAAGGTGGCAGGATATGCCTCATCCCTTCCATATTTGCTCTCACACCTTCCCTCCATCTCGTTCAATGTGCAGCTTCCTTGATGTTCAACCCGACTTTTTTCACACTATCTTCCACCGGCCTCCTCCATGTCATTTTTGGCTGTCCTCGCTTTCGCTACCCATTTACTTCCAGCATCATTGCCTTCTTCTGTATTAAAACCTTTGTTTCTGAATTTTGCTATTTCAGCTAGGCCACTGAAAATGAAGAAGTGTCATTCTGCAACTAGGTTATTTGTTGGTAGACTGGATAGCTCTTCTTCTGAAAGAGTATGCAGCTGTGCAGCTACGTGTGTGATCTTAAGTGTGTGTGTGAAATGTTGCAAATTGCAATAGCTGCATCGATACTGTTGGTAATTTGTCACCCAACACAAAGACGATATTTTTGGAAGATCTTTCTGGAAATGCAATACTCTAGAACGGAAAATTTGATCATAAAACACTGAAAATTTCGCAAAAAACAATAAAGAAATAACCACTCATGGGCATGTAGCGCATTAATTGGTAAGACTTTTCTTGAAAATTGAATTCTACTCAAAAAATTACGAAAAATGATACCAAATATGTCTAAGTAAGAGGTAACTGCATTTTTTGTTGAAAATCGCCATTTTTCAGGTTTTTGGCGGGCAGTTTTTTACAAACGCATGAAATCAAAAACAATTGTTCAAACCATGTTATTTGCATCACACGTCAACAAAAAAAATGGTAGTCCCCTTAATTTGAAACATCACCTTTACCTCCTACCTCTATTTTAACCCATTGACCTAGAAACATAATTTTAGTGTCAAAAGTTGCGGAATCGCCAAGTTTATATGTGTCGTAAGAGTATTTTTTGTCATAAACTGTAAGGTTTTGAAGTTATTTTAGAAAAAGTTATGTATGGCATAATATTTATAGTGAAAATGCAAATTTTTGTCTATACAATGGTTTTACACATCCCCAAACCGTTTGGTTTGTTTCATCTTTTAACTTGTACACCTAAATCCCTTGACCAAATGCTTCACAAATTAAAATGTATTAAGGCCCACATCGATGACTGTAAGGAAACACTGCACTTGACACAAAATTTAGCTTTGTGGACAAAGAAATATTGCAAACATTTTTTTGTGCTAAATTACCTCGTACTATGCAGAATTCTGTTGCAAACAAATTCGGTTTGACAAAGGGTCGTTCTATGCCAAACGTCGTGGACCCTCCAGCTTGACCCCCTGCAAATTTGCCCAAAACTTGTCAAAATCTTGTATATCATGATTGACCAGCACCCCAAAAATTTTAGCTTAATATCTTTGGTACTTTTCAAAATACAGCCTGTTGAAATTTGCCATATTCTTGTATGAACAATTGGCTGCTCATTTTCGGCCATTTTCAAACTATCATTTCTTCGAAGCTGAAGGAAGTAGAAAGCTGATTTTTGGTAAATTGATCAACTTTCAACTATATTACATGAATCAAGTGTCAGAATGATTTTAATTTGCGTTATAATGAAACTAGAGGGTGCCAAAGTATGGACAATTTGCTCGAAAACCAAATTTTTTGCAATTTTTGAAAGCTTGTATCTGCCACGTTTAACATACTAGCGCTTTTGGTTTATTTTATGGTTGTTGCTTTGCTACTAGACCACAACTTCACAAAATTTGAAGAAAAACCTTGCGTTAAAATAAAAGTTATTTCACTTCAAAAATTGGTGCAGCTGCAAAATTTCAAAAAATGTGCCATCTTGTGGTGCCAAAATGAGCCCATCAGACATTGTTTTTTAAAAAACAGTTTTTTTCATGTGAAAAAGACTTTCTTGAGAAACTTACATACCAAGTTTCAACTTTGTTCCGAAACTGTAAGGGGGTGAGATGCAATTAGTTTACACCACAGTGATTTCATGAACCGTTTCATCCATTATTTTTGAAAAACAATTGTTTCAAGAGTGTTTTTTTTGATGTGTCTGAAACTTAGTTAGAATAGATCTTGTCAGAAGAATGAATCTGCAAAAGATTTTAGCTTTCAAGTTTTGGTGGTTGCTGAGTAACCACATTTTGTAATTTTCGTCACGCTTCACTGATTTTTGTCTTAAATTTTGTTTGCTTCGGAGTAGAACGATACAATTGATTGCTCTTCCCCAATTTTTGGGAAGCTGAGTTCCTAAATGAAAGATTTTTTACTTAATTCAGTTGCTTCATTCTGAAAATTGCCAAAACTGCAAATATAGTGATTTCCCTAACGAACGAATTTTTTCCTGGTTGTCTATAATTTTTTCTCCCCTACAAACTATTTCTGTGTACTTTTTTTGCAAAATCATTTCTAGATACCTGTTTGAACTTTCAGCTGATAGCTTTAACAACTCTTTGCTTTGTAACAAAATGCAGACTTTGGGGAAAAACCTCAGACAGCGGGGAATTTCCCTAATATCCATATAAATGTTGGGAAAAACCGTTCACCTTTAAAATCTCTAATTGTTTCCATAATTTCAATTTTTTTGATTTACTCGCATGCTAGTAATTTCCTTGCTATCTCTAAGAAATTAAAAAAAAGTTCAGGTAAAAACATCAAAGTCTTTCATTCTCTAAAATTATGTTACATTTATATGATCAAGTATGTATCCATAAGTTTGCACTTTTTGAGTAACTGCAGATTACACCCTGCTTAAAACTACTTTTTATCACATTTCCTCAAGCTGATGGTGTATGAGTGACAAGCTGACATAGTGGAAGGCCGTAGAGTAGGTGACAGTGTATGAGTGTGAAATACAAGAGGAGGAGGGTGGAGGAATGAAATACGAAGTGAAGTTTACTTAGAATACCAACAGATCTAGAAATTTTGGTTTCGATACTTATAATGTGAAGTTTAAGTTTATACCAAGGTATTTTGAAGAAGCGCACATTTCTATCAATGCATTGCATTGTTATAATATATAATTAACACTGGAAGGAGAGATCTTATTTTTGGAGGAAGGGTTATTGCAGATTTATTAGGATTAATTTGTAAAGCATTTGCACTGCAGCAAGAAAGAGATTTTGCATTTCAGTATTACAGTTTCTACGATGGTTGCATCACGCGGACCAATTACCTTTTGACCAAGAGGTAGATTTACATTGAAAAAAATCACTGAAACATAAACTAAGCAGGGGCAACAAGAGCTACGTTGGCCAAATCCATGGCTACGAAATTGTGACTATAAAATCAATTTATGAAAGAAAGCAGAGTTTCACATAAAATTTCCACTAAAAGTATATATTTACTCAGCACAAACCAAATACACCAACATGAAACAATAAACAATATCCACTTAACGCATTTCACCCTTATTGGTGATCATCAGAAATGGAGCAATTGAAATTATTTTGAATCTTGCTCGTTTTTTTTCTAAAACTAATAAAATCAAATTCAAGTTTCAAATTAACAACAGTGGTACCAGTTCTTTTATCTTCGAAGATAATCAGTGCTTTTGATCGCCGTAAAGGATTTTCATCACCATAAAGGATCATCGCCAACAATGAAAAATGACATATAACAACAATGGAAAATTAGAGCAAAATCTATGACAATTGCATCGCGCAGACTGACTAACGTTGCGACCAAGAGGTAGATTTACGTCACAAAAGGTCACTGAAACAAACAAAACAGGGGCAGCAAGAGCCAAGTTGGCTAAATCCATGGCTACGAAATTGTGACAATAAAATCAATTTATGAAATAAAGCAGAGTTGCAAATAAAATTTCCAATTAAGGTATATATTTACTCAGCACAAACCAACTGCACTAACGTGAATCAATAAACAATATCCACTTAACGCATTTCATCCTTATTGGAGATCATCAAAAATGGAGTAATTGAAATTATTTTAAATCCTGCTCGCTTTTTTTAAACTAATAAAATCAAATTCAAGTTTCAAAGTAACAACAGTGGTACCAGTTTTATCATCTTCAAAAATAATCAATGAGTCCTTTTGATCGCCATAAAGAATTATATATAGCAACAATGAAAAATTGCAGCTAAATCTATGACGGTTACATTGCGCAGACCACCTACCTTGTGACCGAGAGGTAAATTTACATCACAAAAGGTCACTGAAACATAGACAAAACAGAGGGAGCAAGAGCTACGTTGGCTAAATCCAATGCTACGAAATTGTGACAATAAAATCAATTCATGAAAGAAAGCAAGTAAAATCAAATGACAATAAAATCAAATACACCGACATGAAATAATAAACAAGAGCCACCCATGGTTTGTGCTGAGTAAATATATACCTTGATTGGAAATTTTATTTGTAAACTCTGCTTTCTTTCATGAATTGATTTTATTGTCACAATTTCGTAGCCATGGATTTGGTCAACTTGGCTCTTGCTGCCCCTGTTTTGTTTGTTTCAGTGACCTTTTGTGATGTGAATCTACCTCTTGTTGGCAAGGTAGGTGGTCTGCGCAATGCAACTGTTGTAGATTTTGCTGTAATTTTCCATTGTTGTTATATATAATCTTTTATGGCAATAAAAAGGACTCATTGATTATCTTTGAAGATGATAGAACTGGTACCACTGTTGTTACTTTGAAACTTGAATTTGATTTTATTAGTTTAAAAAATTTGAAACTTGAATTTGATTTATTGGGCAACATGGTGACCCTAACATTACCAAGAACAGAAGGTGTTTATTGCAGTTCTGTGCCACCAATGGGCTGTGCATAATAAACACATTTTTCAGCACAAATGAATTCATAAGTGCACCTGGTGCAGAGACTCTCTGGGACAACGCTCCCTGATTGATTTTTGTATCGTTTCGGCGGACTTGTTTTCTACCGTGTCTCATGTACGTGTTAAAAGAGGGGCTGAGTTGTCAACTGATCACCACCTAGTTGTTTGCACTTTGAAAGCTTTGAAACCCTTGAAAAAACAAAAGGCTTTTCGACCACGAGAAACTTATCGAATCAAATGGGAATCATTGGCTGACAAGGAGGTACAAACTGCACTTGCGGACAACATTGCATCTAAGTTCAAAGAACTTCCGACCTCTACTGAAGACATTAAAACTGAGTGGTGTTTTTATTTCGAACAGCAGTCATTACGTCCGCTACTTACTGTTGTGGACGTAAGCGTGTTGCAGGAACAAAGAGTAGCGACAAAAGAACTCATTGGTGGAACCAAGAAGTTAGAGAAGCTATTCGTGCAAAAAAAGTGGCCTATAAGGCCTGGATTGCAAATAAGTCATCACTTGAACTTCGTTCGCAGTACTCTGAAGCACGTAAGGCGGCAGCCACAAAAATTAAACTGTCTAAGGAAAGGGCCTGGAAGGAATTTGGAGAAAGGTTAGACGATAATTTCAAAACGACAAACAAAGTGTTCTGGGAGACCATTCACTGTTTGTGTGGAAAAAGATCTTGAGCTGCTTTCTTCATCGAAGATTCAAATGGTGTGACTCTGAAAGATCGAGACGCTATTTTGAATCAGTGGAGAGACTACTTTAGTGATGTTTTAAACCCAGTTGATGCTGCAACAATACAAATTCACGAGGAACCAGTTGTGGAAGATATTCAGATAACTGAAGCAGATGTGAATGCAGTATCAAATCACTGAAAACTGGAAAAGCACCTGGTGAGGATGATATCATACCTGAAATGTTAAAAGCAATCAACATATGTGGTGTTCGTTGGCTGACGTGTGTTTGTAAGGTGGCATGTAGGACTGGGCAAGCACCAAAGCAATGGCAAACTTGTGTAATAATACCTATCCACAAGAAAGGAGACAAGAGAAAATGCACGAATTATAGGGGCATATCTCTCATCAGTGTCCCGGGTATGTCAAGTCTATGTCAAATGTCTTGACAAGAAATGCCGTGAAATAGTCGAGCCTAAACTAACGGATGCTCAGTGTGGCTTTCGTCCTGGTCGAAGCACAATGGAGCAGATCTTTGCCTTGCAGCCAATCTTTGAAAAGTCATGGGAATATGCAAAAGAGGTCAATGCATGTTTTGTTGATCTTGAAAAAGCGTATGATCGCATTCCTAGAGACAAGCTCTGTGCGGTGCAGTTGCAGAATGGCATTGATGGTCAGTTACTAACTGCCATTAAGTCGCTGTACATGCATTTCGAGGTCTGTATTCGTGTTAACAGTGCAACAACGAAACCTTTCAGAGTAAGTGTGGGACTACGGCAAGGCTGCTCTCTTTCACCTATTCTGTTCCTTGTTGTATGGATAGAATAGTTAAGAAAAGTGAGTCTTGTGGCAGAGTAAAGATTGGTGAATGCACTGTACAACGTCTGTTATTTGCTGATAATCTTGTGCTACTCGACTCTACTCAAAATGGTCTCCAGCAAGCTCTAGACAGGTTTTCAGATGCATGCTCTGTTGCCAGAATGAAAATCAGTGCAACAAAAACAGAAATCATGTGCCTGTCCAGACAACCAAAGCAGTGCTCTCTCCAAATTGATGGAGGACCACTAAAACAGTCAGAGAAATTCAAGTACCTGGGGCTCTCATTCACAAGTGACGGCAGACAAAATAGCAAATTGGATATCTGTATCGGAAAAGCAAGTTGAGTAATGCGCTAGCTCCACCGATCTGTGGTAGTGAAACGGGAGCTTTGCACTAAGGCAAAGCTATCCGTTTTCAGATCGGTCTATGTTCCTATTCTGACGTATGACCATGAGTGTTGGATCATGAATGAGAAAGTGAGATCTCGAGTTCATGCAGCCGAAATGGAATTCTTGCGAAGATTAGCGGTTTGACCTTGTTTGACTAGGTTAAAAGTGCAGATATTCGTGAATCTCTAAACATGGAATCGCTGCTTCTCCGACTAGAAAGATTGCAACTGCATTGGTATGGACATGTGACACGAATGTCCCAGGAAGGAACAGCCAAAAACCTGCTCTGTTCTACACCGATTGGTCGAAGGCCAAGAGGTCGTCCCAGAACTCGATGGCGAGATTACGTAGAAGATCGTAGTTGGTCTCGCCTTGGCATCCCAGCAGAGCATCTGTCCTTTGTTGCAGAGGATCGAGATGCTTGGAGGATCCAACTCGAACTGCTGCCCCCGCAACCCCCCAAGGATAAGCAGTTCAGAAAATTGATTGATTGATAGTTTGAAAAAAAAACGAGCAAGATTCAAAATAATTTCAATTACTCCATTTCTGATGATTGCCAGTAAGGGTGAAATGCGTTAAGTGGATATTGTTTATTGTTTCATGTTGGTGTATTTGGTTTGTGCTGAGTAAATGTATACTTTTAGTGGAAATTTTATTTGTAAACTCTGCGTTCTTTGATGAATTAAAGGAATATGCAATTTTATTGGCATTTTCAACAGCTCGATCATCAACTATTATTTTAGTCGGATTTGTGCTTGCTGAACTCTTGGAAGGAATTGCTGTTTTAATAAGTTTTGATAATTTTTTAGGATTTCGATCAGCAATGGCGAAATGATAATACAACTTATTCGATAAGTTTTAACTCTAGTTAGTTTATTTGCATATATTTTATAAAAGGATTTTTTCAAATTACTACCCCCCAGAAAAAAAGTTTTGCATAATTTTTGCTTGTTTTTAATGGAAATAAGAAATTCTTTTGTTATTTGCGGTCGTTTTTGCAGACGCTTTTGCCTTCTCTAGATGCAGTTTGTAAGAGAGTGTGACTCAATCACGTCGGAGATTGTTGTAATTAAACAGTTAAAGTTGTGGTTCAGCGATTGAGGAGTTAAGGGAGAATGAATTAAGTCACACGTAAGGGGTGTTAAGGATGACTCCAAATCGTCACAAAATTTTTCAACATCAATTGATTTAATATTTTAAAAAGTATTTGTGACTGTTGATTGGTTTGACTTAATTTTTGGTCAAGATATCAAACAAAAGATAGGGAAAGAGTTCCCTGATTGATAATGAAAGACCCCTAGATTTGTGAGTGATTCATTATCGTTAGTGAGAAGATGGTCAATTGTTGTTTGACAGTTCTCAGTGGCACGTGTTGGTATGTTTTGTTATTAACTTTAATAATAATGGGGTCGAAATTAACTTTTTAAGCAGCTGGTCTGTTGGACTGGCTGTTGCTAATAGCAGCTTTATTGAAGAATTCAACTTGCCCAAAAAATGAACTGTCAACGGTTGGACCAGCTGCAGCTAGTATCAACTTGCTCAAAAAAAATGAGCGTGCAAAATCACGATCTTTTTTAAAAGAGTACAACTCTTAAAACAAAAAGCACTTATTTTCCCTATTATCAGGCTTTACATTAAATTTTAGTGCTCTTTGGAGTAACGAAAATGCGTGTGTTTGATGAACAAAAGGACTCAATTATCACAACTTACACGACATTTTCACGCTTGCAAAATTTTCTGCTGACAGTAATTGCGCCGGTCCAACGGGCAAGTGAAAAATGTAAGCAACATGTGTGAGTTGATTTTACATAAAACAGCTACATAAAACTGTGCCGGTCTGACAGGCAAGTGAAAAATGAAGACAATTTGCTTGAGGCAATTTCAGTCGGTCTCAGACTGACGGGCAGGTGTTATTTCGAACTCTGAAATGCGTTACTCTTAAGCATGTGGAGGTAATCTGATGGAACAGTGGAATTGTTATTCGGATTTGAATCAATATTAATATCGCCCATTATTACAACCTGGTCACCTTTATGATTTACTTTGTGTAAAGATTCATCCAAGGATTCAATAAAGGTCATAGTTAAATTATTCCAAAACGGTAAATTACGGAAAATATGAATTTATTATGTTGGCCAGGAAATTGCACATCAAACCAAAGGTCTTCACATCCATCAACTTTCAAGCGTAAATTATTTTCTTGGCAAAACTTTAAAGTTTGAAAAAATATACGTCGACACCTCCAGCTAAGATAGAAAAAGGAAGGTGCACAAAAGTATAGCCTGGAATATCTATATTGATGATGGATTCGGTTTTAATATGAGTTTCAGAGAGAGAGATTAAAGAAGGTGGGTACTGCAGTCACTCAAGGAAATCTTTAAGTTCTTCAAAAAGTAGTTAAAGGGAAGAAATGTTAGTATGGATAATTAAACAAGTGTTTACATTATCGAAGCGAAACAATTTGTCGCTGAAATCGTAGGTTTCACAGGGCTTGATGTTAGATTGGAAAGATCAAAATAACACTCAGAAAAATTATTTTGTTCTATAACTACGTGATCACCTGAAGTGGCTGCTTGACTTCGCGATTCCGAGCAAGCATTTGCAGGCATAATGAACAAAACGTGTGCACAGAAACAGCAAGGTGTTGCTAGCGGTTTCAAAATCCATTTATGTTGAGTGAGGCATTTCATCTGTGGTTGGCAGCTTGACAGTGTAAAATCAAAACAAAACAGTTACATTCTCATCTAAGCATAATTCTTGATCTCAAATCGACCCATAAGTTTGATTAAAATAAGCGTAAGAACTTAAATAAATCAAAACAAAACAGTTGCATTCTCAACTAAGAATAATTCTTGGTTTCAAGTCGACTCCAAAGTTTGATTGATTATGAAAGCGTAAATATTAAATATTGCAACACCAAAGGCAGGAATTACAGCAAAAATAATTAATCTACAGTGCGAAGTTCTACTTTATTACCATCAGTTAAAGTGCGTAATGACTGTCAATCGGTTTCCATATATACTGTTTTTTGATTACGTTCTCTGGTTTCCTTGTACAGTAGAACAGAAGCAAAAGTTTACATTCGTCTTGAAATTGTTTTGGCAAGTGTTCTGTGACGTAGGTTGGCTTTTGGTTTTGCATTCATCTAGCTTCACCTTTAAGTTTTTCAGATTGGTAGAAATACAACGTTTATCAGCAGCATTTCTAAGTGTGATGATGATAGGCCTGTCTATTCGTAACTGCCCCCTGTAAATTGGTGGTTGAGGTAAGCGATGGTGATCCACCAAAGAAATTGTTGTAGGATCAGTAATTGACAATGCATCTTTCATAAGTTTGTGAATATGCACAAGAGTTGGAAGTGGGCTTTCTCATACATTCTGTGGGTCTTCGGGCAATCCACGAATTAATACATTGAAACGTTTGTCGGATGATTCTCTCATAACTTACGTCTTATTGTGTTAGTACAAGAGCCCAGAGGTGTCAACCTTGCTGGGAAGGTTACCAATTTTTGAGATTATCGCAACATCTAGCATGGGCCCACCACCAATAATCTGAAAGTCTGGCAGGTCTGCTGTGGTGGGTGTCAGTATCGGGCCTAATTTAATGTGGCCCCAAAATGTGCTAGATTAGCTGAAATGGTTACCACTTGAAACTACTTGCAATCGATTGTACACGTCTTGCTCATACTTGAAACATGCATGCCAGACGTTTCCACTGGTGGGGGGGGTTTGCTAGACCCCAAACAAGGGTGGTAAAAATTGAGCTAGATTAGCTCGCAAGGTTACCACTTAAAACTTAATGCAAAATGTTCAGAACACTTCCAGCTATCATGAATGACCATTGCCAGACGTTTTGTGTGGTGGGTGGGCATGCCAGATGCAATCAACCACTGAATTTGAAATTTTGATTTTGGTGACTGTTGATTTTGTTTTAGATTTGGACGGGAGAAGGGATTTGATTAAATTCCAAATTTTTTGTTGATCATGATTAAAGTAAGATAGCTTTTCGCGATAATACATCTGTTTAGAAAGAAACTTCACTTTAGTTAGTTTATTAGAATATTGTTTATAAATTTTTTTTTGAAATTCATTTCCATTAACGAAGATAGATTTATACATTTTTTGCTTGTGTCTAATTGAAACAAAAATACCCCTAGTAATCCATGGTTTATGGAACAGTTTTCGCTTTTTTCGCGAAAGTTTTGTTACTTGGGCATGAGAGTCAATCTTTGCTAAGATAGTGGTAGTAAAGTCATCAAAAATTTTATTGAAATTTTCAGAAGTAATATCAGGAAGAGCATAAAAAAAATTGCTTAATGTTACATATAAATCGTCACGAAAAGCATCAGCATCAAATTTTTTAAAATCACGTCTTTGAATTTCATGGTTAATTTTAAGCAATTTTGGCTTCTCAAAACTTAAAATATCAAATATTTTGCAAAAAACGGGAAAATGATCCGAGAGGTCGGTTGTAATTATGCCAGGAAAAACTGAAAGGTTGCAGTCGTTAGTTAATATATGATCAATCGTGGTAGCAGAAGTATCTGTAACTCTAGTCTGTTTTGTAATGATTGGGAATATTGCATGAGACGAAAGCATATTTAGGTAGTTACGTGATGAATTGCTTAGTTCACTATTGGAAGATATGTCTATGTTTATATCACCAACAATGTAAAAGGTATTTTTTTGTAGCAATGCAAAATTTTGCTCCAAAGAATCATTGAATAATTTGTAATCAGATTTAGGGTGTCGATATATTACACCGAATATTATTTTACACTATGACAATTGAACCCATAAATCTTCACAATTATCTAAATCAAGATGGAGATGTTGGAGAATTTCAAACTTAATTTCGGAGTTAATATACATGGCAACTCCACCGGCATTAGTTTTAGAATCAGTGTGAATAAATTCATAGTTAGGTATTCCCAACGGTACAGTAATATTTTCATCTTTAATCTTTGTTTCAGATAAGCAAATTATATCTGGTACTGCAGACAACAAATACAAAAACTCAAGAAGTGAATCAAAGTTTTTGTTGAGTGACCTTATGTTAATGTGTATTATAAATAAAGATTCATTAATGTGGCAGTTATTAATCGGCAATAGTTTATCTAGATCATAATATTCACATGATTTGATTTTCTCGGTGAGTGACGACACTGCAGCATTAGCTAAATCAAATTGGCAATCTAAGTCTGGCTGATGACTCGAAGACCCAAACTCCGGTATCATTGCAGAAGCATCATTTGCATAAGCAACATTTTTAGCAACAGTTGCAGCCATTAAACAAAGCAACCAGATAGAAGAAAAATAAATAGGCCTGAAGAACTGTTAAGCCTGCAAGAAAAGTTAATCTGCAGTATGGCTTTTTGTAAGGCAAAAAATGCACGTTGCAAGTAGAATGGTAAAGGTCAGGTTGTAAAAAAAAAAATGCGTTAACACCAACATTTCAGAAATTATCATCACTCAGTTAAAATATACAGTAATACCAGTTAAAATGGTCTACAATTTATCAAATGTCTTCAGATTTGTTATATATATACCACTATCTACTCATAAAAGCTGTAAATGTCAGGCATCTACCAAAGTACTTAAGTATGATTAAGAGAGGGTTCATAATTTTCCAATACAATCATTACTCAGACAATGTGTATCAGCAAACAATCTCAGCAGAATTAATGCCAGTAAGGCTATGTTGTAACGGGTGAGTTATAGGCCTGCCAACTTAAAAAACAATAATACTTTTGGATTATACTAATCACTCATCCATTTGTTCATGGAGTCAAAAATTTAATCAGCAGACAACTTGACTTTTGCACCATCAACATAGAGACAATATTGCGCTTCTTCAATTTTCCAAATAGCTTTTTGGTTGTTTTTCTTGGCCTCTATGAAGTAGGGTACTAGTTTTTTCTTCTGATCTTGAAGCTCCTGGGGTAGATGGTCAGATACAAAAATTACTGATTTGTTAGCCAATTTCCTGGTTTCATTCACACTTTTGAGAGCACGAAGAGACCTGTAAATAGTCTTTTTGTCCCACATGTTTGTTAATTTAACAATAATTGGTCTTGTTATTCTATTGCCATTTTTATATAGGGGGTGTTGGGGTAGCCTGTGCACATCAGAAAAATCAATGTCATTCCCATGCTCTATTTTCAGCTGGTTAACTAAAAAAGATTTCAAAATTTTCTCACTTTCTTTTCTCGTTTCCCATACATTAGCTGGATCTTCATCAATACCATGAAAAATAACGTTCAGTCTTTTACTGTAGAGTTCATTTTTCAGGGAAGCTTTCTTGGCCTCATTTTGTTGTTTCACAAGGAGCTGGTTTAAATTGCCCACTTCATTTTTTAGGTTAACAACCTGTTCAGACAGTTGAACATTGTCTGCTATGACTGAGCCCACATCAGCATTTAAACTTTCCAATTTGGTGATTTTTTCCTCTTGCTCTTTGGATTTTTTTTCTAATAGTTTTACTTTTTCATTGAACAGGCTGAAGTTCTGATCTAGTGAGTCCAGTCTAGTTGATACTTGTTGCAGGTTTTTAAGTACCAAATCAAGCTTTTCAGTATCATTCAACATTTTTTCTTCTTTAATAAATATTACACAAACTTTACTAATCAACTTTGAGTGCAATTAATTTCAACCTACTCTTATACCTATTCTTTTTAAGCGCTAAGAACCATGCGCTCTTTTTCCTGCAACTTATTCAAATAGAATGGTTGCAGCATTATTAAAGTATAAACATTAGTTAAATAATATCCAAACTAAAACTTGCTTTTATATCTGTTGTTTTTTGTTTTTTATATTTTTTTTTTTTTGGGGGGGGGGCTTTGCTTTTTCGTTTCTTTTTCTTCGACAGTTGTTATTTTATACGCTTTCTGTCACAATATAAATTATAGATTTTCAATTTATTCTGTTTTTAAGGTGGCTGCTTGACTCGAAGACCACTTTGGTCCCTTCGCAGCCTTTCCTTTGTCGCAGGTCAATTGTTGTTCTATCAACACTGTGTTTTTGCGTCAAAAATAAAACTGATTCTGATTCTGATCAAAGTGCCCGAACCCCAAAATCTCGCTGCAACAGTAGCGTCTTGAAAGCGAGAAAAAATTGACGTTCCAGCGTCGATACAAATATGAGATTTTGCTCAAACATGCTCCTAGTGCTGTAGATAAACTTAGAAAACAAATCAAATAGATTGAGATGGGGTAAAGGCTTTAAAATAACCCCTATTGCCATGTTCGAGCGACACCTAGTGGCGAATTAACAGAAGTAAGATTGTGATTATGTTTTTACGCCAAAAGCAGAATTGAAAATTAATGCTTTTTCAAAAAATTATTATGTTTAGGGTGACGAGTTCAATCACACCAATTACGTCACAATGACGTCACAAAAATAAAAGCGAATTTGTAATGTGAAATAAAAATACAAACACACATTGACTTTTTACAATACATTCCAAAAAGCCAGCTTTGCACTGAAAAAATGCGAAAATTTTACAATTGAAGCACTCTTCATATGTGGTTGTTGAAAATACTCTGGCCTATAACTGTAGACGTATTTGGGGCTTTTTCTAAGACAGTTAAAAACGTGAGGTAATCGCAACAAAACGTTGACAGATCAATTATCGTGAAAAGATTTAATTTACCGCATACATCACCAGCGCTATCCATAAAAGTAGCCGATGATGAAATACTTGAAATTGCTAAAATTTGCTTAGGGTGACAACTTCACAATGATGCCATAAAAAGTATTAAAGTTTTCATCTTGAAATAGTGTAGCAATCTACAAAAGTGTGATAGTCTGGTTGCTTATCGACTATACACAACATTTCAGCCTATGCAAGTTAGATTTTGCATTATGTTTACTCTTTAGAATTACGATTTTTCGGTCGCTGAAACATTCTGAATAAAATATAGACGGAACAGTTGACATAAAAGCAACAATGTTTTTTCAGTACAGCATATACGGAGAATTTTCAATGAGTTCTACCCCACAATGTCTGTGTTTAGACCAAATATCATTTGACATACACTATTGTTCTATTCAAGAAAATCGGAATCATCTGACGAGTCTTTACTCCACGACTCTTGATCAGAAATGTCTGCTTCGGAAGCCTCCTGCTCATCCAATGTAGCTTTTATTTCATTTAAGTTTCCTTCCTTGTTATCTTTGAATAAGTTACTTGGGATTGCTGGCCCATTAAACCAATGCGCTTGCAACACTTCGTTACCAATAATACAATCGTAATCAGATGGTGTTAAATGATGACCAGGAGCGGCTGAAGAAGCATGCTTCCTTAAAATGGTGACATACTGTGATCTTCTTAACTTCATGCAAAGGCTTCGTTTGCATGGTGGTAACAAGGCACAGTCTATCTTCTTTACTTTTTCCAGGGGATTTTCCTGCAACAAACAGGAGCAGTAGTCTACTGTGTAAAGTAGAAAATGAAAGAGCCTGTCCAACTTCTTAAAAAAAATTTCGATTTCAAACACAAAAAGCTAAATTAAGTCATTAAATTTCTATTTTAAATCTGATTTTTTTAGGGTTTAAATTAACTAAACTACGAAATTAAAACAGTATTTTATTATTAGTTTGTGGTTTACAAGTAAACTTTTCAGCAAATAATCTATTGTGAGAAAAATGCGTATGTGATTGCAATTATATACCTGATTAATGTTGCCACTTATTTGCATCAGTTTTTTGTATCTAGCTTCATCGACATCATTCGTGTAGTTTTGAGCCTACATTCGACAGACAAACTCGGAGACAATTCCCAGACCCTCATTATTTTGTCTTTCTCCCAAACCAATGAAGAAATTGACAAATTGGTTTGAATCATCTTTCACAATTATTTCAAACGGTTTTAGTTTCCCTTTCCTTGAAAATGGACAAAATAAGAAATTTTTGAATAGGCTGCAATAAAATGGCAGCGTTGATACACACCTGTAAAAAGACGATGTGCAATCACTTCCTGTGAAAGCGTGGTATCCTGGCAAGGCCGCAGAAAGTCCTGGTTTGTTGTCATTTAGATGACTAGCAATGCTTGTTACATCAATGTATCTTCTAGAGTTGCCCATCCCACAGTCCATGATGTTTTTTGTTTATTTTGTAAGTTGCATATTTATCCTCCTATCACAAGAAAGCAATCAATGCGCTATACGAGCTCGCTTAGGAGTTGCCAGCCATATCTGTCTACCACACCAAGATGGGGTAATCCCGCTAAGTGTCTTTCCCAACAGCACAACAAGTAAACTTGCCGGCTTGTTCTCCACACTGTCCCTTTAATGCTGAACGTCAAGCAGGGAAGTTGTGAATACCAATTTTAAATTCATTGGTCTGACCCAACTCGGAATCAAACCCGAGTCTTCAGCTCAAGAGACAGACACTCCATACCACTCGGCCATCTGAGCTCAGATGAGTTTGTGGGTCAAATGTACTTCCGGACATACTTGTCCCAGCAAAATCACCAAAACATCTGTGTCGGATAATTGTACTACAGAATTTTCTTTGATATTTACAACGTGAAAGGCAAATAATGCATCCACTTCTTCATGGTCACCTTGTAAGCAAGACGGCTCTGAGAAAAAAACATTCTGTTTTTCATCTGTAAAGTACGGGTAACATTCACCACCATAAGAGGCAAGCAAGATCTTTCCATTGTACAAACTGTAATAATGATCTTTCTTCCACTCATCCAAAAGAAATTTGGTTAGTTCATTATTAAAAATTTCGTTGGTAAGTAGCTTTGATCCACTTTGACGCATGATTTGCTTTGATCCAGTAATAGCATAGGGTGAGCCAATCGCACCTCGCAACTTTCTCTCACTCTCTTTGATGGAGTTTTTTATGTATTTATTGAAGCACAAATGAACTTTCTTTTGCTTTCCAGAGCAAACGGTTGACAAGATGTTACAAGCAATTGATGCTAGTGATGCACCTGCGTTTGTTTGCGACAGGACAGAATGAAGAACCAATCCTCCATCATACACGTGCACATAGTTTACTGACAAGTCATTTTCCGTGATGACTTCTTGAAATGACTCTAATTTTTTTAGCAATGTTGATTTGCCTCCTTTTGTATGCATTCCATCGCAATGTGCCAAAGATAACGGATATTTGGTGATTGGATATGAGAGAACATTACGAAGGTCGAATGAGGTTTGCTGTGCAACTACGATTATCATGCGTATAAACATATCCCTCAGACTTTCAGCTGTCACTTTTGCCATTTCTAACGCTGGCGTCTTTGGCTTTTTTTTGACATTTTCAGATGCAAAATTTTGAACCACTACACGTTTCACCGGTTTGAGAAATCTAGCTCTGTTATGATCCCATTCCTCCTGAAATTTCGTCCTCGCCTTCCTACTTCTTTTTATAGTATTGAGCAATGAGAACTCTGTGGCCTTGGATGGAACACGTCCAGTAGCAACGTTTACCACTGAGTTGGCAACTTCATTGGAAAAAGGGTTGCAAAATTCGTCAATCTTTTTACTGAGTGCTTCCATCTAGCTGTTGTCTTTTTTGATTCTGGACGGACGACATTGTGTTGCTGCTCATTCACCTTGTTCCAACCCGGATATTGCCTTCAGTTCAGTGACAGCCGCAGCTCTTTGTGCCATGGTCAAAGACCACCTCCGCATGGCATTTTCCGAATTGCGGAAGACCACAATTCCTTTTGTTCGTGAAGCAGCATCTTTGTTGAAAGTTTGCTCCAAAGAAATATCAACGACTAATCTACTGTAATTCTTGCTGGTCCGTCTAACAGAAAATGCACCCTTTTCAAGAATCTCTCTCATTCCTGGCTCAGCGTTTCTCAGTTTCTGAAGAAATAACATTCCCCATCTGGCGTAATTGGGACGGTTAAGTGCAAAAAAAGTATTCAACAAAGCTGGAAAAATGGCGATATATCCATCAACATAATTGGTTTTGATGCATCTCTGGACTTGCCTGTGCAGACGATTGATCAAATAGATATAGATTGCCCAGAACTGTGCGGTAGGCCCATGTCTTCCTTTGGTCATTAACTCCAAAAATTGTTCATACTTTTTGAGATGTTGGCTCACAACTGGATCACTGAGGTGTAAATCGACTTCAATTGGGTCAGACGGCGCAGGCTGATTACTAAATTAAATAAATCTCGTTCTTCGGGAGTTGAGCCAGTCCAAAACCTTTTGTACATTTTCTGCTCAGGAACATACGCTAGTGTTTGATGAATTCTTCTACAGCAGTTGTAGAACTTGCCTTTGATGAAACCCATCATTGAACCCTCGGCCAAAACGTCAGATTCAGTCAGAATAAACTTAATTCCTGATTCACTGATGTATGTTCCTACTGCACCAAAAGAAGTCAGCTCAATGTGAAAGTTACCTAACAGTACTAGCAGCTTATGAAATGGGTGTTTCTTGGGCTTGATTTTAGTACGCCTTGCTTGCGACAGCGAGATTGTATGTCACAACAGCATATTCCTGTCCTGCTTCTTGCGCCACATTAATTGTAAGAATCATAGTTTCTTTTACAACATCATTTCGAGTAGGTGAACTGTGTATCGTATCCATGTAGCATATGTGCTGCAGTGGCAACAGGTCTTCAACATGCAATGGGACATCATGTTCGCTCATCAGTTTCCATAACCAGTACAGATCTACAGGTTTCAGATTATGTTGCAGGGCGATTTCATTATTTTCATCTTGTTCGGCTTCCATGCTTGCCGTCGAGCGTTGGTACACAAAATCTGCTCTTTTTATGTCCTTGAATGGTGTAATTTGACAATCAAAACCATGAAATTGCGTATGATTTCTTCCATCTCAAAACACCAGGTTGGAGTGGCATGTTTCAGTATTTTCAGGTATTACGTTTTGGTATGTGTGTCCTACAGTGACATGCAAAGATCCCTTACCGTCAAGGGTTTCCATGATAGCATCATTGTTGTCCCATACACAAGCTGTAGCCAAACTTGGATCTAGACAGATACCATCGTGAGCATACAGTACCAGAAAAGAAAGATTTTTTCAAACGCCTAGAAAACGCTAAAATGACACGTTTTTATGTTTTTTCTTTTATTGAACGAAACAAAGTAGGAAACAAACATCATGCACCTCCAACATAATCAAATTACAGCAATTGCATTAGTATTTAGTGTGGTTACCCTTGTTTTTAATAACTTTTTGAATGCGGCTAGGCATGGAATCTGTAAGGTTTTTGCAGACATTTTGATCAATATCTTTGCACCAAATCTCTTTAATGGTCCGCTTTAGCTCATCCAAAGTTGTCGGATTTGATGTAGAAACTTTCTTTTTGATCAGTGCCCATAAATTTTCTATGGGATTAAGGTCTGGAGAATTCCCAGGCCAATTGAGCATTCTCACCTTTTTGGTTTGAAACCACTTCATGACTGATTTGGCCTTATGGCATGATGCGGAGTCTTGTTGGAATGTTGTGCATCCGTGAATGCTCATGAAATGCAGTAGATGATCATCTAGGACGCTAATATATCTTGAGGCATTCATTGTTTGTCCTTTCGGCAAACAATAAAGACCATCTTGGTCTTGGCTGGAAAAGCACCCCCACACCATGACCGATGGGGGGTGCCTAACGGTTGGTTGGAGGTACCGCGAGTTCACTGGTGAAGACCCAAGAGGTCTGTGAACAAAGGGTTTGTAGGAAGCGAACTGTAAAAAGGTGGATTCGTCAGAAAACATCACTTTCTGCCTGTCTTCACTAGTCCAGTCTTCGTAGCGGCAGCAAAATTCAAGTCTTTGCTGGGCCATTCTTGGTGTAATTAGGGTTTTTTTCAGAGGTTTGCGGACAGGAAGTTTAAAGTCTTTGTGCAAACGATTTCTAATGGTTCTTGTAGTCACACTACTCAGTTCTTGCAACGACCTTTTTATTTCTGATGAAGAAATAAATGGTTGCTTTTGGCAGAGTCTTTTGATTTTGTGGTTCGTCCTTGGAGAAGTGATACGGGGTCAGCCACTTCTTTTTTGGGGAGAAAGACTGAGATTTTCCTTGCTTTTTTGTAATATTTGGCTAACGAATGCTTGAGGTATTTTTAATCGTTTTGAAATTTCAACATTTTTGTAGCCTTCTTCTTTTAAAAGAATGACGTTGATTTTTAAAGTTTTTGAAATTTGAGGCAATTTTCTCAACAAATATAAAAAATTAAGTTTATGCTATGAAAAACCGTTATCAAATGTAAAAGATATCAATATTTATTGAAAAGTACAAAGAATAATAGTTAAGTAAGTACAAGACACAGTAAAAAATACACATTTCTCTGTAGAATTGTTGTAAAATGACTTTATCATAAAAAGTTCATCAAAATAAAAATCTTTCTAAACTTTTTTCCGGTACTGTAGCTTTCATAGGATCGAATTCCATGGGCAAATTCTGTTTGGAGTCCTTTTACTGCACAGTAGTCAATACTATGGCCTTCTCTGTTAAGGATTTGTAGAGCTAACTTTGAACCAGTCAAGGATGCAAATCCAAGACCCATGACCATGTGTTTCCATGGCCTTACAGCACCTCTAGTCACATTAAATATGGCATCAGAAGTCATCGCAGTTACTTTGCGATTAACTGCTTCATAGCTGCAATCATCTTCTTCTAAGCCATTGACAAGACATCTAAAAAACAGTGCTAGCTGTCTTGGTATTGCAGGAGCACACATTCTTTCAGGTTCTGAATAGTCGGTGGATCTGCTGTTTTCGACTTGGGTAGCTGTAAAGTCTGAGACCGCAGATGCAATGCTGCCCATCTGATTTTTTCATCTTTATATTGATCTACGTTATCATTAAGTCTAATTCGAACATCTTTCTCTGCGAGGACAGAGCGTAAATACTATTTCCTTTTCTTTGGTCAAACAGAACTGCGCGTAACTTTTCCCCATATTTTTCATTGAGCTTCTTCTGCAAATCTTGTCTCGAATAAGACGTAATATCGTCTTTGTCTCCACCTAGTCCAACATACTCAGCTACATACATTTCATGCAGAGATGACATCAGCACAGGACGCATGTTGAAAATGACCGAATTTTGAATGAATTCACATAAAGATTCAAAAACATTTTTGTGCAAGAAATAAGTTGACTGGGATTTATTAGCAGCTTTTTCACATGCGGTTTGTTTGTCAAACTGTACTCTGCAAGACTTATGGTACTCGGCTTCTCTTGCTATAAGATCCATACCGCTTCGCCTCAGACTTTTAATTCTATCATTATTTCAAAGCTTCGTGCGATCTCGCAGGCTCTGACATCCAGATAGAGTGGCAATTGTCACTCTAGGCTTTTCTTTTCCCTTAATCTTTTCTCTACTTTTTCCACAAAATATACAGGTGCCCTTTTAGCAATCCCTGCTGGTCTGATTTAGGGAGAAAACTCGTTTTTCTCGTCTTTACACTGGCCTTCTTTAGTGGGACTGGAGAGTCAAGAGACATTGGATGTTTCACTGAAGTGTACTGTTTATGACAGGATGGGTGGTACATCAGATCAGTTCGGAAACTACCACTGGATATTGTTAAAGTGACATTCAAAAATTTGTCATTTGTCAAGTTCTTTCGTAAAACGGCCGCTCTTTGCAAGGATGCCCACGTTTTTTCATTAACAGGTATTAATTGATTGCCCTCGTCCTTGGTCTTATGGCATATGTAACATAAGGACTTCGATTCCTAGAAGTAAATTAGTTTTTACAAATGTGTGTGCGTTCTAAATGCTTTGCAATACGCTATACAGACATGTTGTCAAGTTTAGGAAAGCTTACGCTCAATCAAAAAAAACTTCCTTCCAGACAATTCGTAAGCGGTTAACTGACACGATTAACCAGTGTTTTAAGATCAAAATGTCAAGAATATTTGTGATTTTAAGGTATCTCTGCTTACCAATAGAATTGTAGAATCTACAGGTACTGCACATGGTAATTCGTGTTCTTGTCTACCGCATTCGCCATGAATATACTCTTCAATAAGTTCTGTTTCTTCTTCAAGTTTTGCATTCTACTACAATTGAAAGCTGAAATACAGAACCTACTATTGGCCAATGTTTTCTTACCCCTCGCTCATGGCCAAATTTTAAGCAAATATTATCCTCGCCATTTGAAAATAAACCTTATCCACATTTAACCTTCATTCAAGTAAATAATAACTTGCTATAAACTTTCGAAAGCTATTACTAAGCAAAGCCGCTTCTTGCTTCCTAATGATGTTTAAATACGATTGTTCAAATCAAAGTGATTGGAATGCACTCCTGTTGAGAGCAAACGTCAAACTTAAATTAATAAAATGATAGATTCTGTTTGAATAAGACACTGAGGAGGTCCCCTTTGGGGGTGAAATATATTTGTCAGTTTTACTTAGCCTGATTCATTGCGAGCTTAGAAGTTTATTAATTGAAATGATTATTAACTTTTTTGTTACAACACAACAATTTATTGTTCGATGATTTCTAGTTTGTTTTTAAATTTTCGTTAAAAATTTAGCAATTTCAAGTATTTCATCATTGGCTACTTTTATGGATAGCACTAGTGATGTATGCGGTAAATTAAATCTTTTCAAGATAATTGATCTGTCAACGTTTTGTTGCGATTGCCTCGCGTTTTTAACTGTCTTAGAAAAAGCCCCAAATACGTCTGCAGTTATAGGCCAGAGTATTTTCAACAACCACATGTGAAGAGTGCTTCGATTGTAAAATTTGCGCATTTTTTCAGGGCAAAGCTGGCTTTTTGGAATGTATTGTAAAAAGTCAATGTGTGTTTGTATTTTTATTTCACATTACAAATTCGCTTTTATTTTTGTGACGTCATTGTGACGTAATTGGTGTGATTGAACTCGTCACCCTAAACATAATAATTTTTTGAAAAAGCATTAATTTTCAATTCTGCTTTTGGCGTAAAAACATAATCACAATCTTACTTCTGTTAATTCGCCACTAAGTGTCGCTCGAACATGGTAATAGGGGTTATTTTAAAGCCTTTACCCCATCTCAATCTATTTGATTTGTTTTCTAAGTTTATCTACAGCACTAGGAGCATGTTTGAGCAAAATCTCATATTTGTATCGACGCTGGAACGTCAATTTTTTCTCGCTTTCAAGACGCTACTGTTGCAGCGAGATTTCGGGGTTCGGGCACTTTGATTGCATCTGGCATGCCCACCCACCACACAAAACGTCTGGCAATGGTCATTCATGATAGCTGGAAGTGTTCTGAACATTTTGCATTAAGTTTTAAGTGGTAACCTTGCGAGCTAATCTAGCTCAATTTTTACCACCCTTGTTTGGGGTCTAGCAAACCCCCCCCACCAGTGGAAACGTCTGGCATGCATGTTTCAAGTATGAGCAAGACGTGTACAATCGATTGCAAGTAGTTTCAAGTGGTAACCATTTCAGCTAATCTAGCGCATTTTGGGGCCACATTAAATTAGGCCTGATACTGACACCCACCACAGCAGACCTGCCAGACTTTCAGATTATTGGTGGTGGGCCCATGCTAGATATTGCGATAATCTCAAAAATTGGTAACCTTCCCAGCCAGGATGACACCTCTGGGCTCCCGTACTATGTTCCTGTTTACTTTTTTCCAATTTTTTTACTGCCGCACAAAGTTCTTCAAGTTCACTGATATCGGCTTTCTCATCTAGGTTAACATCTGAGTTCTTGAAGTTTACTTTTGCACTGTTTTTCTAGTTCATTCAAACCTTTATCAAATATATCCAGTTTTTGCTCAAGTTTGTCTACTTTTGCGTCTAAGGTTGAATTCAAACTTTTGACTTTATGGGTTAATGCCATAATAGAAGAAAGTATTTTATTGAATTTATATCAGTAGTCATCTTTGTGCTACCAGAAATTCCCCAAATCTTTTTGCCTACTAATAGTCAAGCTGTTCTGAAATTCCGCTTCTGTGTTGTTGTTTTGCCTCTATGGTGCAATCTTGTCTTTAGTAGCAAACCTTGCTGTTATTGACTAGACACGTCCGCTCACAAGCGTCGCAAACTAGGAGATTGTTCACATGATTGTTCACATGTAATCTTGTGAAATCATTAACGTCACGCAATGCATTGCTACATTGTTTTATTGAGCAATACTGATTTGGGGAAGAGTTGGGCTGGATTGATTTAGTGCCCGTATTTTCGAGTTTTGGTTCTGATAGCATTAATTAAAATTCATTATCATCAAGCAAGTGGAATGGAAAGATTTCTACAAGACAGCAGGAGCAAGAAAATGGCATTGGTGAAGATCCAAGTATAACTAACTCATATTGGTTAAAGTAGTGCACTTAAAATGAACCCAATTATTACACATATCACATAAGATAGCCTTTTGATTTGATGCACATGTTTTTTGCAGTTTGAGCATTGTTGTTTTACCATACAGTCAAACAACACGCAAAAGAAAGTAAAAAATAAAATAAATTAACACACAAAATTGAAAATGAAATAGATGTCACTCGCCTGACTGATTTACAGCTAACTACGTATTTGACTTATGGTAGAGAAAAAACTGAATACAGATTTGTTTTCATTTCTCATTTGGTGTGGTTGTTAACATGAAAATTAGTAAATGTAAATTTGATGCGATGCAAAAATTCTTTTAGCCATTATCGGTACCTAAGCATTTGTACGCATCAGCATACCCCCACCAATTTTTGTATTTTGAAAATACCATTTGACTATGAAGATAACTAAGCTCTTGTAAAACAGCAGGATGAAGAAAATTGGAGCTAGATTAAAAAAACAAAATATTTGGAGCAGTTGGGCGATTGGTACCAGCTCATTATGACACAATCAATGCAAAAGTATTTTGGTATACTAAGTAGGTAAGCAGCAAATAGTTGATTTTATGCATGCTCACTAACATTTTCGATGGCGATTTTGTCAAAATGCAGCAGCTTAACAATTTTTTTACTGTTTATATCCCTCAAATGATAAATGTTGCCATTGGTGGTCTAAAAGGAGTAGATTTTTCTTTTCTTTTGTAGTGTTTGCAGTTGTGTGGTGACACTTATATGATCTTTTAGATGTAAGAGATTCAGTTGTGAGTATTTCTGTACCTCTTAGGTATTTTTTGCATTGGTATATTTGCTCCTTGATATTGTAAGTGGTAAATTTAACAATGATGGTAGCAGGACGACTACTCAGCTCTTCAGTTTTCATTTTAGACTAAGCAGTGACTACAATCAATATCATAATCGTAGATTTCAAAGTCCAATTTTTCTTGAACACACCATTTGTAAGATTGTTGGTGTTTTCGTTGTCAGACTCAGGTACTCTATGAAAAATCAAACAATTTCTTTGATTGTATTGTTCTTGTTTTTCAATTTTTTTATTCAATTTTTCGATTTATGTTCAGCTGTTGATATTGTAGATTTTGCTTTTTCTTCAATCAAATTGTCGACCAATTGGAAGAAATCTTTGTGTTTCCACTGGGCTTGTGCTGCTTCATCAACTATTTCACTGATAAATTCCTCATTGTTTATTAATTCTTTGCATTTTTTATCCAGGTTTGGTTTGCCAATGTCATCACTTTTTTCTGCTTCTTTTGAGATATGTTTTTCGATGCTGTCCCTAAAATTTTTTCATCAGCAATAACATGTTAAATTAATAGTTTCAGATTATCCGTCATCACCGTTTTAGCCATTTTTCCAATTCTTTTTTGCAGAATATTATTGTAACACTTACTGTTCTTACTGTTAAAACCGTTTAATCAACTACAAAACTTTTTACGTAATCAATTCTACCTTTGTTCCATCGCAATCGCACGAGAGTTACTTATTCACTAAAATAAGTCCAGGTAAACAAGTGATTCCATGATATCCGTGGCGAGAATATTGTCATTTTCGTTTTTGAGCTTCTCACTTGTTATTGTCTCGCAAGCACAAATCAAAAGTATTTTTAGTGTAACAAATTCTTTAGCGTTGACCCAAATTGGTAGCAGCTTAAGATTACCTTTGTAAAAGATTTGTTTAGAAAGTGTGTAATAGTTGTGCAAATGACTGCATTTGCACGTTTGCTATGTGGTTATTGCTGTAAGTTAATCACTAGAAAACATTTAATGCTGCATCATGAGCTTCTTTTCTGCAGGGCACCTTATGTGTTGTAAATTATTAAAAATAGAGCTTGACTGATATGAGGTTTTTTAGCCGATACTGATATGTTTAAGATTTAAAGGCCAATACGGATAACCGACATCTAAAGACTACGCTCCTGCTTTAAAAAACTGTTCAAAAATTTGCAAAACCCTGTGTATTGATACAATTTGATAGTGATACTATGCCCAAAACATGCATTCCGAATTTCAGATTTAAAAACACAATAAATGAGTAACGAAATTAATTTAGGAAAACCATTCCTAACAGCAAAAAAAAGACAATGCTCAATGGTCAATATAATATAAGTGTCTAAAAGTTACAAAATCCAGAGCTTTCTTTTCTAGAAGATGGAAAGAAATAAGAAACCAAGATCGCAAGCAAATGAGTATTGTTTGATTAGTGTGCTTTCTGCATTACAACGCACATGCACTGTCTGGCTGGCATTTGAGTGTGCGTGCACGCTCTTTCTAAAGCGTCGTTTTCATGCTTGAATGTGTGCGCAACTACGCACAAGTGCTAAAAAACCTTGCGCTTATCAGCAAAATCGTAAATGAGACGTTTCTGTTAATTGCTGATAATATAGTAGTAGAAGATAGTATATTGACTAATCTTGTTGTTGGCCAATAAATATCGACTGACCGATGTATTGGTTGAGCTCCAATTACAAGCCATCCTGTAGGTGTCATTATTCTGTCCTGCATGTCTGATGTAGATAAAAACCAAATGTTATAATCTCAACCTTTTTATGGCACTTTTGATTTTAACTGAATTTGCGAAATATACAGGGTTTCCCAAAAAAAAAGACTTCAATTGGTGTCATTTGGATCACAAATGGTATCATTTTTTTTGGACCCCCTGTATACTTAGTATGCAACCGTGACTAGAGATGTAAATGATAATTTAAAGCAATGCCTTTTCTTTAAATACAAGAAACTGCAAGTTCAAACACGTTTTTTACTCTCCCGGAACAATGCTTGTTTTACAAAAAACGCAACAACATTGTTTTCATTAAAAAAGCATGTTTTTTTGTAATGAAAAGTTTTTTCTGTTTACAATGCTGTTGCTACCTTAATCTTAGCACTGCATAAAAGAGTCCGAATGGGATCTTAATCTGGTTGTTATTTTACAGCAGTGAGTTATGGTTCTGGGGCGTCCCCTTGCAGGTGAATAAAATCAAGATGAATTTTCAAAATGTTTACTTCAGCTAAGCAACTAGGTAATAACCTGTTTGGCCTTCAGTTTTTGATACAGGGCTCTTAGAGCTAGGGTTTGCTGAATCCGGATCTCCATGGTTTGGAATACTGTGGGAGAAGAGGTTCCGAATTAAGATGGGTGCGACTGTTGCTGCAACATCTGGCACATATCTGAAATATGCTCCGAAAAATATGTGTGTGCAACCTGATGTGTGAAGTGGTCGGCGAATCCCCAAAGTGTAGGTAGCAAAAATAGGCAGTTTAGCGCTGCAGCATGCTTCTCATGCACTTCCTAATCAAGCACTGGTGGTTAGAGCAGGGTTTGTACGAATTTTCGGGCTTGTTACCACCATTTTTAACACTTATAACATTAAGCAATGTGAACATCATCGTTTCTCAATCTTGAACGGTTTTCATTAGAACTTTTTGTAGAAGTGTGAATTATATCTAACAGAAATGTAAACTATTTAGCATTTGTACAGCAACTGTAAAGTTGTAAAAAACAGTAAATGCAAACAACTTGACCAACTGAAGCTCCTGCTGCAAACCAAAAGTTCTGCGTGCTCAGTCCTTATGTCTCAATTCAATTTATTTCAAACAAAAGCACAACTAAGTGCTTTCTGGAGCAGTGAAAATCATTTAGTTGTCCCAACAAACGAAATCAGTTTATGCAAACGCACACAAAAAATACAAAAAGATTACCTGCAACACATCCACAGCAAAAAAATATAAATAAAAGCAACTCAAACAATGGAATAAATAGCTAGCATAAAAAAAGTACTAGGCCTACACTAACCTGTCCACTCGTGCTCTAAGAAGCGAAGCAAAATAAGCCGAACCTATCCTGGTATCAAACCCAGTTTTCATGACTTTTGATTCACCAAGCTAAAGTTTGCGCCATATTAACGCGATGCAAAGTCGAACAATTTTTCGCTTTTATCGTCTTGTAGCGGCAGCTTCGCTAATGCTAGGACTCAAAACGCACTTCCGAACAGTGATTGTGGTTTTCTATTAAATAAGTTATAAACATTAACAAAATAATAAACAAAATATTAAATAAACGATTAACGTAATATCAAAGAAATATACTACTACGAAACATAAATTAAATTAAATGCCACGAAGAGAATTAATAAAAAGTACACTTACCAACAGTTTTCGCATCAGGATCTAACAGTAAACTACAGTGTTGTCGCTGCACAACTCAAGATCTAAATCAAATAGAATCAATAGCAATTTTCACGTTAGATGGAACAGAATTATTACTCAATAAACTGTTCAGTTGCAACCAATTATTTTCACAACTTTAATGCACTACGTACTCTGGACTTTCAGGTTGCAACTGCAACGTGGCAGGAAATCACATTTTGAACAGTTTGCAATTAGTGCCTATGCAGTTGCGCAGATACCAATCAATCAGAGTATTACAGCAAAGCTCGAAAACCCAACAAATGATTAAGCCTACAGAAGCTTTCATAATCTCAGTACACAGTAAACAGAACGAACAGTTCAATTCTACAGACCGGGATCGAAACTTGTGGTAACAGTGTCGTAGCTGGGACGTCATAGTTTCTAAGGCCGTGAAATTAAGCTGTTTACTGGCTCTAAAAACATAAATACGATTGCTGCATAGTCCAGTAATGACTGTATTGGAAATTTCTGTAAGAATAATCACTTCTAACTTTTGATGTCTGCCAAAAAAACTCAACAAATGCGCAAAACGTTTCCGTTTATTAATTACTTGGCATTTAATCTGAGGATTGGCTAACCTATGGATAAATCGAGTTGGTGCATGCGAATTAACTTTATATCGAGAGTTAAGTTAATCTACGGTTAGGTAACTCACGATTAGCTCTAATCTTAGAGTTGACTTAACTCGCGTTGGTGCATTCCACCCTAAGAACTATTAGGCAGTGGCGATGCCTGAACAAACTTTTGTACTGGTAATCACAAATAACAACTTGAAGCTCTTTTAATCAAAATATAATTTTTTTGTAAAGGTCAACAATGGGCATGTTGGTGTCAAACACCTCTGGTGCAATGGGTAGATCTGACGTTTCTTAAAGTTGGGCGCCTGATATTGCTGTATGTGGTATTATCTGGAAACTGTTTCTGATTAATATACCCATGAAGGGATTGTAGCTAGTGGAAAGCTTGGGAATGAACATTTTGTCATTTGAAACACATCTTTACCAAACTGTTCCTTACAAAAAAAACAAAAAAAAAACAGAAACACAAGGCTATAAAAAACTATGGTAAAAAACTGATTTTTTTAAATCATTAATTGCAACAGGTTAATGTTGCTGCTGCAATTGCTGTTGAACCTTAAGCTTTGCATCCGATACACTCAAATCCAGTTAATTGCATAACTTGCTTTCGCATGAAGATCCTAAATCTCAAACCACAGTCATTCATTGGTTGAGGAAATAATTTTGCTAATCACATAGCAGTTTATTGCATAATTTGTGTAATTGAATAGAATTAAATGGCATTCTATTCAATTAAGCGGATTATGCAACAAACTTTAAGCACAAAAATGTATGCAACGAATTTTGGAGACAAAAATATATGCAACAAACTGTAAGAGACAAAAACATACGCAACAAGCGTTGGAGACAAAAATATATGCGACTAACTATAGAAACAAAAATCTATGCCACAAACTTAAAAGACAAAAATATATGCAGCAAACTTTTGAGCTGAAGTGTAGAATTATTTTTTCATTATAAGTGTTAAAAACTGTAAAAAATTTGTAAAAATTTTGGAATGTATTTGCTTGACCTAAGATAGGTGTGCAAAGCTGATGACGTATTGAGATTTTATTTATGCACTGAGGCATGCAAGGGTACAGCGAACACGGTCAACCCAATTCGCTTTCACTGATCAAAGTCTAACGCTTTGACTGCATGAGTACATAGAAAAAAGGCGTTTGACTTTTGTTCAATGAAAGTAAATTGGGTTGACGAGCAGGCATAACCGCACCTGAATTGACATCATAACAGCATAAAGTGCAAGAAGTCTGATTATAATCAAATTCATCATTCAAAACTGGAGAACTACTTTGCCGTTGGCAGTATTAAAACGTGTAATACCTGTCACCTACTGGAACAGCACAAGTAATGGTGAATAAGCGAAGCTGTAAGTGTGCAACTAGAAAAAATATTGTATTATAATAAGAAAGATGGAGTAAATAATAGTCACATTATGTGAAATTTGATCTTATTAAAGGGAAAATTGGGGAGAAAAAGGGAGAATTATAAATGGAGAACTGTTGAATGATATTAAAACATTCATGATAAGCGGCTGGTTATATCTGTGGTCAAAATAAAAAGTGCCTACTGTGTTAATAGCTGTTAAACAAGGGTTCTTAACTGGGGTTCTTAACCCCATTTTGCCTACCAAGGGGGTAATTTTTCCGAAGTATGTTCTAAAGCTAACTTTAATTTTCAGCATTAAAAAGGTGAAATGGTGCACTGGGGGTAAATTATACTTTTTTCAATCGGCAAGGGGTAAAGCATACAAAAAAGGTTAAGAATCCCTGCATTAAAACATATTTTAATTCTTTTGCCCAGTTGTGAGCTTTTCAGTTTAAATTATCCTTCATTAATCTTACTGGTTGCTATATCAAGGTTTGTTTTTGATGATTTCAGACGGCAAGACAAAAGTATTAAAGTTGCTATCTGTCGATCCTCAGAATTATCCAGATGCACCTCGAGAAGGAATAAGAAGAATAATGGAACAAGTAATTGAGGCATCAGTTGCAATTTGTTTTACTTAAAATAAGGCATGAAACACCACATACAGTGTCATAGGTAGTTGGGATGCCTCTCATATATCGATAGTGCATACACTTTATGGCAAATTAGTCATATGAAGTATTTTGGAAACTGTAAAATGGCATTCTAAGTCTATAACGTACCAAAGCTGAACATGATTTTGTTCGAAAATTTTTGATGTCCCTCTCTTATGGATTGTCACCTTAACGTGGTGGGGAGGTTTGAGTTTTCAATGATTCATAGAGCAATGTTGTTGGTAGTGTTTGATCAACTTCTCGGATTTGTTTTTTTCCGTGTCTGATGTTTGTGTTATAAGAGGGGCTGAGTTGTCAACTGATCAGCACCTAGTTGTATGCAATTCGAAAGCTTTGAAACCCTTGAGAAATTAAAAGACTTTTCGACCACGAAAAACTCATCTATTGGGAATCTTTGTCTGACAAAGGGATAAAAACTTCATTAGCAGGCAACATTGCATCTAAGTTCAAAGAACTTCCGACCTCTACTGAAGACATTAAAACTGAGTGGTGTTTGTTTCGAACAGCAGTCATTACGTTCACTGCTAACTGTAGCGGACGTAAGCATGTTGGAGGGACGAAGAGTAGCGAGAAAAGAACTCATTGGTGGAACCAAGAAGTTAAAGAAGCTATTTGTGCAAAAAAAGGGGCCTATAAGGCCTGGATTGCAATTAAGTCATCACTTGAACTTTGTTCGCATTACTCTGAAGCACGTGAGGTGGCAGCCACAAAAATTAAACTGTGTAAGGAAAGGGCCTGGAAGAAATTCAGAGAAAAGTTAGACGATGATTTCAAAATGGCAAACAAAGTATTTTGGCTGACTATTCGTCGTTTGCGTGGAAAAAGATAACAAGCCGCTTTCTTCATTGAAGGTTCAAATGACATCTCTCTGAAAGATGAGATGCTATTGTGAATCGGTGGAGAGACTACTTTAGTGATGTTTTAAACCCAGTTGATGCTACATTGACACCAGTTCACGAAGAACAGGTGGGGAAGATATTTAGATAGCCAAAGCAGATGTGAATGCAGTTATCAAATCACTGAAAAAGCACCTGGTGAGGATGATATCAGACCTGAAATGTTTGAAACAATCAACATGTACTGGTATGGTGTTCGTTGGTTAACTCGTGTTTCTAAGGTGGCATGTAGGACTGGGCAAGCACGAAAGCAATGGCAAACTAGTGTGATAATACCTATCCACAATAAGGGAGACAAGAGAAATGTACCAATTATAGGGGCATGTCTCATCAGTGTCCCGGGTATGTCAAGTCTATGTCAAATGCCTTGACAAGAAATGCCGTGAAATAGTCGAGCTTAAGCTATGGGATGCTCAGTGTGGCTTTCGTCCTGGTCGAAGCACAATGGAGCAGATCTTTGCCTTGCAGTCAATCGTTAAGAAGTTGTAGGAATATGTGAAAGAGGTCAATGCATGTTTTGTTGATCTTGAAGAAGCATATGATCGCATTCCTAGAGACAAGCTCTGGGAAGTGGTGTTGCAGTATGGCATTGGTGGCCAGTTACTAACTGCCATTGAGTCGCTGTACATGCATTTCGAGGTCTGCATTCATGTTAACAGCGCAACGACGAAACCTTTCAGAGTAAGTGTGAAACTACGGCTAGGCTGCTCTCTTTCCCCTATTCTGTTCCTTATATGGATCGAATAGTTAAGAAAAGTGAATCATGTGGCGGAGTAAAGATTGATGAATGCACTGTACAACGTCTGTTATTTGCAGATGATCTTGTGCTACTCGACTCCACGGATATATATATGTAGAACAACAGGATGTCCAACGTGCTAGCGTTCGCATTGAGTGATGACAACTGTGGGGTCAAGCGGTTTCTTGCACATCGCGCTGGTAGGGTTATATCGTGAATAGAGCGGTCTAACCCTTTTTGGGCCGCTCCTAGATCTTGAGATAAAAATATGTTTTTCAACTATCATAACATTTGTATTGACACATATATCGAAGTTTTAGGGGAGTTTTGTTTTTAGGAATGACGTCATAGAAGTTATGACTTGTAGCCATATGGCTACATTGTGCGTAATGATATGAATAATAGCCAAATAAAATAAGTATTTTATTAAATAATTATCAAAAAAAGTAATTGTTTTGTTATAGGAAGATCACAATTTACATCAAAGATGTAGCATATTGGGGGTCTAGGGTAGCTTATCCCTCTAAAAATTAGTTTTCATGACAGCGCAGTCGAGTGCAGTGCAGTGAATCACAGCATTTTATATTGAAATAAAAAAAAAAGCAGAAATATAACGAATGAAATTCACACACATATAATGATACATGAGTAAGTGTCACAGGTACTGATACAAATTGCTGAGATTGGAGAAGCACCTGACTCCTGCTTCAAGAAAGTGTTTGTTGCTAAAGCAATGTTATGCAGAGTGAAAATCAGTAAAGCAGTTTCTCTCATTGGTGAAGCATAAAATTACTCTGCATTTGCTGCACTTCATCCTGGAAAAACCGCTTTTGCAGTTCTTGCATCGGCCTTTGCCACAGTGAATTGGCCAATGAGCGGTTGCATCATATCTAACATCATCTTGCGGTCGCTTGACAGAAATCCTTTTTATCTTTTCACAAACTGGTACAACCTCAGCAGAAGAACGTTTGTGTTTCGGGACCCTTTTGGCCAGAAGCAAGCTGGTAGCAATTTGCAGTCTAAATTTCTTCAACGGCATTTTGTAAGTTTGCCCTAAAAGCTTAGCATCTCGTCGAGCCAACAACCACGAATTGCATACACAAAGATCAATCATGTATGCAAAGATTCTCAGATAATATCTTTTTGTTCTCAAAGGCGTACGATAAAGTGATATTCGCATGTCTGCCAAGTCAACACCGCCCATATGCCTATTGTAGTGTTTTACAATTGCTGGGGTTGATGCGTCGACTTTGCATTTCTCTTTTTTGTCGTATATCTCTTTAGTGATCCGATTGGTTCAATCCCCATAAACGAACTGGCCAGTGTCACTACTTTGCTGTCAACCCAACGCACAATAGCATTTTTAGATGTCTTCTCCGTCTTGCAATCATAAGATCCTCGCCCAGCCTTTTTCAACTCCTTCCCATTTTTTAGTGGGCAATGGCTCAAGCGATCACTTCTGATGGTACCAAGAGTGTCAAAACCTTTTGTATCCAGGTATCTTATGAGTTCTAGAGAACAAAAAAAGTTGTCCACAAAAATTTTAGAACTAACTCCACCAGGTATGGATTTGCACAATACAGTGACAAACTGCGGCGCATAGCAATCTAGAGTTCTGCACCAGGAGTAGAGGAGCCAAAGTTTCTCCTGAAAGCTCCATATAATATTCGAACAGTCTCTTAGATGATTGCTTGACTTTCATTTCTTATTTATTTATTTTGTTGATAAGCATTGGTGCTTTAGCCCTCTAATACTCCAACACTGCATTGCTTTTTTCTTTGCGATATATCACATGGTACTAGCAATTTGAAAATACCTTATTTTTTAGCGCCAAGACTCTGGGTTGCTATAATTCAATGATGCAAAAATAGGCGATATTTTGCCCATTATTTAATTTGCCTCAATCCTCTTCATCACCACACCTCTAGCATTAACAGCAGCAAATTGCATTTTTAAGTCTGAACTAAGAATCAAATGCTAACGCTGCCTCAAAAATTGCGCCAACATGTTTACCTTAGAATTGTTGCCGAGATGGCAATTTACAATTCTGGATGATGTAGCCATTTGGCTACTAAAAAACAAAACGCTGTGAAACTCTCATTTACCAACACTGTTTCGCAACTAAAGTATTCGATCCTGAAAGAAGACCCACTATACAACTTATAAACTGTGCTAACACCTAACTTCAACCTGTTTGACTTCATAATTTTTTTAGTTTTTAGGAGCCACTTTGCACTTATCTGTCAACCTGCTGCATAGCTTACACTCGACACAGATTGAGCGAAAGAAAAAAGGTGCTCGCATGTAGCGCGTTACGTCATGTTAGAGCCAATTGGCAACTTTGACCATGTCGGGATGCGTTTTGAAATCTCATTGAAAAATTCTCCTGATTGGGCAATGCTGAATAGCATGTAGCCATTTGTCATCAAAATAGCAAAAAGGGCTAATCAAATTTGTTAGCAGGCAGTGGAAGTTTCTTAAAGGCAGTCCTAAGGTTATCAAAATTGAAGAACAATCAAAATATGCAAGACTATTTGAGGTTTTTTCATCTGATTTAACCCAAGCAAGTAGAAAACGAAAACTGGCAGCCTACTGTATCATACTGACAAGAGTACGGTACTGACAGAGTCATGCAGTACCGGTAGTTGAATAGGCTGGAACAGGCTTATTCTCTTGCCAAGATTAACTGTCACTGATTGATCTTAATTGCTGAACTATGCAGAGTTGTTGCATGTAAGTGAGCTGATACTGTACAGTGTTACTGGCCCAGTGCAGCTATTGGTTGCATTTATGATTCATTTAAAGAGTGTTGGCTTCTAACATGCTGGTATCAGTACATGCTGGTATTAGTACTGAGTACTGGTAATTTAGTAAAACTTGGAATTTGAAGCTTACCTGTCTAATGTTTGCATCAGCAACATGTATTTATGAACTGATACAGATCGACTATGCTAGCAGATTTGTGTACTGTGTGCTAAACAGCTAAATCTGTGTTAAAGTTTTGATTTGCGATGCCATAACAATTTAGCTGATTAGACTAGACTAGATTAATATTTATAAGTGAAAAATAAAAATAAATTGATAGAAGTATTTGTTTATCAGCTAATCCAATTTCACCATTATTCTGCATATTATATGATAGCTGTCACAACTTTTTACTACTGCTTAGTGTGGTATTACTCAGCTTTGAATTTGCTAGTCTATACACTAGTGTTAAATAAGTTACTGGTACTGTAGTTATCGATATCAATTCTAAAATTAAATGTAATTTTGCAGATTAATTAGGATATCATAAGTACATTGATTGTGAAGGTCACATACCTTATTAACTACAGGCAAATCATTACATCCGCACATAATAGAATCTGAAAATTGTTCTGATAGATTGATACCAGTAACATTTTTCGTGATGATGTGCACTTTTTGTGTGCGTGGATGCAAAACTGCATATGAATCCAACAAAAATCCACAAAAGATTTCCTTATTTTGTTTTTCGTAAAATGAAAGCTTAAAAGCTTAGTGGATCAAGCTAATTCCATGAGACAATTGGACTTGGACAGACTCTCACGAATCATTTTCATGAGCAAGATTTTGTGACCAAATCAACTGATCATCGTGTTAGTCGAAGAGTAAACTGAGAAGGCATTGATGTTAAAAAGTCACATTTAAAACTTAGTGCTATTCCACGCATATTTATGGGTTTGCCCAAATGCTTGAGCAAAAACTTTCCATCTCATCGCAGTACATCCAAGTGCACTGCTGCTGCCAGGTATGCTGGGCCATTTTTTTGACCTAAAAAACATATTTTTGACTATTTTAGTAAAATTTTGATCTTATTTTGACTTAACCACTTCCGCGTATTATTTATGTCTTGTTGCACTTTATTAATTAAATATGTTTTATAATCTGCTATTTACATAAGTTTTTAAAGAAAAAGGTAGCCTACTTAGAACATTTTCTCAATTCTTCAGAGTTGAAGCTAATGCAACAAAGCGACGCATGACGTTAAAACCTAGGATAACGAGCCATTGTGTGTACCGATATCAATTAGTGTGTAATACAAAAATTGCGTTGTTATCGCAACTGTACTGTACACTAACAATATGTCTATGATTTTTTTAACGAAAGCCACGCAGTATAATTGCAAGGACGTTTTATTGTAATACAGCATCATATATTTTTTTACGTTCTTAACATCAAAATTTCTGTCTTTTCTCAGTAATTTATTGAGCATAGAAAACGACCTCTCAACAGCAGCAGAGGTTGGCTGGGCTTTTTGCAATAGTGCGTAGCTTGTTGGGTCAATTGTCAAGTTGGTACAGTTTATTATTGTTTCTAAATCAGAGTTGGATAGTCGTTTGTTAATGTAGTCTTTAATTGCGCAAGGATCATCATCGAATTGCATATTCTTCAGCAGTTCGTATGCTTTGGTTATTGTGCAGGCACTTCCTTCTAAGAACTCCACGTCGGCTGCTAGAGTTCAGCATTGATTTATTTTAACCAAGTCCGACACCAAATCTTCCACATTGATAGCGTCTTTTGCTCTGCTGACTAAGAGGCCTGCGCTTGTCCAATTGTTGACAATGGTACGAACAGATGGAAGGTTCTCACTATAATATAAGGCAGCTCTAAGCCAAGTTGCCCATCTTGCAATTAAAGGGTCAGGAGGAGATGGCAGACCAGCATCATGAAAATGTTTCTTGCGATTTTTGTTTTTGATTGTTGCTGCCTTGGTCGTTGCTATTACTTCATCAATATTTTTAAATTGAGCACACAAACGCATAGCGTAGTTATGTAGTAAGTGCGCAACGCAGGTGACATGCACCAAAGAAGGGTATAATTCCTTTAATGTGTTTCCAGCCGAAGACATGTACTGAGCAGCATCAGTCAAGAACAATGAAAAATTCTGGCGTTTTCAAGTTGTCGCAGTATGTCATCCACAGTGTGCAGAATAATACTGCTATTAACATTGCGACCGCTGTCAAGTGGATGGCAATTAACGAGGAATGTCTGATTTGGAGCATCTAAGCTGCCCACAAGCACACTAATATACTTTTGTTTAGCAACCTCTGCTTCATCCACAATCAAAAATATTTTGTTGTTACAAAGTAATTCTTGAATTTGTTCCCCTTTTTGGGATGCCAATTTAGCAACTCATGCCCGGGCTGCAGTCTCCGAAGGCAATACTTTTCCCATTGTAGCAAACAGAGACTTTAAAGAAGGATGGTTCAGTTTATGAAGTGGGATATCTGCAGCTGAGAATGAAGAAACAACCTGTTCCTTGAAGTTCACGAGATCAAAATGTAAAAAGGTTTGCTTACTTTGAGATTTGCTCTTCGCCTCCAATTTTCCTTGGTATTGCTTACTTTTTCGTTGGCTTTCCACAAAAAACTTTTTGTCGCATTTGACTAACACGTCGCAAAGGTTGCATCGCAAGTCCTCGGCAGGAGTTGCCGAAAACTCATCTGGATATTCCTGGCAAGTTTGCCTAACTTTCGTTACAGAAGATTTGGCTTGTTTTGGCATTCTTTGCTTTGCAAGCTACAACTTAAAAGACCACGTGTAAAGAGCGCAAGGCTTTTATAGGATTAGATTAATTGTCTAACAATTATGTATTTATGCATCAACAATGACGTTTCATGCATAATAAGTGCTATTTCCTTCTCAATTATCGCACGCATTATTGTGACGATAGTGCAAATATTGCAACTATTTCAAAAGTTTAAAATCAATTAAAACTGCGCATAAAATTTTAATAGCAGCTCAAAAATTCAAAAAAATATTTGAAAAATATAAATTTGTTCGTTTTTGTTAGGAAATTTTCGATAAAGACAATTTTGACAAATTTTGACTTTATGCAAAATTTTGGCTTTATTTTGACTTATAAAATCTACCAAAACAGACTCCTGAACACCTGAAACGAACGTTAGTACACTTTTGATCATGTGACAAGGTTTTGAAAAAATTTTGACTTTATTGACTTTAGCGGGCCCTAGTTATGAACAACAAGTCGAACAAGCTTATGAAGAAGATAAATTTAATAACTTCAAATCGTTCAAGTCAAAAGTAGCTCTAACTACTTTATTATTGACGACAGTGTCTCCAAGCATTTTTTTCACTTGCATTGCCTTGAAGAAGATTTGCGTGCTCCCAAACTTGCTGTAACAGTAATGGTTACCAACTCTTCGACCACTTGTTAATTCTTTACCAGTGCCTAAAAGTGCATATAAGCATGTCTAAAATCATGAAACTGTCAGCTCTGTCACAGAAGTTGGCAACATATTAGCTTTATGCAAGGTCCTTTTTGAAACTGCTGAATCTAGTACCGGTATGACTGATTTTACTGTACATTTTTCCTTAATTTGGCCATATCTTTACTTCAGCGTGCGGTTGCTTTGAAATCAAAAACTGATCATTTGGATGCATTTTGTTTACCATTAATTAAATCTATATATAATTGAACAGCTAGGGCTTTTGGAGATTAGTGAGAATCTTTGGGTGGAGCTGGAAATGGTTCACAATGAAAGACAAGTAGTCGGTGTAATATACCGTCATCCAAATACTGATATTTTTCGATTCCAGGAGAATTTAGAAAATCTTCTATGTGAACTAAATAATAAAAAGTTAAATTACTACATTTGTGGTGACATTAATATTGATTTATTGCAAATCAACAAGAAAAGTTCAATTAAAGGCTATTCTGATATGCTATACAGTATGGGTTGTGTACCTCTAATAACATGCCCTACTCGTTATTCACGTAGTACTGCTACTCTTATTGATCACATCTACACCAATAACTTAAATAAATCAATGCATACTTATGTACTAGTCAGTGATATTTGTGACCATCTCCCAATTTTAGCACTTGTAAAAAACTCCAAACCTTATTACAATACACCTCCAATTTCACTAATAAGAGATACTACAAACTTTACTGTAGAAAATTTTTTGATAGATCTAGAAGACAAACTATCTGATTTTGAAAAAAAAATTTCGCTTCAAACAGCTCATGATTTATTTCAGAAATTTATAAACATTATAAAAGAGTCTCTTCAAAAACGTGCTCCTCTTAAAAAGGCTAGTCGTAAGCAGCAAAAATTGAGGGAAAAACCTTGGATTACTAGAGGAATTTTGAAATCCATTAATCATAAAAATAAGTTGTATCAACAGTCTTTTAAAGGGTGACAATCACACCAAAAGAACGTATAAAGTTTATGGAAACAAATTGACACATATTAAAGAGCTATCTAAAAAGCTGTACTACAATGAGTTAATCACCAAATCCAAGCACAACTCTGCATTGATTTGGAAGTCAATAAATAACATGACTCAAAGAACCAAAAATTATGACTTGTTTATTAACAAAATTATTGACAAGAGTAATCATCTGGTGTATGATTCTAAGCAAATCTGTGAGACCTTAAATGATCACTTTTCTGATATTGGACCTAGAATGGCACAAAACATTCACCCACCATCTAATACTTGCAGGTTTACAAATTTATCCTTGATTAATGACAGTTTAACATCATTTTATGTGAATCCATTCAGTGCTAATGAAGTATTAAATCACTTAAATGTACTAAAACTATCTAAAAGTGTAAGAAGTAATGGAATACCAATCAGGTACATAAAAATGGCATCATGCATCATTGCCCCACACTAACCAAATTGTATAATTATTGCATAGAAGAAGGTACATTTCCTGATATTTTAAAAATAGCGGAAGTCAAGCCTATTTATAGAAAAGGCCCTATAGATATCTGTGAAAACTACCGACCTATTTCCTTGCTGTCACCCTTTTTCCAAAATTTTTGAAAAATGTATCCACCACAGATTAAGCAAGTATTTGGAAAAAAAGAATTACTTAATGTTAATTGGTCGAAGGCCTAGAGGCCGTCCCAGAACTCGATGGCGAGATTACATAGAAGATCTTAGTTGGTCTCGCCTTGGCATCCCAGCAGAGCATCTATCCTTTGTTGCAGAGGATCGAGATGCTTGGAGGCTCCAACTTGAGCTGCTGCCCCCGCGACCCCCCATGGATAAGCGGGTCCAGAAAATTGATTGATTGACTTAATGTTAATCAGTATGAATTTAGACCCAACTGTTCTACATCTCATGCTGTCTCTGAAATTTGTGATGATTTTTTTGATAATCTTGACAAAGGATATACGACTTGTGGTTTGTTTCTAGATCTAGCCAAAACATTTGATACAGTTGACCATAATATATTGTTATCAAAATTAGATAAATACGGTATTAGAGGTCTACCCCACCAGCTACTGAAAAGTTATTTAACCAATAGGAAACAATACACAGTGGTTAATGGGAAACAGTCGACTGTAAGAAACATTACTTAAGGTGTGCTGCATGGTTCAACGCTTGGGCCACTTCTATTTATTATTTATATGAATGATCTTCCACTGGCGAGAAACTTTTGCACCCAACTCTTCGCTGACGACACAGTTTAACCCTGTCAAATAGCAATATTAAACAATTAGACAAGGATGTAAACACTGAAGTGAAAAAAATAAATGATTGGATGTGTCTAAACAAATTGTCAATATTCAATAAAAAGATAATAGCCAGTATATTTGCAATCATTTCACAAACGTTTCAGTAAAAACTTATACCATCATCAGTGTAAAAAACTACAGGGGCACTACTGTAGTACCCCTGTAGTTTAGCGCCCCTGTAGTGTTTTACACTGATGATAGTGTAAGTTTTTACCGAAACGTTTGTGAAATGATTGCAAATATACTGGCTATTATCTTTTTATTGAAGTTGAGTTCCAAAACCCATCTTAATGCTCCTAAATTGTCAATAAATTACACTAAACCTGAATTTTTGCTGATCACCAAAAAAAGAAATAACGTAGATTTTAATATAACAATGAGCAATCGTAAAATTGAAAGAAAAAGTCATGTCAAGTACCTTGGAGTAATAATTGATGATGCTTTGTTGTGGGAACCGCATATAAAACAGGTCTGTTCCAAAATACCCAGAGGATCTTTTGCCATTCTCAAATTATAGAAATATGTAAGTGAAAATATTTTGAAATGTGTTTAGTATGCGCTAATAAATTCCCATTTACAGTACTGCATAGCTTCGTGGGATCAAGCATCGCATAATGCACTCCTACCACTAAAATTAATGCAAAAAAGAATTATAAGAATAATGACTAACAGTGGCTTTAGAGATCCTTCTCTACCTCTATTTGCTAAATTAAATATCTTACAAGTTGATGATGTTATCAAATTAGAAGTTGCAAAAATAATGCACACTGTTCTTGGAAATGATAAGCCACAGTTCAAAAAATTGAAATTAAGTGCTCAAATTCATGGATATCAAACACGTCATTCAACTCAATTGAATTACTTTTTACCCTGGAAACGCATCGAAGCAGGTAAAAATCTTTCCAATTTTATGGTCTTAAGATCTGGCAAGAGGTACCTAGTGATATCAAAACCCATTCTTTTGAAAATTTCAAAGTTAAATACGAAGGTCATTTGCTTTGGTTTTACGCTACGCAGATAAATTAGGTTATAGGCTATATGAATGGTTCCATTATTCATGTGCAGTGTCGGTGAATAGTTGTAATTAATCAGTATTTAGAAACTAACTCCATGTTTATATATTGCTATGTCTTTATTGATTGAATTGTAATTGTCAAGTTATCAGTGCATCACATTGTCTTCACAGTCCATCCTGTGTTTGTCTAAAACTTGGTGTATGAGTTTTAAGAAAGTGAAAAACAATAGTAGCTTGATGAGAAATTTGCAAGGGACAAATTAATGTTTCGACTATAACAATAGTCTTGTCAGCCTTGCTACACACAGCCAATCCAGGCTAAACTCACCAATTAATAGTAGCTTGCATTGTACAGCAATAAAATTCTAGGCAGTGTCTATTGTATTGCTGTCTGCTGTTTGGCTTGTTGATGTTTATATTTTGCCGTTGACGGCAATATAGACACTTCCAAATTTTATGATATTTTAACGAGAATCATAAATGCTTGGGTTTGCTTTCTGTACTGCTAGTAAATCAATTGGTCGAATTCATTTCCGGAGGATACATAGTAGTGTGCTGAGAATTTATCATAATGCTAAGCAGTAAGTGTGGTCAGTTTTTGTATTTATGGTATTGTGAATGTTCGTTTGCATATGTGTGTTGTATTAAGTGCTTGTGAGGTGGCAGCTGACGTGGTGACTCTTTAGTGTTTTTGCTGTCTCCTTGCCAAGTGGTCGTATTTATTATTTTTACCGTTTGCATTGAATTGATATTCACTTGGTCAATAAAGAATTGTTGTTGTTGTTGTACAAAAGGTTGCTTGAATTCTTTATTTTGCAGTCTCCCAGTACTTTTCACAATCTGATGTAAAATATTTGAAACAACGTACAGTGAGTGTGAATGTTCTCTAACTTTAGATGTTTTGTAAGTGGCTGCATTGGTAGATGTCTTTCTCGCTGACGACGACGCATATGATGCAAACATTTGCTTTTTCAAGATCATGATGTTCCTCAAGTTCAACATTGTGTTCCAAAAGAACGCAAGTAGATATTGGAGATGGCTTATCTGTGCCTAAGGAAGTTTTTTTTGCTGTGACTGCTTTGGCTGTTCAGTGCTACACTGTTGTGGAAAGTGACAGTGCATAAAAGCATGGTTGTTAAAGACCAACGACTAAAGACGTGTTTTTGTTTGTGCTATAGCAAACCTTGCGTAACAATCGAGTTTACTAGCGGACTTTGAATCAGTGAAGTGCTCTGCTGGTCATAATAACAATTTGTTGATTGTGGAATATGCTTTTGTGGATTGTGAAATATGTTTGTGGATTGTGGAATATCTGTTTTGCGAAAAACAAATTAAAACGATTTAATGACAGAAAATCAGAGCCACCTGCTGAAACGTCCAAGACAGCCAAAAAATTAGCAGGAATATTCTAAAATAATGGTCACTAATTTGTTGTTATTTTGTGGATGTCCACGTTAGTTTCTACAGCTTAATCGCAATTTTTATTTCAATATGTATTGTTATTTGTAGCATAATGCACTATGATTAAATTCCTTTTCAAAGTCGCAATTGCTATTTAAAACATAGCTAACAGTTCATAGAAACAAATTCTTCTACTCTGATGAGACTTGATATATTGAAACAGTGCTCATTAAAGTGCAGTACACCTTACGTGCTTTTATGCCAGTGAGTAAAACGAAAAATAGTAGAGCGAGTCATAAAATGTAATTTTAGCTAAATGACCTTACAGCTGTCACTGACGCAATTTTAATGGGACATCTCGTTGTTCTAGATATCCCTGCTCGACTCTACCCAAAATGGTCTTCAGCAATCTCTTGGCTGGTTTTCAGATGCATGCTCTGTGGCCGCAATGAAAATTAGTTCAACAAAAACAGAAACCATGCGCCTGTCCACTGTCCAGACAACTAAAGCAGTGCTCTTTTAATATTGATGGAGTAGCACGAAAACAGTTGCAGAAATTCAAGTACCTCGGCGTCTCATTCACAAGTGACAGCAGACAAAATAGCGAATTGGATATTCGCATTGAAAAAACAAGTGCAGTAATGCGCCAGCTCCACTGATTTGTGGTACTGAATCGGGAGCTTTGCACCAAGGCAAAGCTATCCATTTTCAGATCAGTCTATGTTCCTATTCTGACTTATGGCCATGAGTGTTGGATCATGGATGAGAAAGTGAGATCTCGAGTTCATGCAGCCGAAATGGGATTCTTGCGAAGATTTATCGATTTGACCTTGTTGGACAAGGTTAAAAGTGCAGATATTCGTGAATCTCTAAACATTGAATTGCTGTTTCTCGGACTAGAAAGATCGCAACTGCGTTGGTATGGACATGTGACATGAATGTCCCAGGAAAGAACAGCCAAAAACCTGCTTTATTTAACAGCGATTGGTTGAAGGCCTAGATGCTATCCCAGAACTCGATGGCGAGATTACGTAGAAGATCGTAGTTGGTCGCCTTGGCATCCCAGCAGAGCATCTGTCCTTTGTTGCAGAGAATCGAGATGGTTGAAGGATCCAACTTGAGCTGCTGCCCCCGCAACCCCCCAAGGATAAGCGGGTCTAGAAAATAAAAAAATTGGTTTTTAAATGTCATTTGTAAAATTACAGTATGGTGTTTCATGTGTCAGCATTGGCTTTTTTCCGTTGTGAAAGGCTGTGGCTGCGCCGAGATGGTTACTTCTGATTCCTGCACTTCTTCGTGTGGCTGCACAGATCGATAAACGATTGGCAGTATCTGCCACATAGGCGACACGTGAAAATGTGACAGCTTGTTGTTTCTTGGAATTATCCTTGCAGCAGCTTCTCTACTTTCAGTCAGTCCAGCTTTGATCAGCTTGTTTTGTTTTCAATTGTACGGTAGTATTCAGATCTTTGCAAGAGTGGGGTGTTCATTGATATGCCTCTTACTAATATCGCTGTATTTTAGTCTGGGGCAGCCTAGGAATCTTTTCCCAGTTGCAAGTTCTCCACAAGGCAGGTTTTTGAGGATGAGTTCATGATCGATAATTATGTGGGACGTCATGGACCAAGACCAAGCAACGATGGTGCTGACTCAGGTGAGCTAAGATGGGGAGAATGTCAGGCTTGCTCAAGTAGGTTGGTGCTTAACCAATAGCGATGTCCTGCCATGTTATTCCAAGCAGCCATCTCAAGCAGCAAAAGTTAAAGCAGTTCATTTTTCATTTTCTGACCAGCTTAAGTACCAGTGCCATATACCGTATTTTCTGACTGATAAGCCAACCTGGTGAATAAGCCGATTCCAGTTTTTTGCTCTGAAAAGGAGAGGTTTTTCATATTACCACCTAATAAGCTGAAGCGGAAAATTTTGTTAGCTACAGGTCCCTTTTTTTTTGAGCAACAAGCTTTTTATTTCTATTTGAATAAGTTTCATATGGCTGCTTGATTAGGCAAAAACTGAAAATCGGCTACAGTTAGCTGGTTAATGTAAAATTTTAACTTAATGTGTAATTAGCTCCTGATCTACTGAATAAACCACATCACAATGCAAGAAAGTGGAGCCAACAAAAAGAATAGAAACTCTAAAAAAGGTGGGAAGAAAAGTGCAACCGAAAAAGCTCAATTCACATCTCCAACGAATTCAAATGAATCCACTATAATAAAAGAACCGATTAAGTTTGTTCTTCAAGAAGCAACCATATTTGATGACTGTCTGGATGAAAGAAATAAGGTTAGGTCTAAAGAAAATGGAACTGAGAATGCGGAATTGGCTAACATGTTGAAATGTGAAGATTTTGTTAATCGAGTTTCTTCTAAGATTTGTGATACGCTCATGAATAATGATACTTTAAGCAACTGCTTTTTGATGCAATGTCTTTAGAGTTCAAAACCAGCTTAAGTCATACATCTGAAGCTGTCAAGCTGATTAAAAAAGAGAATTTGGAAATACAAAAACGAATTGAATAACAAGAGCAATATTCTAGAAGAAATTGTTTGGTAATTCATGGTCTATCAGAAAAAAATAGTACGAACAAATGTGTTCAAGATTTTTGCAAGACCCATTTGAATTTGGATATCAGTGATGCGTATATCGATAGAAGCCATATTCTTGGAAATAAAAAGATCGTTGTGAAATTTTCAAGTCGTAACGTTAAGCAGTTGGTATATTTCAACAAAAAAAGATTAAAAGGTAAAAATTTTTTCATGACTGAATTTCTCACCGCCAAACAATCTTTGTGGATTAAAAAATTCAAAACAATGAGAGATGAAAAAAAGCTACAAAATTACTGAATGGTGGATGGAAGAATTTATCACATTATGTCAAATAATCCAAACAAGACTGTTCAACTTGATCCATTTGATGCTGATGAACACACATTTGAATAACGTTCGAATGGGTTAACTGTAGTGCTAATTCAAGTGAAACTGTGAGGTGACTCTTGAGTAAGTTTTTGTTTGTTTTTTCATAGCTTCTGTTATGAAAGCTCTAAATAGGAATGATGGCTTTTTGACAGATATGTGTAGAGACTGTGAATATCATACCGTACTCCACTACAACTCGTCAGCGACATGGCCTAGCAGTACCACGCGCAGGTGACAGATCCTTTGTGACGGGTTCGATTCGCGGCTGGAGCTGATCGCAATTGACATATTTAATGGGTGGCTGCTGACTCGAAGAGCGCAAGCTCACTTTGCAGTCTCCCTCAATTACCGTTGAATTTTCTGTTCAATATAATTTGAAAATAACCTCAGTTATTTATTTATTTATTTGCTGACATTTTAAGAACTAAAAGAAATCAAGAACTGGCTTTAATTCATTTTGATACAAGATCATTGCCCAAAAATAAATGTAAAATTGAATCTCTGCTAATGCAACTGCCCACATTGCCAGAAGTGATTGCTATTTCAGAGACTAAAATTAATTCATCAAATAGACATATGGTAGACCTAGAAAACTACCATTTTGCTCATTGATGCTGGCGGTGTAGGTGTGTTTATGTCAGAAAAGATTTAAGTTATGTTATAAAGAATGACATATCTATAGATAGTAATGATTGTGAATGTTTGTTTGTTGAAATTTTAAGCTAGCCCCAATACAATAAGCAGTGGGCATGTAAGAATGTAGTCATTGGTGTAGTATATAGGCACCCAGGAGTTCTATTGCACTCTTCCAGAAAAAATTGAAAAAGCACTTTAAAAACTTAACCACTTAACTACTCCAATTGTTCCTTCTTCCTGGTAGGTGATTACAATATTGATGCCTCTAAACAAAGCATTGATGTTAAAGTTGATAAATATGTAAATGGCATTTATGCCGCTGGATGTTGTTCACTCATCAGTATACCAACTCGAATAACCTCTACAACAGCTAGTACTCTAGATCATATTTACACAAATATCTTGCATGATGCTTCTTTATCTGGGGTTTTGATCTCAGATATATCTGATCATCTTACCCACATTCTGCATTCTTTGATCTAACTACTACAGAAATAAAACTAATGTCAAACTAATACATGACATGAAAAATTTTAGTGCAGAAACATACTGTGAAGATGTGTATGATCAACTACAACACTTGCCTTCTCATGCCAACCCAAACATCGACATGAGCAATTTATTATGATGATGATAATTTATTTGCGAGTACACGTTCATGAACAACGAGCAGGAAAGAATACACATAAACAATAGTTTACTTACTCGCAGGGAGACTGCGAATGACCGGTTAAGGTCTTTGAGTCAAGCAGCCACCCATAAGACACTGGGATGTAGCGTCGGAAAGCTGATAGAAAAAATATTCAATTAAGATTGATCAGGAATATTGAGAATAACCGTTTCACTTGGTACTGTACTCTAAACATTATAAGTATTTATTGACAAGAACGTTTTTGTAAATTAGTTTAAATTTAGGATATGGTTGATTTCTTAAATCACATGGTATGGAATTCCAAATTTTCACTCCTTTATATCGAATTGAATTTTGGCATCTGTTGGTTGAGAATTTAGGAAGATGAAGATCATTATGGGCTACTGATCGAGTATTGCAACGATGTATATTTGATATTTTAGCAAAAAGTGAAGAGAGAGAAGAGGAAAGAGTTTGCGTAGAGTGGTGGTGCATAAGTTTTGCTATTTCATAAGTATACAAATCACAAATTTTCAAAATGCCTAATTTACGAAATTTAGGCGTGATAGGTGTATTAATTTCAGAGTTGGTAATTATTCTTACGGCCTTATTTTGAAACTTCTGCAGTTTGTCTAAATACTATGGAAATGTACTACCCCAAATAGTGAGACCGAATAAGAAATGAGAGTGTACTAGTGCAAAATAAAGATCTACTAAGGAAGACGTTGGAAATGTGTAACGTAGTTTGTTTAGTATGCCTACAGATCTTGATATTTTAGAAGTAATTTTTTCGATGTGTGTTTTGAAATTTAGTTTGTTGTCTATAGTAATACCTAAGTATTTACAAGAGTTGTAGCACGAAATCAACGAATTATTGTAAGACAGATTTATGTGAGGTGTAGGGGCATTTAATCTAGGGGTAACGATTATGACAGCCAACTTTTGAGGATTGATTTGTAGCTTGTTCGCTACGCACCAATTGTTGAGATTTTGCAGCTCGGTATTGCAATTTAATTCAAGGTGTAAGAGCAATGAGTCACTGAGAAACAGGCAAGTGTCATCGGCGAACAGCCGGGATTGCACTTAGTAGCATTACAAAGATCGTTCACATAGATAAGATAAAGCAGTAGCCCAAGAATAGATCCCTGGGGTACTCCTATTCTAACGGAGTTGGTAGAAGAAGCGCTGTTATTGATGCTTGCATATTGTTTTCGCTCAGTGAGATAACTTTCTATTAACAAGTGAGCAGGGCCACGAACTCCATAGTGATAAAGTTTTTGCAGAAGAATTTTGTGTGACACTGTATCAAAAGCTTTTCGAAAATCCATTAATAATAAAGCCGTATATTTTTATCTTGGATTGAATCATAGCTAAGGCTAGTGACATCTAGCAGTGCATGCACTACAAAATTGTTATTTCTAAAGCCGTATTGGTGACCATACAAAATTTTTTGCTTGTCGAAGAACTTTTAAAAATCTAAAATTTTTAACAAATCTAAAATTTTAAAATACAAAAAAATCTAAAATTTTTAAAGTAGAATGATATTACATATCATCCAAAAGAACACATTCAACCATGCTCCATTACGAAAATTATCTCAGAAAGAAATGAAAGCAAAATCAAAACCATGGCTTACGAGAGGGTTATTGAAATCAATACCAACAAAAAACAAAATGTTTTAGTTATGTTATAAGCAACAAAACGGACAATTATCTAAAAAATATAAGATATATCTAAACAAGTTGACTAAATTTAAACTAGGTGCAAAAATAATGTACTATCAAAATCAACTCTCCAGCCATAAAAGTAACTTATCGAAACAAGGGAGCATTATAAATGAAATCATAACTAACAAAAAAAATACCAAGAAGTGATAGTTTCCATTACTGATTCTGAAAAAGGAGTAATTTCTGATAAATCAACGATTTGTAGTGTGTTAAATGATTTTTTTGTGAAGGTTGGTCCAACTATGGATGCTAAAATTGCACAATCGTGCAAAAATTTCTACATACCAAGCTTTGTGAAATCATATGCTTATGAACCAATCACAAATAAAGAAGTTTATTTAAAACTGAGCCAATTAGAACCACGCAAAGCTAGCGGACATGAAAACATACCCACTGAATTTCTGAAAGTATTGTCGCCAATAATTTCTCCTTTTTTACCTAATATATTTAACAAATGTTATGATGTAGACAAAGTTTTTGAAGTTCTAAAACAAGCTAAAGTCATTCGTATCCATAAATCTGGTTCTAAAAATGTAGCCAGCAATTATCGATCAATATCACTTTTGTCACGGATTTCAAAGGTGCTTGAAAAACTGCTTTATGTAAGACTTGAAAAGTTCTTCTCTCTGCCATCATTTGGCAAAACCCATTAACTCCAAAATTTTGAAATTTCGTTTTTTTGCATTTTTTCAGTCGTTGCTCCAATGTTCGTCTTGTGTGCAAATATCGAGTTTGTACTCCTAACTGATTTCGAGTTATCTGTGGTGGCGAAACCCATTAACTCCACTTCTGTACACAAAGTTGTCAAAAATTTTAAAAATTATCTGGCAAAACCTGTTAACTCCACTTGTAATTGTTAATTTTGTTATTGCGTCATAAACAAAGTTTAATGCATTTCTCAAAAACTTTCATCTCACGAGTGAAAAAATTGTGCGTAACAATATAAAACAATAATAATGGTGATGTAATAGCTAATTGGGTTCAATGCAAATTTGGATAAAAATCGAACGCAAGATTCATACGCTGTTTATACATTCATTACTTAAAATTATTGACATTAAACTTTATTATTAAACTTTTATGATCAAGCACTTTTATCAAACCAAAAATTAAAAAAATCTACAATCAGGAACGTTCTTAAAAAAACCTGAAAACTAAAACTTGATTTTCTCGAAAAGTGCGAAAGTGGAGATAATGGGTTTTGCCAAATGACGGCAGCTCTCTGCAGAATGTCATCACTAAGCAACAGTTCGGATTTCGTAAACGATAATCTACTGAAATGGCCATATTAGATCTAACCAACAGATTGAGACAGAATAAAAATAAACGGTACTGGTTGCATTTTTGTCGACTTAGCAAGGGCTTTTGATACTGTTAACCATTGAATACTTTAAAAAAACTACAAGCTTATGGCATTAGAGGCAACATGTACAATCGTCTCTCTAGTTATTTATCAAATTGATGTCAATTTGTTCAATGTAATCACGTTCATTCTAATTTGAAGCTGATTAAATGTGGAGTACCACAAGGCTCAACTTCAGGTCCACTGCTGTTTTTGTTGTATGTGAATAATTTACCTATCCACACAAAATTTTATGTTAGTTTATTTGCTGATGACACTGTTCTGCTTCTTAAAAATAAAAATATTCATGAGCTTCAGGAACAATCGAAGGAGGCACTGAAGGAATTGATGAGTGGATGAAGTATAATAGGCTGTCAGTAAACTATTCCAAAACAACATATTTTGTTTCTCATTTGAAATGTAAAATGTCACCATTAGCTCAGTTCGAACTAATAATAGGAGAGCATGCTATACTTAAAAAGAATAATACCAAATATGTAGGGGGTAATCATTAACCAAGATTTACAATGGCATGTGCATATTGAAAATGTCATAAAAAAGCTTGCTGGTGCAGCTAGAAGATAGTGCAAAATTTGACACTGTGTTGACAAGAAAACCTTGGTTAATCTTTATTACGCTTTTGCATACCCACCCTTGAAGTATGGAATATTGGCTTGGGGAAATACTAACTGAACTCTTCTACAAAATGTCAAAATTATGCAAAATAAAATACTAAGAATTGTTTCCTTTAAGTGCTTAAAAGATCATGTCAACATGAGTGAGCTATGCAAAGCCAAAAATATTTTACAAACAAATGATATATTTAAACTTGAAATGGCCAAGTTTGTGCACTCATATTTCCATCAAAACCTTCCCGAAAATTTTGCAAACTACTTTTGTTCCGCAGTAATCATCATGATTATGCTACCAGATTTATTACCAACAAGAATTATTACATAACACGAGCAAACACACAATGTGGGCAGCCTGGGTGCGCTTTCATAGGGGCTAAGATTTGGAACAGTCACAGATCTAAACAGAATGTCCAAATTTACTTTTTCAAAACAGTCAAAAAAACATTTAGTAAATATTAATACGCAGTCACTACAAAAACATAATTGTGTAAGTGACTTTGTTTCTTTTCGTTTTTAACATTGCATTACAAGACTGTATATAATACTTCAACTGTTTGAATATATTGATACCCTGAATATGGGCAGCTTGACTTGGATGACCATGAAACAGTCTTGCACTGTCCGGTTTGTCACTGAGAAGTTGCTTGTATGAGTGATTTCTTTAGTTTTTGCTTTTGCTATTTTCCTGATTTCATTGTTGGTAACTATTTTTCGTGCAAATGAATAAATTTGACTTGACTTTTTTCCTTTTTCGTTCTTTTTTTCCTCTCTCACTTTTTTCTCCTTGCTCGCTCTTTTTCTCCTCACTCGCTTTTTTTCATGCTAGTGTAACGCTGCGTGACTTCATGTATTACCGCTGCGTGACTCGAATGATGACCAAGTATCTGCTCAAGAATAAAATTTGTTATTTGACGATTCCAATGTTGAAGATGATGAATTTAATGGATTTTAATTAAGTTGCGTTGTTGACATGTTTGTATTGTTTACCATATGCACTTTTATTTATCGTTAATACATGTTTTTATGACCAATTTTGTCCGCTGTTTTTTTTTGTCCAAAGTTTTATCTGCCCAATAAGTTGACCCCAAAAAAATAGGTGAAGAATTTAGGTCCCGAAAATCGGCCTATTAGCTGGAAAATACGATATATTGTATCAGAAGCAGAGGTTTCATATTTCCCTAAGCTTTTCGTCTGACACTTGTGTAGGGAATCGTCAGAATAAAGAATGTTGAGCTGAGACCGCTTATAAAGCGTGAAAAAAGAGAAGTAGTTTCTGATTGGACGAAAAGTGTCGACCAATCAAAAACAGAAGCGCTAGTGAGAGATTTTCAGAGCGTAGACAAACTCCTTTTCCCAGCACAGGATTGATTGAGAAACTTTAATGTACGTGGCTTCTAAAGCGGATAACTGAAAAGCTGAGTGACCTTTCAAAAGAATTGAAAATCTATCATCGCTGTAATGTAAAGCACAAGATTGATTGGTCAGCAGATGTTGTCCAATTGCCGAGTCACAACTAGGTTCGTGATTGGTCAGTTTGCACGAGTGGTTGAAGGCCGCGCGATCTTGAGAAAATTGACCTGTTCTCACATATTTGGGAATGTGTTGCTTGATTCTGTCCTGCAGCCATTGAGAAGTGTGACCCACGTATCGACTGTCACACTGGCAGGAAAGTTCATAAACGATATTGCTTTGTTGAGAAGCAGGAAGCACATCTTTTTTGCTTGCAGGCAGAAGTTATCTAATCATATAAACAACGTGAGGCTCACATTAAACTGTTGAAGCGACTTGCTTTTCAAACCTCGTCAAAATAGCACCCAACCATGGAAGATGTAGATATACCGAAGATTTCTTTGGTCCATATGTCGGTGGTCTGCAAAAGTTTCGTATCTTCCTGGTAATGAAAGAGTTGACCATATTTCGTATCTTCCTGGTAATGAAAGAGTTGACCATGAAAACGGCATAGCCGTTTTCAGCCGTGATGGAATGGATGTTATCTAATTCACTCAAGAGTTTACCTTTGGAGCAGATCATCAGAGCACGATGAACTAGAGTGTTGATGAGGCTGATTTTCCGCTTCCTCAGGTTAAAAGAATTCCAATGTAAGTATTGTCCTGTGAATGTAGGTTTTCTGTAGACGGAAGTGATAAATTCAGTATCATATTTCTAACGACAACATCGAGAAACGGTAGGTAATTGTCACATTCTTTCTCAAACATGAAGCGTAGAGAAGGATGGAGAGAGTTAAGGTGGCAGAAAACTCTTCACTATCGGCTTCATTGTTAAACACTACAAAGGTATTGTTTTGGTTATTTATATATTTTCCCGATGCATTTTTAATTAATTTATTTTTTAAAATTCTCATCTGGAAACATGTAACGCTTGAGTAGATTTATTTTGGGAGCGGCTTCACATTTTTTCGTGAGTACAATTATATTTATGTTTAATAATTTAATTTGACACTGTGTTACCTTTAGTTACGTTAATTGTAAATTGCTATGTAATGTTGTAATTATTTAAATGCCACTAAGCTTTTGTTATAATCATTTTATTTTGATATGTTTTGTTCATTAATGAGTTATTGTTTTTAATAGGATTACGTCATCGATTTACTTTGAATATACCAATGCAACTATCTCGGATGTCGTCAATCGTGGGCAGCCCTAGCAGATCTAAACTTTGAACTTTAAATTAAAACAGGTATCATCAACGTGGTGATGGTACAGTAGAGGTTTCTTCACGTTCCTAAACGGGTTAGATCCACAGAAAGAAATTGGCAAGAGCTGGTCCCATAGGCGATCCCTTAGCTCTACCGTCGATTTGCTTGTGCATAATATTGTCGAAACTAAATTCAACTTAGCTAGGGGCAGTTTGCATTAGTTCAACAAAAACATTACGCGGGAAGGGAGGAGGTGTGAGAACACTATTGTAAAGAGTGTCTGCGCAGATTTCAATAATCTCTGTGAGGGGAACATTAGTAAAAAGGTTGGATACGTCGAAAGAGCAAAGAAAGACAAAAGAAGGTGAGAGACCAGAGTTTGTCTATGCTTTGAAAATCTCTCACTAGCACTTCTGTTTTTGATTGGTGGATGCTTTTCATCCAATCAGAAACTGTTTCTCTTTTTTCGCACTTCATAAGCGATCTCAGCTCTACATTCTCTATTCTGATGATTCCCTGGACAAGTATCAGACGAAAAGCTTCGGGAAATATGAAAGCTCTGCTTCTGGCAATCATCAAGTTTTGTAGCACCAACCAACTGTTTGTATATTATATCAAACTTTATCCAGTAAAAATAGATGTTAAGCCTATTAAACTTTGCATGTGTATTTGCCCTAGTTTTGGTTAAATTAAGCTGTAAAATTTGTATTTCTGTTTATGTTGGCAAATACAGTATTTTTTGGACCTTTAGGCGCTCTTAATACCAAAATTTTTCTTGAAAACAATTGTGCACCTTATGGTACAGTGTGCCTTGTGTAAGTACTAGGACTTCAATTGTTCATGAACTGAATGCAGGATTTGAAAAGCATATTTGAGGAAGTTTTTGTTTTTTGCATTTGAGGTGGTTTAGTCTGTTGATCAAGCACTCTTTTTCAAAAACATTGCACTCTAATTCCATTCATTACTGTAGTTTAATCTTTTATACCATCTTACCCGAAATGGCTTCTGTTGAAAGACATGTCTGCTAAGCTGGCTTCAAGCCAAAAGATATCAGTTAGCATATACATGAGAATGGGAATGTAGAAGTTAAGGTTTTATTTTTCTTATAGATTGAGGCTTGTTTCATTTAGTGCACTTTTTAGTCCGATGCACCTTATGTATGGAAAAGGAAGTGTTGAAAACTATTTTTAGATAGTGCGCCTGTCGAAAAATGCTGAAAATGCGAAAAATGCGGTTGTATAATTGCAAGTTTATTCAACTAACTGGCAATGTGTTTATTAAAACTTTATTTGGTATTTTTATCTTCCTCCACTTTCGTGATAACAAAACTGGGCAAGTCAAACAAGTTTTTCATGGAGATGAAAAATCAAAATATTTTTGGAGAAAGAAGGCCACTGCGGTGAATCCAATTGTAGTTTTTCAAGCAGTGTGGTAGAATGTGATCTATTTTTATGTAAACAGACATTTTGCAGAGGTGCTAATATCAGCAAAATGTTTCAAGAAAAAGTTTCAGAAAAAAACCCCAGCTTTTAATTCATGAGCCTTTTATGAACCTTACCTTTTTTGTCAATGTTTTTCTTGAACTTCCGTCACAGCTGGGTCAAAATCAGTGTGTAAACTCTTGAATGTATTTGAATTACTATTGCACCCAAAACTGCGGAAATACTTGTACCTCAAGCGTTAATTCAACTGCTTCAAAATATCTGAGCTCCAAGCACTGGCGCAAGTGAAGTCGTTGCTGTGCTGCTTGAAGTGCAATAACTGCCGTGAAAGTGCCCTCTTCTGTAAAAGGAATGAACTGTAATTTAGTTTAAAGCTCTTACGTAATTTTGCACTACTTGTTTACCATCTAGTGTATGAAATGTGTTTGCGTAGGAGTTGCAAAGACCTATTAAAGAACCCATTAATGCTGATTTGATTGACTTCATTCGAATGGGAACAACAGTCGGTACTAATGCATTGTTGGAGCGTAAAGGTGAAAAAATGGCTTTGGCAATCACACATGGTTTGCGCGATGTACTACATATTGGAAATCAATCCAGGCCAAAAATTTTTGATTTGGTAAGTTGATGCATCTGCTATTTATTATACTGTTAGTGTTAACATAGATATTTACTGACTGTATCTATAAGCTTAGTGTTGTTCCATGGAAAAACTTTGTTTCGTGTTTTTGAGTTAAGTTTTGAAAATTAACAGTTTTATTCTTTGACCTGAGCTAACTATCAACTCGTATTAGCACTGGGTTTGCAAAATCTGCTATTGTAGTATGGACATATGGGCAAAAAGGTACGTTTTATGACTATGCACCGAGTACAAGCACTTAATAGATTACACATTAAGGCTAGGTTTTTTTTTCGGACATTGTTCGATTTTTTTCCAGGATATCCGAAATATTTTAAGCTGTTTCGAACAAGATATCCAAGAAATTTTATCTGGCTTAGAGCAAAAGTTTTCCCACATTTTTTCGTTTGTACTGCTATTAAATTTCCACTCGATAAGCGTCAGTCTAGTTTTGTGACAATCAATTACTATCGCTTGCTATAACGTTCGTCGCGTTTCGGTTTCCGCGAAGAAGAGAAAATCATTTTTGCATTTTTGTCATATTTGAAACACGTAATTCCGCGTGTTAGCAAATGCGTAAACACCAGTCGTTTATGTTGATCAGGGATGGCAATTGCATCGAATCCAACGTTTTCCAAAAATATGGCATCCAAGAATCGCATTAAATCTCATTAAAAGAATCACATCAAAAATTGCATCGGGTATATGATGAAAAAATCTACGATTTTTGTAGATGAAAAAATAAAAGTAAAAGTGTTTTAGGAGATGATACCATTCATGCCATTCTGGTTCTTCGTGCTGATGAGTAATTAGTTGTGATTTTGCTAGCACTTTTTGGGCTTTACGCCGTTAAATTAGTTTTTAGTTTTAGTTGCTTTTCATGGTTTTATTTGCTTTTCATCAAAGTTTCTATATGTCTATGCAGTTCATATTTTGCTCCTTCCCATTGTCTATCTTATTTTTTTATATCAAATCATTGGTCCTTAATGAAAGCAAGCAGAAAAGGTGGAAAGCTAAGCGCAATAATGTCAGCAAGGAAAGCACGAAAAACGCTTAATGTCGTAATTCATTTAAAAAGCCAATTGTTTTTTATAGCTGCTGAATTAATTTTTGAAATGTTCGAAATTTTTAAGTCATTTCGGACAAATGGCCAAAATTTCTCCGCAAAAAAAAAACAGCCTAGCATTAAGGTATTTCACAGTTACTTGGTGAGATAAAAAAGCCACTGAACTAAAAAAAAAGGTTAAAGCACAGAAAATGGCATTTGGAAAGTTTCAACCCTTGAACTCCAGCAGAACTAATGAACTGTTGTTGTGTTGCATATTTATCCTCTATCTCGATAAAGTGATCAAAGTGCTGTAATGAGCTTGCTCAGGAATTGCCAGCCATCTGTTTACCACACCAAGATGGGGGGAATCCCGCTAAGTGTCTTTCCCTTTGGCACAACAAGTAAACTTATTGGCTTGTTCTCTAGGTTGCCAGAACTTTTGTTACACGGAATTTTCGTCGCGTAGAACTCTCGTCACGTGGAACTTTCGTCACACCATACTTCGAAGACGCTAACCGGACTCCCGGGTGTTTCTTGTTTCATCTCGGGCATACTTTTTAATCAATTCTGATGTTGGGAGGGGGTGGAAAAGTGTGGGAAAGTGTGGAGGGAGGTGTGGGAAAGACTGGGGTGTGAGGGAAGGTGAGCGGAGATGTGGGAAGGAATGGGTGGAGGGAAGTGTGTTGGGGTGTGGGGGGAGGTGAGGAGAGATGTGAGGGAGGCGTGGGAAAGTGTTTTGGGGTTTGGGGGAGGTGAAGGGAGATGTGGGAAAGTGTGTTGGGGTTCCCTATACCTCCTCCCACACATCTCCCATCACCTCCCCCACACCCCAACACACTTTTCCACACCTTCCCCTGACACCCCCCATACCTCTCCCCACATCTATCCTCACCACCCCAACACCCCAATAACAAACTTCCCCACACTCGGGAGTCTGGTTGGCGTCGTTGAAGTATGGTGTGACGAAAGTTCCATGTGATGAACGTTGACGTATGCAATAGTGTGACGAAGGTTCCGTGTGATGATTGAATTCGACCCAAGAGTATGACCGCATTGCGAAAGCAAACTACCGGCGTACATTTCAAGACTCGTCGATGTATAGTGTGACCAGGTGTGACGAAAGTTCCAACTGACAAAGGTTTTGGCTGACGTTCTCCACACTGCCCCTTTAATGCTGAGCGTCAAGCAGAGAAGCTGTGAATGCCAGCTTTGAAGTCATTGGTTTGTGACTCTACTCTGAATTAAACCCAAGTCTACAGCTCCAGAGGCGGACACTCATACCTCTCGACCATCGAAACTGTTGATGTTAAAGTGACAATCAACCCCAACTTTACACATGGGCTTTAAAAAAAATAATAATGATGATGGATTTGCATCCTGAAATGCCTTCTTTTAAAAATAATATCAGCTTTTTGATCTCCTTGGAATGGACTGGATGCACACTAAAGCGCTAAGTGAAATTTTTACTTCTTCCAGTGACGAGCGCACCCTGCATGTTTTAAGGGGGGGGGGGGGGTTCTAAAAAAAATCTTGATCACGCGCTCATGAGCAGATCCAGAAATTTTTGGTGGGGGGATGAAATTTTGAATTAGGTTGAATCTTAACTAAATACAAAGACGTTAGACCCAAAAAAGGCGTAAAAAGCCCTTTGAAAAATGTTTTAATGTTTGCAGCGTATTGAGAAGTTTTCCCAGGTAGGGGCATCAAATTTTGACATACTTTTCAAGCATAGTTTTTCCAGGCAGAACTATTTTGAAGCATATTGAGAATGAAAAAGAAGAAGAAGGCTCTAGGGGGGTACGGAAGCCTGCTCCCCCCAAGATTTTTTGAAAATTTCCATACTGTAGTGGCCATGTTAGTACTTATTGAACAATTTTTAGGGGTCAGTCCATGCTTACTTTGTAGTTTTTTTATGAAATGTCAACCCATGTTCTAAAATTTTCAAACTTGGCGGAGGAGTAGAACAGAATAAAAAAACTTGTGTGCAAAAAATTTCAGCTTTCTGGCACAAGCTGTTCTGGAGATATGGTCTTTTAAAAACTATGCAAATGAGTGAATTTTGAGGATACGCATGAGTGATTTTGGCCTTTGAGGTTTACAGTTGAGGTAGAAGAATGCTATAAATTGCCATGCCCCCCCTTTACTTGCTACTTATAATATTTGAATATATATATATATACCGGTATGATGTCTATGCTGTGGCATATGTCAGCAACGGTCAAGGTCATAACAAAGCAACTAATACATTATCAGTAATTGTTGGTTAAATGCTGTTCTAACTTCTTTTTAAACACTTGTAGGGATATAACTGTCTCCTTTAAGTGTGCAGGGATTTCTTGCCAAACTTTTGGGCCAATAAATGTCAGTGATTGTTTGTCTGTTTCTGTTCTTTTACGTGGGAGAAAGTAATTGTTTCTTGAGGAAAGTCTGGTGTAGTGATGGTGCATTTGTTTGATGGTTGTTATCTGTGAGTGCTTAGAGGTTTCTGTATTTGATTTTTGATTGTAGTGAAACATATTTTTTGCTATTTCAAGTTTAAATATATCATTTAGTTTCAGGATATTTAATTGTTTGTAGAGAGGAGCTGTATGAGCTCTAAAAGGACTACTCGTCATAATTCTAACTATTCACTTCGAAGCTTTTCTAGTGGCTCCAGGGCAGTTTTTGATACATGTCCCCAGGAAGAGATGCAATACTGGAGGTGTGAATATTAGGGTGATGCAGGCGCCCCGACCCACTTCAATAAAGCTGTACTTTTTTTTGTTGGTGAGGTTCATCCTAAAAACGATCCCTGTGAAGTTTGAGAAAATTTGACGCAAGTTTGGGGGTGGCAGCAAACCCCCGAAAGTTCACCAGAGGCCAATTTTTGGAAAAATGTCGAAACTCAAAAACCACTGGGCCTAGAAAGCCCATTTTACATTCAAATGATGCGAAATAGCCATGTTTCTATCTGCTGTAGGAGAACATTTTGTTGTAAATCTCAAAATTTTCGAGTTATTTTCAAAAAACTACATTTTACCTTGATCGGCTTAGAGAAAAGTTTTTTTGTATTTGCTGATATGTTTGATTAAGGGTAGTCCAAAATATTGTCAAAAGTCCCAAAAATATGCTTTGTAGCATATTTTTAGAATGAATAGCAAGTTTAAACCAAGTTTTTAGGCACCAGCACATCGTCAAGTAAGAATTAGTCACCCTTACTGATACGTTGTAATGTTGTTAGTTTTCAATAGTGAGCAATTTCTTTGTAGTTGCCCAGTTATTATCGCAGCTGGGTCCATTGTGATGTAATCCTGCATGACCATTTGACAACGTTTAGAAAATGATACCGGTAATACAGTAGCAGCAAAATTAAACGCAAATAGCAATGGTTGAGCATGAAGGTCAGTCAAGTTTCTGTGTAGCTATTGCCAGCTACAAAGGAAAACTTTTGCTAGTTATTTTGATAAAAAGGGGTATATGCCTTGAAAAGTCAAATAAGCTACCTCAGTAAAGACAGTAAGTTGACAAAAACGGTATCAAAATCCAGTGCATTAATGCATATATTAAAAATAAATTGGTGGTTTGCAGGTATCTAGCTGATATTTAGTTCACTTACATTATAATAGATTGAGAGTAGCATGTCTAAATTAAGAGATCCTCGTTTTTTCTTGTTGGATACTAATCCTACAGAAGCAGATAAACAGATACAAGGATCAAGATTGCCTACAATTCGACAAGTGCTGCTATGCTTCCTTTCTCATCATGCTTCAAAAAAGAAGCGAGATGCAGCTAATGACACTGTGAAGGCAGTGTTGCCATTGTACCAGAAGGCAAGAATTGAACCCAAGAAGAACAGGTGCAGGATATGACAAGCCCAGTTTCCTCGTACTCCCGAAAGAATCAACTGCTGATCTAGAGAGATTTGTTGGCAAAGATAGTTTTTTGTTTTTCAAAATTTTGAAATTGGACACTGCTTTCTTGCATACTTCTGTGTCAGAGAGGCCTAAAAATCAATCGTATCTTTTAGCAATGGGAGTTGTTAGACATCTTTGTGTGGTCAATGACTCTGCAGAACGGGGTGTCAAGTTATGCCATGACTTTTTACAAATGTCAGCGCAAGATAGTCGACTTCAAAGCATATTACAAGTTGTTAAAAACAACAGAAAAGCAGTTCCCAACCAACGCAAACGGAAGATTGAATCAAAAACTTGGTTTATAAAATTGTGATGCAGCTCTACAGTGTCGATATATTAAAGTCTACTTCTCAGTGCATTTTCGGTTTGTTGGTAATTTTTGTATGCTTTGTGCTTGTGCAAAATATACCATGTCATGTGCAATCCGGTATGAAGAATTTAACAGCTGTCTGAACCAAGTTTTAAGAAAGTATTCATTGTCCAACTCAAAAATTGCGAATAAATTTAGCCTTCAATCGAGGTAAAATGTAGTTTTTTGAAAATAACTTGATAACTATGAGATTTACAACAAAATGTTCTCTTACAGCAGATAGAAACATGGCCATTCTGCATCATTTGAACATAAAATGGGCTTTCTAGGCCCAGCGGTTTTTGAGTTATGACATTTTTCCAAAAATTGGCCCCCGGTGAACTTTCGGGGGTCTGCTGCCACCCCCAAACTTGCGTCAAATTTTTTCAAACTTCACAGGGATCGTTTTTAGCATGAACCTCACCACCAAAAAAAGGTCAGGCATTCTTAGTCAATTTTTTCAAAATTATGGGGCGCCTGCATCACCCTAGTGAATATATCAAGCTATAGTATAAAGAACAAATTAGGGAGCGCCCAGGTTCCCAAGTTTGGTAGGCTTTTGGTCAAGATAGACTCTTCTGCATCAATTCCGTGATAATGATACGTCACTTAAATCCTTGAAACAAGAATATCATGCCTTCCCACAATGCACAATTAGAGTTACAGTCAGTGCATGAAGCAACGCAGTTTCGAAAGTAACGGGATATAAGACTTAAAGATTAGGAGAGGGTAGATGACAAGAAAGCATCGCAAAAAATAGCAATGCAGGGGATGCAGTAGCAATCCACGACTGGTTTCGCTCTCATTTTGAGCTCATCAGGTGAATATTGCTGGAAAATGGTGCAAAAATGGCACCGAAGTGAAGGGATTTGAGAAAAAGTAAAAAATTGAGAATAACAAGTAATGCAGCTCACTGTTTCCAGCGAACCGCATTCGTTGTTCCTTCAAAAAGTTTAAAGTGGAAACAGTAGGTTTCATAGAGATGAAGGAAAAATTTCTTGAATACACCAGTTGCCAACGTAAGCGAAATGACGTCCATCCGGTAATTTGGATTTGTGATTGTCATCGAAATTGGATCCATTGTTTCGTCATCATCGATAATAACAAATTGAGATTTAAATCGAAACCAAGAGAATTAAACCAGAATGATGGAAAACTCTTTTATATATTCGGGTATAAAGCTTTTAATGTATTGATGCCGACGTAATTTCTCAACTTCAATAGTGCCCAAGATCCACTAGAGAGCCTGTTACAAATGTATTGAATGTGAATCTTCCAAGTTAGTTTTTCGTCAAAGTTTACACCCAAATATTTAATTTGGTCTACTTGTTGTAAAACAGATGTCCTATTTTAATCTTAAATTTGTAAGGGTTCTTTTTGAGATTAGGTCTAACTATAATAAATTTAGTTTTTGTATAAATAAGGGTCGTATTCACCAAATGCGCTCATGTTGAAACTCCGCTCAGCTTCAAACTCTGCTCAAGCGAACGCAGTTTGAGCGAGTGAGCTATTTCGTATTCACCATGGAAGATCAAACTGCGCTCGGTTGAATCGCAGTTTTAGAAGTTGAGCGGACCTTGAGCAGTTCACCTAGGAAATTTGCATATTACAAAGCTACTTTTAAGTTTGATTTTTAATAAAAACGTAAGGGACTGCTAGCTCAGTATTAGGAAGTGATCACTGAGTGATTAGCAAGCGACCAGAAAGTAATCAAAAAGAGGAAAAATTACCAACACGCCATTTTCCATTCAATTCCCAAGTTGTGCCTGTAAAATGAAGTTCAGTTTGCTACGCTAACATGGAATCATCATAAATTTATACCTTGGAAGCTGGTAGACTGGGTTCTATTCTCAGTCGGGTTAAACCAAAGATTAGAAAACTGGTATCTGCTGTTACACTTGCTAAACGCTCAGCAATTAAGTGTAGCGTGGAGGATGAAATGAACAGAGAATAAAATACGTCAGTGAATTCTTGACAAAACTTAGTCCTGGCGCTAAAGGACTTTTGTAGTTAAAAAGCGCCATAGAATCACACAACATTTCACACAACATTACCTGTACTTGTACAAACAGGTGGTAGAGTGTACACTGTACAATCATCCATCACCTTCAATATTGACAGTACTCAGGTACTGTTGCTCTTGTGACATCATAGATTAACATTATGGACAGTTCATAGGTAACACCCATACCAACTAGTGCTAAGCCTCTAATAACACTACCTGTACCAAACTACTAGGTAATCTGGTAATGATGAAATAGTGATAACAATGCTGTACTAGTAATCCTATTGTAAGTATATACTAGTGCTGCTAGCAGTACCGTACTGTGTGCAGGTGACAGATTCTACTTAATGGACAGTGGATTCAATTCACCTGTCTACTGCTGGAGCTAGTTGGTGATCTCATTTGACATATTTATATGTACCGGATGGCTGCTGACTCACAGAGTGCAAGCTTCTTGTGCATTCTCCCTTAAATTTTTATGTATTAGGACTCACAGTTATTGGTTTTTCGTATATCTGTTTTCAAATGAAAATGAAAAAAGATAAAAAGCACTTCTGGCTTCTCAAAATGATAGATACTGTGTTTTTTTTTTGGCAGATGTTCTGAGCCAAATTTTCAACCATTTTAAATTGATGCTGTTTAAATCTAAAGTTAGCCTAGCTTGATGTTGTGAAGTAGAAACTCATTGACTTGTTATACTGGTTACTACTGCTTATGCCAAACTTGGGATTTGGATTGGAATGTTCTTTTAAGGACTTTGCTTTTATGTGATTTGTTTTGGTTGTCATGCACCTGATGAGACCCATAAGGTGGAAACATTGCACTTTGTCGTGCATTATTTTGTGTTGCTGTTTGCTGGTATTTTACACTGGTTGTGCTGAGTAAGTTTATGCATCAAATGTTTGGGTTTCTTACATCCTCGCCTGGGGAAGAGTGATTCTGCCCCCTTTTGGTTAATACGGGTTAGGTAAAGAAAATAAGGTGGGACATGCATAAGTCACATTCACAACTAAGATATTCCTATGATGCTGTGATAGCTTATTAGGGTTGTGTATGTTGAAAAGTTCTTGTAATTTTGTATATTATATCTGTTTATTAAGTGTTCCCCTACATTAGGAGCATATGATCTAAATAAGATTTCAATGTATTCATTACTGCGTGGTTTCATAAGGGCTTTTAATTGTGCACGTTATTAGGCACATATCATTAAATTTATACTGCTGAATTTTCAGTTCACAGTAGTTTGAAAAATATACACTTTCAGTTTTATTTACAAAAATAAGAGCCATTCTATTTGATACATTTGAATATGTTGAGACGTTTCGATTTATACTCAAATCATTGTCAATCTAATTTCTACCAATCTACCGTTGAATTAGACAATGATTTGAGTATAAATGGAAACGTCTTAGCATATTCAAATGTATCAAATAGTATTGGCTCTTATTTTTATAATTAAACTACACAAAAACCCTATTAATCTGTTAATTGTGTTCCGAAACTTTCAGTTATATTTGTTAGTAAAAATCTATCTCCATATCATGAATCGAAGCAAAAATTTTGTGGATTCTGAAAGAAAAATTTTAATCGAGCTGGTGGACAAGTACAAACACACCATGGAATGCAAAAAAACAGATTCAAAATCATCGCAAGAAAAAATGGACGCTTGGAATCAACTGACCATGGAATTCAATTCAATATCAACCTACACAAACAGAGAAACTAAAACGCTACAACGCTTCTGGAAAAATTTGAAAACACGGGCAAAAGCAGACACTGCCTTGGCAAGACGAGAAAGGCTAAAAACTGGAGGAGGTCCTCTAGTTAAATTAAGCGACGAGACAGAACTTGTGCAAAGTAAGTAATGTGGACATAACAACATATCCTAAATATGAGTAGTGCCCATAACAACCAATCGCCTTTTGCATTTTTAAGCCATACTCTTGACTTGTCATAAATTCTAATTCATAGAAATGCTTTGAAAAATCTTTTGGGAATATTTTAATAAACTGAATATTTTAAATGTAAATTAAAGAGTTACTACTTCAATGTAGCTCTTGATGATGAGCCTGATTTGTAAATTTTACATATACATGTTGATGTATACATTTTTTGTTTGCTGCTTGTTTGATTGAAATGTTTTGTGTTATGTACTGCATTTTCTATTGCTTCTTAGGTATAATACCCAGCCAAATACAGTCACTGTCAAATCCCTTTGATGATGATTCGGTTTTGGATCTGACGTGTGAAAATAATGAAGATAGGCCTACCATTTCACTTGAATTGTTTCCAGTTGGTTAGTATATATAAGTTAGAAAGTTGTGGTTCAATCTGACAATAATTTGTCCAGTGTGGCAAAAATTTCACTGGTTTTTTGAATAAAATTTTGTGTGAAGATCAAATCTCAAAATTCGTTATAACTAGGTTGCTTATATACTCGAAGCATGTGATCTTTCAAACAAGCAGTGCCTTTCCGTACTTTAGCGTTGGTCCAGTAAGTTTATTTTCTATAGGCTACATTTTTGCAAGTATCTGGTTTTGTTTACTGAAGATAACAAGTATTCAAGTAAACACCAATCAGGCTCAGCAGATTTTAATGCGTCTGTGATCAACTAATCACGTTGTGTCATTATTGCAGATCCCCCTGTCGAAGAGCCACTTATGGATAAAGAAGCACCAGTGAATGAAACACCCAAGTTGAAAAGAATTGAAAACATTGATTCTTCTATAGCTAAAAAACGATCATCATTTACAAGCACTGATACTTATGGTAAAAAACGAAAAATTGCGACGCAGGAATCAGTTAATGAAAAAAAGATGGAATACATTGATCAACAAATCCAGAATAGCAGAAAAGAACATTGCAAAAAAATGGAAATTTTTGAAGTAAAACTTCAAATCAAAAAAGCAAAACTTGCACGCTTGAAGGAACAGTAACACCTCTGTTATGGTATAAATGCTAGTGTGTAATTTTCCCTAATTAGAAAAATTGTCAACTATTTGTTGTCTCATAATGTTTCCAGAAATGGTAGCATGGGCTGCATTACTCCCAGTGCTTGGATTTATTGATTCTTCTAATTCTTCTTCTAAGAAATCACCATTATTTATGGCGAAGTTGTGTAAGCATGCAGTCGCAACAATTACCGTCAATGACTTTTGTAAACGCATACGTAATGGGATTCGGAGGCAACGAAATCTCTATTTCCACACACCAAACATTCTCTCCACCTTTCCTCTGGTTTTAATATGTGCTTGATTGTATTTTCTTTCTTTGCTAGTGGTAGGATTGTGTAATGGTGTTAGCATGTAATGGCGACATGCATAGCCTCCATCTCCGAGCAGTATTCCTTCAATTTCATTATTTTCAAGCATTGCGCATAGAGCACTGTTGTCAAAAATGCGACTATCGTGGGTCGAGCCAGGCCATCTACACACTAAATTAATGAAGCGCAATGATGGATCACAAACTGCTTGGACATTCACTGAAAAATGACCTTTGCGATTGCGGAAAATTTCTGCATTTTCACCTCCTGGTGAAGATATGGGAATGTGGCTGCAATCTATACATCCTACTACTCCTGGAATTCCACCCACATTCTTAAATTGCTGCTTTATAACAAGTCTTTCGGTTTCTGGTGGAAACTGAATAAAATGCTGCTTCTTGGAGGCAATAGATATTGATACACGAGCAACAATTCGGCAGACAGAGGGCTGCGAAAGTCCGATTAAATCTCCATCTGTCATTTGAAAATTGCCGGTAGCATAAAATCGCAAAGCTACAGCAAGCTGTAACACTGGTGGAATAAAGTTGTTTTTTGCTGAACAGTGTTCCAAATCAGAAGAGAGAAGTTGAAGTAGGAGTTGAAAGGTTTGTTTGTTGAAACGAAATCTTTGCTTAAATTCTTCATTATTAAACGCTTCAAACGGATTGGTTCTGTCACGACATATTCGAGATGTCGGAACATCAACTACTTCAATTACTTCCACAGCCTCGATTGCTTCCATGAGAGTAAGCTTGGTAGGTAATAGGCATCAAAAGTTTCAAACAAAATAGAAATTAATATAAATCAAAGCAATCTTAACGGACCAATTCTATTATTAGGAAATTTTGGCTAAAATTCAGACCAAATATTAACATGCAAAAATCCTTGAACACCTTCTCAGCCTAAATTTCCTCTAGACTACAATTTCTCATCACACGATAATTCAAGATATTCCTTATGCCAGTACTCTGTAATGTTTTCAGTCCAAAACGAAAAACCAAATCTAGAACTTATTTTGTACATACGTTACACACATCTGCGTAAATTTTTGACTACTAACAGGGTACAGCTATCAGAATACTTAACTGCAAGGTTTTACCTCTGATAACCTACACTTCCAACTCAAATTAGGCTTTCACCTTTCACAGTAAGCAACTTGAGCACAGTTTAAACCAACAACAATGGCCGCTCAAATCTCTGCTCAACTTTACGTAGTTGAGCGGAGTTTCAACGTTGATTTGGAATGGTGAATACGGATGTCGGAGTTGAATCTAGTTTGAGCAATGGTTTGAGCTGAGCAGTGTTTGAGCGCGCTTGGTGAATACGACCCTAAGTGATAGTTTGTTTAGTTTCATCCACTGGTCGATTTTACCAATTTCAATGTTGATTTGTTTGTTTAGTCTTTTTTCACATGCATCAGACAGTGTTATTACAGTATCATTTACAAACAATTTTGTTTTGAATTTTGAGGCTTTAGGATTGCCATTTACGTAGATTATAAACAGCAATGGATCTAAGGTCGAACCTTGTGGCACACCACAGCTTATATTACACATTTTAGGCGTGGTATTATTTACCACAGTATACTGAAACCTATCACATAGGTAGCTTTTGAGGAGCTGTAATGACAAACCCCGTATCCCATATTTTTCAAGTTTTTGCGAAGGAATCTGATGATTAACTGTATCAAAAACTTTTTTCAAGTCTAGAAATATGGCTCATGTAGTTTTTTGTTCATCTAGATTCTCCACAATATTATCATTTAGTTCTCTTACTGCAAGTGAGGTAGAAGAGTTCTATTTAAAACCAAACCGATTGGGTGTAAGCAGTTTGAATTTTTCAAGATATGCATACAGGCGTTCGTGCAAACATCTTTCATGTTTAATTTCGTGAGAGGACTGAGAAGAGATATAATTGCTACATGCATTCTTAGTTCCACTCTTGTGTATTGGTACTACCCGTTCTATTTTGAGAGCACTATGAGCCACATGCGGCTCTTTGTGGGAAAAAATGACCTTTTTTTGCTATTTGATCCCCTATTAACAGATTTTGCCGGATTATAAACCTTTTTAGCTAGTTTTTGTAGCCTTTTGATTATCCAGTGGTCACTCTTCGTCTTTTCTACATTTCCGCCAGTGACCCTTTTTCATAAAAATCTTACCCACCCCTGGTACATAATGTAAGGCTTGTTCAATACTCCAACGAACACAACGAGGCTTGAAACTAATTAGACCTAACAAGCTAAAGCAGATGTGTGAACATTTTCTTCTTTTGTTTTCAGACTTTTTTCAGAAAGTTTGTGGTGGATTTGCCCATTTTGTGAACCAGAGGGAGTGTCAGTTCCCGGGCAAATAATTTGGTTATGAGAAATAGTAAAAATGCCATCTTGCTCAGGCCAGTAAAATGATGGTGATGGGCCATGTGGGCACGAAAATTTAATATCAGCTTCTAGTTCCACTCATCAAAAGTTGTACCATTATTCCACAAAGTTTATGCACTTAACCTTTTAATATACTGTTGGTCTGATGGTGAAAAAGCAAATGTTGTAGAAAAAAGATGGGTCTGAAGAAATGTACTTGCGTTCAATTTGATTAGCTGAAATTAGTTGATAGAAATTATATGATTGTGTACCAAGTATAGTTCTTTTTTGAACACAAAGCGAGAAGATATTGGTAAGATTAATTAATAGGGCAAATTTTTGCAACTTTTTTTACAGCTTTCGACAGCTTCCAAAACACTCAGGCTCTACGTAGTTTTGTGTTTTAAGCTGTTTCCATAAATTTTATTTTGCAACTTTTTGCTTTTTTTTCGATTTTACGTGCAGCTTTTTATTGCAAATTTACTTAATTTTTGCACAAAATATAAAAGTAAAAATGTGATTTGAAAATTATGCTTTGAAACTAGTACAGAATTTTGGTTTAATTGCATTTTCATTGAATTGTATAACAACGAGCTTTGTGGCGGATGGGCTATGTCTTAATGTTTCAACAGTTGGTTTGTATTATTTAAGTTCAGCTACGATCCTAGAAGTTCTAGTACCATTGTGTCAGAACCAGGGTTGCTCGTTATGCATACATTTGCTTCATTTTTCTGGCCTGAGCACGATGGCATTTGTACTATTCCTTATAATCAACTTATTTGCACAACTAACGCTCACTCTACTTCACAAAACAAGCGAATATACGGTGTATACAAACTTTCCAAAAAAATTCTGAAAACAATTGAAGAAAATTTTGGCAAAGCAATCTAATCTTGTTGGGTCTAATTAGCATCAAGCTTTATTGTTTTCGTTGAAGTGTTAAACATGCATTACATTAAGTACAGTTTATTCAAAATTTAATTTACAATTGTATTATCATTGAAGCTGTGAAACTACATCCCAATGCACCTTGTTACGTCTAGTTGAATTCTCAGTAGGTGGGTTTAAAGGGATAATAAGTCAGACTAATGACTTGTATGCGTATTTACTGATACACCATTCTTAAACATTGTGATGAAGTTTTATGGCGGTGGTTCTCAAACTGGGGATCGCGGTCCCCTTGGGATCCACGAAGCAGTTTCAGGGGGACCGCCAAGAGGTCGCGGATTTTCGAGATGACCTTTCTTCGCTCTTCACTTATTTTTTTCGTAGAAAATTGGACATGTGCAAACGTAGTAACCTTTTTTTGCTCTTCACTTGATTTTGCATGGAAATTTATGCTTAAAAATAAAGGACCGTGAGTGATATAAAAAAATTTGGAGAACCGCAAAGTTAAATTTTTAAAAAAGTTTGAGAACCACTGTTTTATGAGATGATCTTCTACCTGTATTTATCTGACAGCTAGGTCAGCACGTTTAGTATGATGATGCGCATAGTGCAGCTGGTAAAATATAAAGAAAATTGTAATTAATAGGAAAAGACTTGCCTTTCATGCTAGCTTGAAATAGCAAGTTGTTGCTGTTAAAAAGTATATAATATAGTGATGATTAAAGAAGGTTTGAAAATGCAAATGATAGTGTTTAACATGCTTCTGAATTGAAAGTTTAAAGAAATGCATGGGGAAATACTTTGATGCTTTATAATGTATGTGAATTTAGTTTGACAAAGCTTGATTTTATTTTAACTATGAAAAGCAGTCATTCAGAATGGGGTCTAAACATTTTTCAAGAAAAAAAAACTCAGAGCACTGCAAAATCCAAGCCCAAAGTGAAACACCAAAATCAATGAACAGCTCAAACACTAATCTTTTTAGCTTAAAGATAATTGTTTTATTGTATCGTATCGTTTATTTCGGTGCCAAAACATAAAACAAACCAGATTAACTGAGAAAATAAAGCAATGTAAGACGCCGCACGGCCAGTGATAAGCCCAGTAATGGCTTTTGATCAAAAGTTCACGAGCGAACTATCGATTCAAAGGCTCTGCTAAAAAAAAACAAAACAAACAAAAACAAAATATAACACACAGTAGAAGATACATGAAACTCAAAGAGAAAACATGATTTGTCTAGGAGAAAGCTATGATTGGTTTTAGGAGATCCAACGTGCAAACGAGTGAGACATAACTGCATAAAAGTTTCAGAAGGTACAGAAGTTAATAACTATGAAGAAAGTATTGTTTTAGCATTCTCTTAAGTTGTGCAAGGTTTTTTGACTGTTTAATTTCGTGTGGCAATTCGTTCCATAATTTAACTCCAGAGTACTAAATAGACTGCATGCAGATAGTTTTCTTGAAAAGTGGAGAGTGGAGGTTGTTTGATTGCCAGGTTCGGCGAGAATGAGCATCTGAGTTTCGTTGAAAAAAATTATTGAAGCATTCCGGTAGCATTTAATGAAGAAATTTATAATTTAGGCAAGCAATTACAAATTTTACTTATCTTTGACTTTTAAGATTTTTGTAGATGTCATTGATTTTTTCTTGAAGGTAACGATAAAAAATCAATCTAAGAATTCTGTTGTGAAGACCTTGAAGTTTCGAAATTAGAGCCGAATTGCTGTTACACCACGTAGTAATACAGCAATTTAAGTGGGTTGTTGCAAGGTAATGAGGTATTGATAATAGGCAGCCAATGTTTAAGTAGCCACCTGCTTTGTAAATTATACCCAGACATATATGAAGTTTGTTACGAACCGAATCAATATGGCATTTCAGCTAAAATTAGGAAATAGGCTAATGTCCAAGAATCGAAAGTTGTTTACCTCCAAGATCGAAATGTTATTGATATCAAGTACCTGATTAGGGTTTTGAACCAATCGATGTGGCTGTGGGGTAAGTATCATGAATTTACTCTTGGTGATGTTTAGGATTAATTTACTACCGAGAAGATTGTTATAAACTTTTACGAAGGTTTCATTTACAGCAGTAAATGCATCAGGCAATGACTTAGCATGTACTAGGACAGTGGCATCGTCAGCATACAAAGTAGTTTCATAATCGAGGTCTGTAAAAACATCATTTATATAAATTAAGAAAAAAAGGGAGCCCAGTATTGAGCCTTGTGGCACTCTTGTGAAATTGGTTTTGAATGCGATAATTTATCATGGATTCTCGCTTTTTAATGACGATCACTGAGGTAACTGCAGAACCAGTCATTCACCACCCCACGAAAGCTTTCGTTAAATCTAAAAAGATTGCTAAGACTATGTTAGGGTTGTTGAAAAAATCGCAGATTTTGGAAGATAAGTAAGAGCAAGCTAGTTGGGTTAAGAGGGATGGTCTGAAGCCAAACTGTAATTTAGATAAAACTTTGTTCAGGTTGAGGAAGGATAAAATGCGTTTGCGGATCAACTTTTCTAATATTTTTGAAAAGGCGCTTAATACACTTATTTGGACGGTAGTTGGGCATTTCCTTTTTTAAATATTGGTGTAACCTTTGCAACTTTAAAAACTGAGATATATTTACCCACGGAGAAGGACTGATTGAATATATGAGCCAGTAGATTAAGAGTAGAATTTGGCAGAAAGCGTAAAAGTTTCGATAGAAATTCGTCTAAACCACAACTATTTTTTGGTTTAATTGTTAACATTTGTTTTTTAATCTCATAAGCAGTTGTTGGTGTAAAAAAAAAGGATAAGGAATTTTTCAATGGACGGTAATTGCGTTTTAAGTTGGTGGGACAGTAAAATAAATCCAGATCTGCTCTTAATTTACTCGCGATAGAAGTAAAATGCTCATTGAATGTTTCGGCTATTTCTTGTGAGTTGGTAACTAGTTTGATATTTACCTTGATGCAATTTGGAGAAACGGAAGGTTTTTTACCAATGATTTCATTTATTATAGACAGATGTGTTTAAGGTCGGTTCGACATGCATCAAGGCGTTTTTTGAAAAGCTGGGATTTTTTGTTTTGATGACTCTTTTGTAGTGGTTTTCAATTTAGCGATAAGCCATCTTAGATTCAACATCGCTTTTGCGTAATGGTCGTAAGTAGGAAGCACGCTTATCTTTTTGCAGCGATCGAAGTTCAGCGTCAAACCTGCCATGAAGTTTGGAATTTAGAAGCTTATTTTTTTGCAGCGATCAAAGTTCAGCGTCAAACCAGCCATTAATTTTGGAATTTGGAATAACGCGTGTAATAATAGGAAATGCTTCATTACATTTAATTTGTAATTTTTTGATAAACGTAGTAAAAGCAAGATCCGGGTCGCTTTGTTCATAGGCTTCATCCCAGCACTGTTTGTTTAACATTTCACTAAAGCGATTGTTATTTATTTCATTAAAAATTCTGGTATTTTCAGTAATTGAAACACACAAATTGGAAGTGGGTGGAGAGTACATTGAAAAACCGCAAAATGATCTGAGATTGGGTCTGTAAATATAGAACTTTTGAAAGGGTGTGTATAATTATTGGTCCATATATTGTCAAGTAAAGCAGTTACAGTAGAGATACGTGTTGGTTTATTAATTAAAGGAAATAAACCATTTGAAAACATCTCATCAACAAACAAATCTGTGTGAAGATCGGGTTCGAGTAAGTTGCGGTTAAAGTCACCCATTCAAGAAAAAGGATTTTGTTTTCTCGTTTGAGTGCATTAAGGGTAAGCGACTTTCAAGAAATTTTTTGTTTACGTTGTTGTCAGTTGAGGGAGGCCTATAGATGTTGCCACAAATGAAGTTTAATTTGCCGAGATTTATCTCACAAAAATTGCTTCGAAGCAGCTTGTTCAAAAAATGAAAAAACGTCACGTTGCCAGTGTGTCAAGTTTTAACGAATGTAAAGTCCTACGCCCCCCGCCTACAGATTTTGATCTGCATTTAGATAAAAATGTATAATTAGGTAGATTTATGCAGGGATCACGAGAATTATCTTTCAACCAAGGGCAGGTAATGCCGATTCGGCATGATCAAAAGTGGGGGCCTAGCAATTTATATCATTCTTCTACCTCAACTGTAAATCACTATCTCAAAGGCCAAAATCACTCAAGCGTATCCTCAAAATTCACTCATTTGCATAATTTTTAAAAAGCCATATCTCCGGAATGGCTTGCGCCAGAAAGCTGAAATTTTTTGCACACAAGTTTTTTTATTGTTTTACCTCTCTGCCAAGTTTGATGAAGATTTTAGAACATGGGTTGACAACCACTCAAATTAAGCATGGATTGACTCATAGCCAAATTTTGTTTAGATTTTTTGCATTTTTTACGCAAGTGTTCCTCCAAATATGATGCATTTTGTTTGTACATTTTTGATTATGCGTGCTTTGGGCGTAAAGCGTATTGTTATTGAAAAGGTTCAAAATTATGGAAAATTTGTATTCATCAAAAACATGCTTGAAAATGGCTGGTGGGGGGATGTGTCGCCGAAATCCCCCCTGCTTGCATTGATAACAATGTCTCTTATCACTACACCAACAAGCCGGCTTTGCTTCAGTATGGTGTGGGACAAATTCTGTCACAGTTGTTTTGAATAACAGCACATACTGCACTTGCATAGTTTTACATTTCACTTTAAAAACTAGGGTTTAGTTTCAAAGGGGTTGACCCCCCTGGGTGCGCCACTGTCTAGTGAGCATTGCCGAAATCAATATTTTTGAATGAGGCAAGCTTATAGCTACTAGTTCTTCTACAAAGCTTACAAAGTCACAGTCATGAATCGTTTCTTGTTTCAATATCAACAGTGCTACAAAATTGCAGGCATTCCTTCAATTTTTCTCTAATGAACAACTAAAATGGTCGAGTGGATAGAGCAGGGCTACTCAACTATAATCAGGATCGGTCCAGTGAGAAAACTTCATTATTTGCAAAGGTCCAGAAAAAAAAAATTCGTAGCTGGCTTGGTTCCGGCAAAAAACACAAACAAACAAACTCTCAGCCGGTTGGCTGAGTGATTAAACACATTGCTATCGGCGCTGGAGGTTAAGTGCTCAATTTCCGGGCCTACAAATTGTGCATATACCCTGTCCACTAGGGTGATGCAGGCGCCCCATGATTTTGAAAAAATTGACGGAGAATGCCCGACTTTTTTTTGTTGGTGAAGTTCATGCTAAAAATGACCCCTGTAAAATTTGAGAAAATTTGATGCAAGTTTGGAATGGCAGAAAGCCCCTGAAAGTTCATCAGGGGTCAATTTCTGGAGAAATGTCATAACTCAAGAATTGCTTGGCCTAGAAAGCCCATTTTACATTCAAATGATGCGGAATAGCCATGTGTCTATCTGCTGTAAGAGAACATTTTCTCGTAAATATAAATTTTGAGTTACTTTGAGAAAAACTACGTTTTCCTTTGATTGAAGGTTAGATTCAAATAATTAAATTTTGAGTCGGAAAATAATTTTTTTAAGTGTCGTTCAGAAAGCTTATAAGTTGTTCCTTGCAGCAAGTTGTACCTAGCATAGTTTATTTTGCATGAGCAGTCATACAACATGCAAAAATTACCAACAAACTTTGAATTTCACTGAGAGGTAAACTTCAATATACCAGCGCTGTAGAGTAACATCACTATTTTATAAAGGAAGTGTCTATTTCATCGGAAATTCCAGTTACCGAAATTTGAAAATCGTAGTTTTTTGGTTCCTGCAGTGTGATTCTCACAGTAAGGAAACCGTAAGGGAAGTTTCCGGTTACGCAACCACGATTTTCAAACTTTGATAACTGGAAATTTCCGGTGAAATAGAAGCTTCCTTTTATAAATCTAGTGCGGAGTCATTGATCACACAAAGGTGTCTACAAATTTCCATTAAGGAAAGGTGGGATTGTTTGCAAGGCCACTCTGACACAGGAGTTATGCAAGAAAGCAGTGTCCAATTTCTAAATGTTGAAACACAAATACTATCTTCGTCTGCAAATCTTGCCACATCAAAAGTTATCTCTTTTGAGAGTGCGAGAAATGTGAGCTCGCCCTATCGTATCCTGCTTCTGTTTTTTTTTGAGCTTGCCAGCATCAAGCTCATCTTCCTTTAATACCTCAATGATGTTTTCCCTGTGCTTCTCTTCATGATCAATGAAGAGAAGCACAGGGAAAACATCGTTGAGGTATTAAAGGAAGATCGTTGAGGTATTAAACATCGTTGAGGTATTAAAGAGAGCAAGAGGTAGTGGCAGGAATTTTCAAGTAGGGAGGGGGATTAAAACACTAAGCCGGATTTTAACTTCAATGTTGTCACTTACGATGCGATCGCGCTGTGCGCAAAGAGACTATACTTTTGTCAGTGAAGAGCGAGAGCTGTATGTCGTATAACTCTATACTGTAGTAACTTCTGGACTAGTCCATATTTTTGTTCTACCTCAAACTAAAACCTCATGTTGTGGACTTCAGATTAAACATTTGCTACCGATACCAGGAGAACAATGTCAAGTCAACCAAATTTTAGGAGTCCAAAAATAGTAACGTTTTTTGCATATTGAGAACGCTTTTGTTCACTATGCTCTTAAAATGCGCAAAAAGTTATAGATTATTGTGAGTATGCCATTGTTAAACATACTAGCTTAGTCCATAATTGGACTTTCTAAAATTACATGATTTGTACAAATTAGAGCTTGCTAAATTCATGCATAAGCTTTTCAATAACAAGCCACCTAATTCATGCGATTATGATTTCTCAACAATTGAAAAAATTCATGATTATGAAACCAGGAGACCAAGCAGATCTAATTATTTTTTACCTCGAGTTTCTAAATCTGCTGGGCAAAAAAAGGTTGAATTCCGGGGTGTTATATTGTGGAACGAAATTAGCGAAAACTTAAAAAATAAACCCTTCTATTCTTTTAAAAAGCAGTTTGAAGAAAATTTGATAAGAGAGTACTGACTATATTGTTAACACTGATCAACATTGTTTGTACCGTGCGCTCTGTTTATATGTGAGCAAATTATTGTGCAGTTACTAAAATGTGTTAATGCTTTGTGTCTTTGAACAAGGGGCATCTCGACTAGAAAACCTTAGGGTTATTTGATGCTTCTTGTTTTTTTCCGAATACAAGGATTTGTTTTTTTATGCGTTACTTAGTGGAAAGAAAAAAAATAATAAACTACTACTAAAACTACTACTACAAAAACCTAAAACTTTTCAATATCTAGATTATTAACTGTTTTTCGCAAAGTATGCACACCTAATCACCTCGGAAGTTTGAATTACAGCTGATGAAAACCGGCAACATTTTTCTCGATAACGATTATGCTAATACAGTAAGCAAAATTATGACACGATAATCACACTTCGTAATTTGACAGCGCTAGTGGCAGTGGGCATATGCTGTGATGTACTACAACCGCAGATCAGCAACCACCAAAATTATTGTTTCAGCAGATCAGTGAATACCTGCTATAAAGCACAAAAGCTCAGAACCAATAGGGGGGGTTCAAACCCCCAAAACCTTCAACACACCATATTTTCCTTCCTACACAAAATCAAATGGTTATGTATGAGTACACAGCTGGTACCAGAGCAGTTGACTTAGTGGGACCAAGCGCTGATCAGAGAAGGCCAAAGTTTGGAATAATTGGCCACACTATGCACAAAAGCTGCTTTCTTCAAAAGAGTAAGGTTGTTGATTAGGGGCCAAGCTTGTTGATTGCAAAGCCAGACTCCCTGCCCCTCCCCCCCTTAGCACCGACCCTTCATGATTACATCACGATGCAACTACAATAATAACAGGGCAATCATAAAGAAAGAGGCTACAATGAAAGGAGACAAAATTTTAACTGCAACATCAATAAGAATTAGTCAGTAAGAGTGACTAATTCTTATTTGATGTTGTATAGACCTATATTGGTGACTAACAATTTGGTATAAACTTGCTAATCATTCTTAAAATGTACTAAAAAACATAATTTAGAGACTTTTGACAATATCCTATCTGCCTTTGATCAGAAGTATCAACAAATACAAAAAAAACGTTTCACTAACTCCAAGGGAGAAAATTTGAAGCCTTCGGTAGTTTATTCTGTTGTATTCATGATCAAGTTTTATTATGTCATTACTTGGAAAATATTCGATACGCTAAGACTTTATTGGAGTGCAGTTTCAGCATTCAAAAGGTCCAAGTTTGGACCACGGTCTGACAGTTGAGTAGCCATGGGATAGAGCATATGTTTCATTGGATTCTGCATCACTTTTCAGGATTCCCCCTTGTTAGAGTGATAGATAGTGATGTTTGTGGAGATATAAAAGAAAATATTCTTCTAACGAAAAAAAATTATCTGCTATCAAACGCGATCATCAATTTGAAGGTTTTGTGGTTTCCATTTAGATTGTAAGCACAGATATTAACAACATTTAAGACATCAAGCTTCAATCTTTAGTACATGCATGGGCAATCTACGGTCCGCCAAGGCTTCTCATCCGGTCCGCCAATAAATTTTCTAGGGCTGTAGGCCTATGTAATACATCGATATTCATTTATTTTATATAATGTGTGTTATGAAAGATTTAGCCCGAAAGAAAATGTCACTATTTGGGAGTATTTATATCTGCGAGCAACTGTTCACCAAAATGAAGCACACTAAGTCAAAAACTAGATCAAGACTGACAGATTGTCATCTTGAAAATAGTCTAAGAGTGGCCGCCTCCAGCATAGCACCAAAAATTGACACGTTGGTGAAAAAGCACCAAGCCCAGATTTCCCATTAGAAAGTAATTTGATTAAACATTACTATTAGTTTTATAGCATATCTGACATATTAAGATTGACAATTCATTGGGTTCAATAAATTTTTCATTTTCATTATTACAATTATATGTCAATACCGAAATTACAGATAAAATATGGTGAAAATGCTGCCTATATCAATATAGGTATACATTTTTTATTTAGATTGCCCACAAAAATATGTACCTAGATTACACTTAAAATCGCAATTACGGCTCCGGCACTCAGTCAAGTTCCAAATGCACATTTTGGCCCCCAGTGACAAAAGATTGCCCATGCATGCTTTAGTATATTTATAAGCTTCAATAAAAAAGTGCAGCGTTGTTCAGATGTCAGTTAACCAGTAGTATTACGTTTGAATACGCTGCTGGAACTTTGAGTAATCACACAGATTAAGCAGTGCTCATTAACTATTTCTTGCCGACAGCTTAATCAGAAGTATAAAGCTTTGAATCCAACAAAGTGCCCCAAGTTGAATATTGATCAATAAAGGCTCCAATAAAAAATGTTCTAATGAGTAACTAAACTTCACTATTGAGCAAAAGCTTGTTCAGTGTAATACATAAATTGTACTACGACTTGTAAGTCCACCTAAACAGACGCTGCTATTGCAAGCATGTCAAACTGCATCTGAAAATTAGGGATGTCCATTTCAGAATAATTATGCAATCAAGGATGATTCCAACTTTTTTTCCCGAATTTTAAAGCTATAGAATGGCTGTCAGTGCTATTTCGATGCACTTCAGCTCTTAGCTGCTTGACTACTGCAAAACAAAATAATCAACATTTGCTTTGATTTATAGCCAGTACAAGGATTACGCCACTCTAAATTGCATGATTATGGGATGTTCTCATTCTGCAATGCTTTGTCAGTTTCTCTGAATTTTGCTCTTATATTTGTACAGTAATTTCTGGTTGTTTTGAGGGAAAGGAAACAGGCTTGCAATCAGGGGGGTCTTAGCTCTCTTAAGGTGGATTTACACAGAAATCGTTACTGCGTTAACGGTCGTAATACGTCTCAACTTTTACCGCCGTAAAGACGTATGTTTTTAGTATGTGTTAAAGCTTCGAAACAAAGACGTGTTTTTTGTAGGTTTTTAATGTACACAGCATCTGCATAGGAATAAAAAAATCTACAAATTTAAAAAACGGTGAAATAGCCATTGTCGCAAAAGCAATTTGATCCCAACCATTATTGTGCTATCATGCGTCATAACAGAAACGGTAGAGAGGGTTTCGAAAGGATAATTTGACTTTCCGCAGCCTAATCTTTGATTACCAAATCGGGAAAGGGATATACGAACCCAATACATGCAGGTGGCACTCACGCAGAAATTTTTCTAACATTGTTTCGGTTTTGGGTTGCTAAATATAGTTCCAGCCTTGAATGAGCTTTTCAAGAGAATCCAATTTACGACCGCAATAGAGTTCTGAATCTGACCGCTTACCCTTTAAACTCTTATTCCGTTTTCGCTAACAATTGAGAGGAAGGAGTACAAAACATGCCGATAGGGGTGGATGCTCCAAGTTTATAGCGCGGCGCAGGTTTAAGGGTTAGCGTCTGTAGCGCAGTCACTTCAATGTTTTGAAACTTCAGCATCACGAAAAGAATGCACGGACCAGCGGCTATCCACACAAATTGCCATTGTTTAAATTGTGTTGGTTGAAAAGATTTTGCCTCCTTTTAAAGTCATTAGATGCAATAGGTGCAAAACCTTCACTTGAAGCCCTATTTGAATTACAATGCAGAAAAAGAGCTCTCTTGACAACGTCAAAATAAGTCAAATATGCGCTATAAGTGTGATACTACACAACTACTGCTGTACTACTGCTACCCATTTATTTTTGCGTCAAAACAGCCAAGAAAAAATTAATCAGAGAAACGAAATATGCCCACTAAACACCAATAGTTGCACTTTTCTATCGTGATTCCTCAGCTATTTTTCGCGGCAGATTTTGACACGATACGAGTACTGGAATAGTGCCATAAGTACTTTTGCAGATAACTTAACATTATTTGACAAAACAGCAACAATAATAAAGGCACAACAGCGTTCACAAATAACCCAGGGGTAGTAGCTTTCAATTGTAGATGTGATTCAGAAACTTTGTCAAAAAATTATAATACAGTTGAAAGCTTTGTGAAATAAAATGAATGCAAATGCAGTAAAATTGACACAAAAAGAAAAATGAAGCCAAATGTATTTTTTTATTCACAACTGGTATTTTTGGCTGAGGCCTAACCTATAATACTATAGATTCACAACTATTAATAATATTTAACCGTATTACAAAATCTAGTTCTTATTTATGGTTTTGTACTGCCAAGAATGCTCTGGTGAATTGATGATGACTGCCGAATTCATGTCATCAAAACGTTCACTTTCGACGAAGAAAATGATACTAACTTCACTAAACTTATGAGGTAAAATAGACACATGCAGTAATCACCTTAAACAAAATTGTCTGAAAAAGGTAAATGCAAAGGTATTGCACAAGCGGTGATTCAAGCCCACGTTATGTCTGCCATTTCACACAACTGCCTTTACAAATATCAATCGTGCTTTTGTGAATGCTGTTAGTGGATATATAAGACATGCAACACACATACACTTCAAACTTCATGCTTTTTGCTCATTCCAAGCGTTTGGTTGGAAAGCTGTAAATAGTCCTTTTAACGTTTTTAGTGCGACGCAACCTGTAGTAAAACTCCTATCTTCAGTAAATGAGCACTTGCATAATATGCACCTAATACATACAAACAGTTAAGCACCAAATTACGTCAAATTACCAACATTAAGATATCCCGATAAAACATATAAATTTTAATGAAAGTACCAATTACTGGCAGCTTTGACAAAATCAAAAACTTAACGTTGACAACAAGAGAAAACTTCAAACGTCTTTTCCTGTAATGCATTGAAACTTTTTGGCAACTGTAAGAGATCGTCTGTAGTCAATGAACATCCTTGTATCTTGTCTTCCACTGCCAACGATGCTGTCATTTTTTGAAATAGTCGATGCCATGGTGCTCAATTGCATTAGACAGCAACTCCTGCAAATAAGAATTGAACAGGTGAGCAACACTATCCACGAATGATATTTTATTATCCTTTCAAAGCGTATGCTCGAAAAAGCATCTCAGATTTAGGAAGGCCAAGGTACGTTTTTATTTTTTGAACCAAGCTCCATTATTATCACTCAAAATATTCGTTTTTTTGCAACCAGCAGGGTAAGTGATGTGATGCTTTTTAAATATTTTTTGTGAACTGGTGATGTTTTTAAAATATTACATAGAAAATTCAACAATGATGTGAAGGATGCTGCAAAGTCAGCAGCCATGGAAATATTATGTAAAATGCGTTTGGTTCCTCCCTTGTATTAAAGCATCTGCAACCCAAGTGTACAAGTGCTAAACCACATCACTGACAGCAGAACAAAAGTACCATAGCTGCTGTTGGTCCTACAATTACCATACTGGTATTTGAAAGAATAAAGTAGAATTCAACAAAAACAACCAAAACACCTACTTTTAATGGAAAATAGAATTGTCCAGCCATCTTTAAGTTTCCAGCTATGCCAAGGCAAGTTTTTACTATTCAACTGATCAAGCTACCACTTCTATGAACTGATACAAACATACGTTTTTGACTTATCTCCTTTGTTTGCTTCTTTAGCTGAAATAACATAAAGGTACTGGTCAAAGCACAGAGAAATAAGAGTTAGCACATATTTTACTAACACATAACATTTACTATCGTATTAAACATGGGTTTTAAACCAAATGGCACAAATAAGGAAGAGTTTCTAAAACAACAAGCACTCTATCGCATTGCTGATGACCTCATGGTCCAGTGATGAAGTCCTCGAGGACGTCCTTGGCCTCGAGGACAGGTTTGTGAAGTCCTTGGCCTTGGCCTCGACCGTGTTGTCGTTGGCCTCGGCTCTCCTAGGCCTTGGATTTTGCGCTGTCCTCTGCTCGAGGACTCGATATTTTTAAAAATTCAACTTGGCGATTGTTTTCACAAAATGCAAGACTGTATTCAGCAAAAATGGTCCAAATAACGATAAGCATTGGTATTTGGTAAGCTCGCGCGGCGGAGAAATTTTTGCTTAATAGCCATGCAAAGCAGTCTGAAGTAAAGCAGTGATGTTGTAGCGATAGTGCTTCAGTTTTTGTTACGTCACGCTTTTCGCTTCGTATATGTTCTATCCTTTGACAGTACATTTGTAGTATGCTTTGATGTACAGGATATATTTGTGAAGCCACGCATGCACAGCTAAGGTTTTTATCGTAGTGAAGTATGTGCATCATGGTAGATGGCCCAGCCGAACATCGAACCCGTGAAACCAGCTTCCAGCCCAATGCGCCGGCCACTCAGTCAGACAAGCTTTGTTTGTAAAACTTGGGTCTCGAACAAATTCACTGAGTTATGATCTAGGGCTAGTGGCGTCGTGTGATTTGGGCCCAGGGAGTGAGATGTTTTACTTTTTATAATTTAAAAAATTGAAAATTAAAAAAAATAAAATAATAGCCAGTGCTATTTTGTGTTCATCTTTCAAACTAACCCCATACCCTCGCCCCCCTTTCTTATACTATAAATTCCATTGCTTTGTTTCTTAAATTTTGCTTCAATCAATAGCTTCGACTCAAGAGTAAAGTTAGTTTGTTGATCTGTGATTAGAATTTAAAAAACATTTTGCATGCGTTGTTAAAGATTATAGCCTAGAACATACCTACACACGTCATCCCATAAAATGTGACAAAACCAGTAATGACTGCAGCCTGCTTTTATTTATTTTAACCCAGTTTCTGTTTTAAGAAATGGGCTACATAATTATTTTTGTGTTGTCTGACACTATAGTAGTGACTGCACATCACTACAGGTACCGGTATGTCCTTTTTCGACAAGAAAGTGTGCTGAAACGAGTGTTTTTTATGTGAAAACCGTAAAAATCCATTGGCGACTGGGGGCTAAGCCCCAAACTCACCTTGTCTACGGCGGCTGGGGCTTTCTTGGGGGATTTATTATGTGACCCCATCGAGCTTGCATTTCGGGGTCTGTGCTTTCGACATTGATTTTTGTTAAATCTAATTAACACATTGTGGGGTAGTTCTTTGAGTGTGAATGTGATACGTAAGTGCTTTTCACTTTTTGTTTGGCTTCGTTTCGTGATTTTGTTTGTATTATGATTGCTTGCATTTTCGTTGATTTGTTGTTTACTTTTGGTAAATTGGTTTTTAGTTATAATGGTTAATGTATAAGACAGTGGCGGCCTGGTGGGTAGAACTTCCTTAAACTGAATCTGGCTCACCAAGGATTGTAGGTAGGAATGGTAACGTACGATATTGTACCGAAGAATGCGGCTACACCTATGGGAAAGTGAACTGCGGATTGAGTACTGACGTAAAAAATGCGGTTATAGGTTACCTACTAGCTTGTAAGCACAAGATTCAAAAATTGTTGAACAATTTGGTATGCAGTAAGCTGAACAGTGTCGACCAAAGTAGTAAAGATTTCAACCATCATTAATTAATATTTGTTTCCATGCAGACATTATTTGATTTAATAAAAACCCAAAGTTTTTTTGCTTAACTCTGATAAGTTTGCCTGTAACTGGTTTAGTGCATGCGTTTTTCTACATTAAACAAGTTATCGTTAAATAACAACAAGGAACTTTATGCTCGATTCATCGGGCTTAGTTTTAGTTTTTTGGCGAGTTTCCTCTAAGAGATCTTATATCAATTTATAGCCTTATACCCTGCGCCTAGTAGAACTGGCACTGGACTGTTATCAATTATAATATTTTTGTTATCCTTGTAATTTTCGAAAACGATTATCGTTGTAGGTCTGCAATATTAGGCCATAAATTGTTTGCGAACCGTTATTTCATGACCAAATGACCCACAATTTGAGATTTCATACTGAAATGGAAAAATGCCAGTTGTCCTTGATTCATGTCCTTGGCCTTGGCCTCGACTTGCATGTCCTTGGCCTTGGCCTCGGCTTGTGTGTCCTTGGCCTCGAAAAATTTTTGAAGTCCTTGGCCTTGGCCTCGACCTTAGGGTACTTGGCCTTACTACAACACTGTCATGGTCTAACAGTGAACAAGACAATCAACAAGGTTGTTTTCAAAAATCTCAGCCACACTCATATCAAAAAGATAAGTTATCATAATTTAAGAGAATGTTCATGTAAAACTTGCTTAGCAGCATACCCAGATACAAAATTATAAGTAGATGCAAAAGTTTGAAGTGCACAATCTTTCATTAATTGGATCTAAACCAAATTTTTTTTTTATTCAGTGTAGTGGAAATAAGCAAAAAGTGACACAAAGCGGGATTGTCAGACATGGATTAAAGTTTTGCAAAGATGAGTACTATTCAAAGCCCGGAATCCAATAAATTGACCATCATTTCTTATGGCTGCTGATTCACAAGTTAATAAACACCAGTTTATTTTACTGCCAAGAGCATTGGAAGGTTGGCTGAAGCCCTTCCCCTTTATTTTTTCAGCCCCCCCATAGAAATTTTGAGCCCCCATTCAGCCCCCGCTTTTAAAATTTTATAACTATAGCACACCTTATTGCACTTCAACGATGGCTTATGGCATCACTTGTTATTCGTTTGTTAACAATGTACTAACTTTTGCAACTTTGTGACAAAAGCGAAAAAAATCGAAAAAACTGTTGGATTTCCTGGCAACTTTTGTACAAAGCTCTTTGAGCTTCTTTATGATTTCACAGTTAAATTTTCTCCAATTTTAAAAGAAACTTTTGGGCAAATAACAGCGAAAGAACAAATTATTATTAAATTAGAATTAGCTAGTTTATCCTAGAACGGGAGTTTGAGACTTCGAAAAGTAGACAAATTATAAAAGTTTATAAGTCATGTGTCTTTTGCGTACATTACAACATAACTATTACTGCACTCAAATTAATTCTCATCAGGTGGATTTTGAACCTTGTAATAGCTTGCAAATTGCATAATATTTGAACTCACAGCAGTAGTTCAGTACACCAAACTGCGCACTGATACTACTATAACTGTATTAGTAGCAAGCGCATTATAAGCAGTCAATCACTACTTTTAAAGGCAGGTGCTCAGTCATCGGTATGCAACGGATTAGAAACATTCTTGCTCTTTTGCAGTTCAGAGTCAAACCCATTGCACTGAAGACTGAACTTCCACTTTAGTAGGGTACAGTATATAGTTTGCAAGTTGCAAACCAAAAACACTTAATATTAGAAAACTTAATGTGACTTCATAATAATTATAATATTTGTATGAACAAACTGAAATGCTTCTGTGATGTCACCAAAAACAAAATCGAATGATGATGTTTAGACAAAATTGTTTGTTATGGTTGAAATGGCAAAATGGCTAACCTGAGAATCATAAAATGGTTGGAATTGTAAAATCAAATTCACTCCAAAAGCACAAAAAGCAAGTTGCTAATTTTCATGTTTTGGATATGTAGAAACAAGTGACCAATACTACACAAAAATGCAAAAATTATTTCTGAGAAACGTTAGCTATTTTTTTAATTATGTGATACACTTAGCGTTTGACTGTGATTAAACAACATTAATTTACTCCACAAAGGAGATGTTTTGACAGTTCTAATGTGAAAAAATGAATTTTTGGACCCCAAATATGCTAAAGTTGACATTTGTTCCATTATTTTATCACCAGAAATAAAATTGCAATAATTCGAAAGCCCATCAAGATTTTTTCAATTATTTTTTTTAATCTTCTAGTTTCTTCAAGCTCTATCCCATATACCTTCATCACCAAAATATAAAAGGTGATCTGTGATGGTTACAAATTAAAAAAAAATTAGTTGATTATACATGGAATGACTCTATAAATTGCTATCAGTACCGGTTGTACCATAATCTACAGCTCTAAACTAAAGGACAGCCAATAGTAGGCCCAGTTTTTCATCCCAAATGGAGCCTTATACCCGGTTACCTGCCAACAGGCAATCCAATACTAAATTTCACCTAACCACAAATTCAAAGCACTTTCACTTCAACCAAAAGGTTCTTGTCAGTTGACACTTAGGTCAAATTCAACAAATTTGTGCTAGTACTACCAGTACGTCGTCACACTGTATAAGCTAGCTAATAAAATGAACTAACAAGCTGAAAATTAATTCTACCACTGTAACCTACCAGTACCTGGCTAGCACCTAAACCAAATACTTTGTTTTTGACCGCCAACGGTTTGGAACAAAAATTAAAGGTGCAGTACCAAAGAGCAACCAGTTTAGAGCAGGACTGCAACCATGCTTCTCATGTTACTTTTCTTGATCTTCTATTCTCTCCTTGCATGTTACAACGTTTAGCGTTTTGTTGCTTCTTTCCTTTTCTCGTGCTGTCCAATTATACTGTATGTTATTTATGCATATTATTTTTGGGTTGACTGTACGGAAATAAAAGACACTAACTAACAAAAGCATTAAGTCAGGGGTTCTTGCACTGGGGTCCATGGACCACTAAGGAGACTGTGAACAAAGTTATGAGGGGTACATGAAGACCGAATGGAAAAGTTCCATACTGTGAAGACTGTATGGAAATTACCACACAAGATTGCTTGATATCACTAAGTGCATAATAAAATTTGAGGTGGCTATGTTGCACGTAAACTTAGGTGGGGGGAAGGGGGGTGACAGCGCGTGGAATAAGGTGGGGAGTTCCGGGCGACCACCCAGTTTACCCATGTATAAGACCACTACTGCTGCTTGGCCATGTCACTGACGAACCAATTAGGTTTTTAACCTAGTACTGTTGTCATGTTCAAATAATATACTTTGTACTGGCAAGGATTAGACTAGTGCAATGCAAAGCTGCAATTTTTTTTAACACAACAGCTAAACTTTAAACTCCTACTTTCTTCCACATATAATTAAAGGTCCTTAAAATACCTTATGACAAATCTACACACACTCCTACGATTATGTTTTACTCTAACAGCACTCTTCCAGTTACTCACAAGCTCAGTAAACTTTTAACCTACATGCTAGACTTCCAGATCTGACCACTAGTATGCTTATTTACGGCCATAATACGTCAAAAAGTAGAACTCTGTTCTACTCGAAAACGACCGTAAATTTACGGTCGCAAATGACGTTCGTGTTCAAAAAAACGGCGTTACCGATACTGTGTTCATCAACAGACGTACCAAAAAACGTCATGCGTTTATGGCCGTCACTATTTATGGCCGTAAACAGACAAAAACGGTTTCTGTGTAAATCCACCATTGGAGAAAATCAGTCAATAATACGTTTACACTGGTATATTGCTTTGCACCCTCTCTCAAATAGTTTTGCCTCCCTCAGGATGTGCTTTCTAGTTGCGGACCTGAAAAGAAACTTAAGCTTGCACAGGCAATGGCGTAGTGAGGGGACTAACAGTGACTTGACTTAAGCTTGACCAGTGACTTAAGCTTGATTAGCGACTTGACTTGTGCCGTAGTAAATTGCTAACCACTTCCGAATTGCATTTGTTTGCTGTTTTTTTTTTGTTAAAAAAAATAAATGAGGTTCTTTTTAAATTATATTGAACTGAAAATTCAACTGCAATTGAGGGAGACTGCGAAGTAAGCTTGCGCTCTCCGAGTCAGCAGCCACCCAGTAAATATGTCAAATGTGATTAGCTCCAGCCGCGAGTCGAACCCGTGACGTAGGATCTGTCACCTGGGCACTGTACTGCTTGGCCATGTCGCTGATGCTTTGTTGACAATTTTTTTGTTGAATTTTTCTTTAACTGTATATTTTTTTGAAATCGTGAATAAAATCTTTTCATCATCATCACTTACTAATGACATTAATTGTTTTTTTTTGAACTTTTAGAAAATTGAGGTTCCTGATGTGTTGTATGAAGATTTGATTGAGGTGGAAGAAAGAGTGATTTTGCATCAAGACAAATGTGAACTTGGTCTTAGTGATGATGTGGTCATTGGAAAAACTATGGAGAAAGTTGGTATATGTAACAAAATATGTAGTGGGTTGCTGCAAGACCATTGCTATGTAAAATAATGATGAAGAAATTTAGGAAAATCAGTATTTCATTGAAAACAATGCTTGAGATGCGTGATGAAAAATTGTGTGCTTACGGTCAAATGCACCAATGTTAGTTAACCTGCGGTTAGTTTAAGTCATGGCATACTAGAGCAACAAGCTATAACAAGGTGCAATTTTCTGGGTTGAGTAATGCTGGTGATGGAGAGAAAAAAGCTCACATATTATGCAAGTTTGATGCATAAACCTGACGTTTTTCAGCACGAAAAAGCGCTCGATTTCATTTGAGAACACTATTATTGATCAAATGATACATTCTTGAAAATATAAATTTACAAGCGAAGTGATTATTGCAGTGTATAGTAGGGTTGGTCGAAAATTTTTTCAGAAAAGAGCCCCCCTAGATTGTTGCCAAATATGGTAAAACTAACTTTAAAATCAATTTTGGCTCGTTGCTAATTGAAATGTACCAGCAACCGACACCTAGTGGTGAAAAATGGTAAAGAATTAAAAAATGTTGTAACTTTTTAACTACATGTCATAGAAAGCTGATTTTGGTGTCAAACGAAGCAGAATTAATACGTTTATATCTACTCTGAGAGAACATTTTGCGCTATTTTGCTTAAAAAAAAATTATTTTTAAAAATCACAAAATGTGTAATATTTTACATCAAAGCCAGGTTTTTTCATAGAAGTATAGTTGCAAAAAACCTACTTTTATATAAGAAAAATTTGTTTTTGGAAAATCAATGCTTGTTCACAACTTTGCTATGCTGAATACTAACTTCCAGTTTGCCATGGAACCAACTTTTCAACGCGTCAAGTTCAGATTATCATCATGCCAAAATATACGCAAACTTGCATTTCGAACCTAAGTTGTCTGAGCAAAGGAGTAGATTTTGCCTAAAAACATTTAAACTTGGCTTTTTGCTTGCTTGCTTGCTCAGCAAAGATTCTTTGAGCTAAATATCAAAACTTCTGTAGTTAACAAGAACTAGCCAAGATAACGTACCACCCTTCCAGAGCTGGATGTCTCGAGATGTGTTTCAGTCTCGAGACACGCTTTTGAGTGTCTTCGTCTGGCTATGCCAATGTTTTGTCTCGGACCTTGAAAGTCTCGAAAAATGGTCATGCCTCGATCGAGATGTAAATATATTTTGACTTTGAAATAGCTTTCAGGTCTTTGATACATGATGAACAGCAATAAGAATAATCAACAACCAGGCCTATCCGATGCATTCAAAGTAAAAAATTTGGCATGATTTTGCACTTTGGAAAAACATTTGGCCAGAAATCTCAAAACTGATTATTTTTTTCTCCTTAAGCTATTTTCTCCTTAATATATTTTTCCTCCTTAATTTTTATTTTTCCTCCTTAAGCTATTTTCGTCTCATATTTATTGTATTTGGCCAGAAGTTTTAGCTTATGAAATCTCGTGTCTCGTCTTGAGTGTGGTAACTTTAAAGTCTCGTCTCGACTTCAACAGAAAAAGTCTCGTCTCTCGAAGCTATGATGTCTCGTCTAGGTCTCGGTAGGTTGGGTATTTGTTCCAGCTCAGCTCCCTTGCAATGATAACGTATAGACCAGGCATGGGCAACATACGGCCCGCGGGTCGGATCTGGCCTGCGAGACCATTTTATGCGACTCGCTGGCACTTACAGAAACATAAGCTTCGATCACGAATCAAGCCGAAGACCTCTCAGTTTTTTAAAGGACATCTGAGGACAAGTAGACCTTTTTTGCTCTTCACCGCAGGAACGTATTTAGGGGGGCATTTTGCCATGCCCCCCCCCCTTGACTCTGCCTTTTAGCAAAAAAGAACAAAATTAATGGTGCCAAGTGACTGAAAATGCCAGACTCTTTTGATGGTTTCTGTAGCTTATGGCCAGGGGCGGATCCAGAGGGTAGGGTGAGGAGTATGCATCCTTCCATCAGTCATTTTCAAAAATGCTTTTGATGTATACAGTTTTCCATAATTTCGTGTCTCTTCGACAGCAATAAGTCTCATGTCTTAAGCAGGCATAATCGAAAATGTGTGAACAAAAAGCATCATATTTGGCGAAGTGCTCAGAATTAGGTTCAAAAAATTAAAACAAAATTTGCGTGAGAAATATTTAAAAAGCACTAAAACAGCCATTACAGTATGCAAATGTTCCAGATTTTCCGGGGGAGTATACTCCCGGACCCCCCTAGAGCCTTTCTTGTTTCTCAATCAGCTTTAAAGTAGTTATGCCGAATAAAAAAATTAAAAAAATGTGGAAATTATGGCTCCCCTTTTAAAATTTTTCGCTATGGCACTGCGTCACCGATATTTTCTGTACAAAACAGGACATCTGAAGACGTGTAGACCTTTTTTTGCTCTTTTTCGTAGAAAAACAGGACATCTGAGGATGTGTAAACCTTTTTTTGTTTTCCAATCAGAGCAACCCTGACAATAGTAGTTGTTGAAGATATTGAACTCGATCCATTTAATAATTCGGCCCGGGAAGGACTTCGTCTTCCCACATATGGCCCGTCGACTAAAGAAGTTGCCCACTCCTGGTATAGACTATATGCAATTGCTTATAGCGATCTCATTCATTATCAGTAAACCAAGATAAGGAACAAGCTATCAGAGGTTATTTAGCAAAATGATATGACAAAGCGATCACAGCATGACCATCAAAACGTTGCATGGTGGGCAGTGAACGCTATTAGTCCCACATTTCCTAGCAAGATGGAAAAGCTGAATCAATAGCATCAAGCCTTTAGAAGTACCGAACTTGGAAAGAATTTGCAAGGTATTGGTTCTGACGGAACGGCAGTCATGATCGTACATTCTTGCGGATTGATATGCATTGTGGAAGAGCGGTTGGGGAGGCCATTACAATGTAGCATATGTCTATTAGATTGTAATGAGCTTTCCTTGCGCCATGTCTTCCGGCTATTAGATGGAGTAGACTGGTTCTGACAGTCTTTCTGGAAAAATTGGTAAGATGATTGGTGGGGTTGTTTCAAATTGGGATGTTAGAGATTTTCAGCCAATTGTCTGCGAATCTTTTCCTGTGCTTAGTGATGAAGCTATTTGTGATGTTAGTAATGACCAATATTACGCATGCCAAATTTGTTGGTCAATATTTACAAAGCTTTAGATTCAGACTTGCAATTACTAGAAGTTGGTCCTTTGTGTCATTCAAGATGGCTGACTCGAGGTTGTCGAATTCTGAGATATTATGTTCCCAAGATAAACCGTTTTTGACATTGGTTCTTCTCCCTGAATTTTGCATTAACGTGCATTTTCCAAACTTTTTTGAAGTCGAAGCAAAGAATTCGATTACGGATGATCTAAGAAAATTTTTTCGATGCTTAGGAAAGTCACACAATTTCCTGATAAATAAGTGAGAGATACTGCCCTTCAAGTTTTGCCGCGTAATGCCTTTTTTGCTCATCCTGAGCATGCAATTATTGCGATGCTTGGTGATGAAAACAAACTGGTCAGAGATATTGCTGTTGATAAGATTATGTGTCTAAGTGAAATACTCACTGCTGGCCACACTAATATTTTTATAGAAACAAGCTGCGAGGAAGTTTAAGGTTCCATCCATAAACAAAAATGCAATTTCGTTTCACCAGCTAGTCGATCTGTGCTTAGAAGTTGAGCCTTGCTTGCTTTGAGGTTGAGCTCTTTTACAGTATTTAACCAATGCTGAGCTCAAAAGTGTTCGACAAAAACCTGTGTTCTTCAAGCAGCCTTGGCACAACCAGGCTGTTGTACGCCACAGTAAGTTGGTCACTCAAGCATCCGCTACTGTGGCAGGTTTTGAAAGAAGAGATGGCCTTATACAACGAATGATCAATTCACGATTTCTCATGAAAAAAATTGAGGTAAAAAAGCAATTTGTATAATTCTTTTGAGCTTGTACGTTGCAATCTCTATTCAGTAAAATGACCACAAATTTACGTTTTGGGTGAATAACTTTTTTCCTAAGCGAAATAGCACGAAATGTTCTCTTAAAGACTTAGTAATTCTGCTTCGTTTAACACCAACATCAGCTTTCTACGACATGTACTTACGAAGTTATTGGAGTTTTCACGATTTTTTCTTATTTCTGACCACTAGGTGTCGGTTGCTGGTACTTTTCATTTGGCAACAGCCAAAATTGGTTTGAAATTAAGTTTTACCGTATTTGACAATGATCTAGGAGGGCCCTTTTTTCGATTTCAAAATTTTTTTCATTTTCGACCCACCCTAGTGTATAGGTCTAACAGCAGTGCTGTTTGTAAGTGACTGCATGATCGAGTTTACTACAATATCAGTCAATCACAGTACGAGGTTGCATGCAGTTACGAGAATAACAATAATCCAAAGCACTTCAGTCGATTTTAGTTTTGATGACATCATGCATCTACGAATCGATGCCGTTGCAGTGGATCTCTATCTGGGCCGTCTGGCTGGTGCATTTATCCTATCAAGAATCAAAACTTTCATTTAGTATCACCAACAAAGCTTCTATGTGCTACAACTATGTGAACGACACTGTTGTGACTGGCAATGACGCTCTTCCTTTGATGTTTTGGTCAAAAAATAACTGAATTTTTTGCTTCTGTGTGTACCTTAACCCTACTTTCACTGGTCATTATTTTTATTTGAGTTCTTTTTCCCCCAAAGAAACAGAAAACTATTTCAACCCTCACCCATCTTGCAAAGAAACAGAAAACATATTTCAACCCTCACCCATCTTGCCTTGATGATTTGTTCCAGGAAAAGCTGCAAACAGAACTGGACAAGGTTTTCGCCAGACTATTGGATAATGGCTACCCCAAGTATATCATCGAAACGTTTGTAGCCAAAAGACTGAGGCAGTTTTCTCAGCCAATTAAATTATCTGGCCCTGAAAAATGCCCAGTTTATTTATCTTGTTCCGTGATTAGGTCCTATTTTGAAAAGGTTTTAAAAACAAAAGAAAGCCATCGTCAGTGCTCGCTTTTTTGTCATGAAACCATGTGTTAATTTTAAGACCAATGAACTGCTTCCTTCTGCATAGAAAGATGTGCTACCCTTCGATAAACAAAGTAAGAGTTTACGAATTTAATTTCCACGGTGATAGTCGGTATGTGGGTCGTATCTCTCAAACACTGCAGGACAGAATTAAAAAACTTGATCTAATATATTAGAAAAGGAGGCTCCAACCATAAACACACTCTGCCACCTTATGCTTGTAAGTCCGCTACCCAAGCCATGGAATGTGACTCAGCAATTGGATTCCATTTATTGCAAAACTTTTTATGTGCTAAGCATTTTCAGAAAGGTAGATTCGGTATCCTAGCCTGTGGTCACTCTAGCTTCAACCTTTCCATGCTAGAAGCTACTGATATCAAAACATCTAATCTAGACATGTGCAGGCAAAAAGAGTTTGTCTACAGTTAAAGATCAGACGATGACGCTGATTGATTGGTTGGCTCAGCCAATCAGCATTTTCTGCTCATTGTTTCATTTTTCTCTACCTTTCTCTTGCATATTGTTGCATTTCTAGCACTGTTAAATCTTTATCCTGTTTTTTTTATACATATTAAGTAATGTGCTTTAATGCCTGCATCACATTTGGTGGTGCGTGATTTTCTGGAGTAATTAAGTTGTTAACAACTTTCACTTCACTGAGCTCACAATCAAATGAGTGACCTTCACTGCCATCAAATTTGCATGTTTTGGTGCAGTGAAAGTTTCGCTTGTGAAATGCCTGCTGTTTTCAATTACAGACTAGGCTGTTATATACTGTTTGCATTGATTCTAGGCATTCTTGCTAAAACATTTTTCCAGTGATCCTAGCATGACGTATGGGTTAAGTAAACAAAGCCGTAGCTAATACGATGCAGGAACTTAAAAGTGCTAAATATCATTTGGCGGATTCTGCTTCTTTTGTGGGTTATATTCTATTGCACCATAACGTAATAGTGTTGGTAGTTGTGATGCTTCTGTTGTCTTTTTTTCTGACCGTCGTTTTTATCCTTTTTTAGAACTTTTGTGCTTCCGACCTGGGTGTTGCATTGTTGCAACCATGTGTACTCTTGTTTTTTCAACTTCTTTTCTATTTCATGTCATAACGTTATTCATTTTGTTGTCTCTTCTCTTTTCTTGTACCCCTGTTATGTTTCCCTAATCTTATTGTGTTCTTTATCGTGTTGATAGTGTATAAAAGACACTGCTGGTAAATTTTTTTGGCCATGTCTCCAACTACTAACAAAATCTTGCATCATCTGGTGATCTTATAACTGCTTGTGTTGGTCATTGTATCTGATATTCAAACCTAGTCGTCTCACATTAAAAGTTTTCCAGAGCTTAGCATCTGTTTTAGTAAAAATTGGCTGTGCCAAATGCATCATAACTGAGCAGCTGTCGATAGTCCTTCTATGCTGCCGCTTTTACTCCAAAAAAAAAAAAAAAGCATCAGACGTTTTGACATTTTTTTCTCTCAATCGGTAAAAGGAGAAGCAGCCACACTCTCACGTAGTGACCGCTTTACAATTTCATCTGCTTCTGCATCATACAATAACTTAAAATGGCATCATTTGACTGTTTGGGCAGCTTCGTCGAATTCATATTCTGGTTCACCACACATTTCTGTGAGCTAGTTATTGCGTATGCATTTCACTGCATGAACCTAATCATACCACAAAAACATTTTGGATTCAGGCTGCCACAGGTCTTGGCATCGTAACTCCAAAACATTATGGTTAATTCTGTGCCCATCGACAACCAAAGCCTTAACTTTGCCATTTATGTTGCTTGATAGTCTCTTTTTCTGGGTAAATTTTGCTAAGCAAGAATGCTGAAAAAGTTTTCAAAGTGCTGATCATCGATCTCTTTGTTCAGTAGCGTTTTCTGTTTTCAGATGAAGTTTTTGTCACTTTGGAAGAATCAAAACTAAAAGCTTCCTGGCTCAGATCTTTTTTAATTTTAAAGAGGAAGTGGGGAATTTCAAGCTTAAGTTTGTTTAGATTGAATTCTAATCTCGTCATCAAACGTATATGACATCACGTCTTCAAACTGAATGATGAACCTGACAGAATAAGATTTAGGTTGAACTTAATGTCAACAAATTTTCGAGTATTTCTTTTTTGCTTAAATTAAGACATAAAAACATGTTCAAAAAAACTATTGGATCGATTTAAACAAAGTTATGAACTAAACAGAGTTTCAATCAGAAAATTATGAAACTGGTGCGGCATGATGCCCTCATGCAACTGACCAAAGAAAAATGGCTCCAGCAACTTATAAACAAAGAGGATGACGCAAAAAAAGATAAGCGATTAAAGAGTTTGTCAAATAAGGAAGTATACGAGAAACAACAATGAGGTGCCAGGCGAATCAACAAGAATGATGACCCAATCAACACTTACCAAAGGGAAGCAACAAGAATTATAACCCAATCAACGCCTAGAAAAAACTTAAAAATTCTGGAGACCATTGGGTTAAGAAACATCATGAACAAACCCTTACAGTATAGGGTTTCTATTACAATATGATAGGCCTACTTAGCATATTGAGCCTGTGAAAGGTGGAGCTTGACGAAATGGAACTAAACCAGTTTTAAACAACACAATCTGAAACTCTGAAACACAAATCAAAGTTAGAACAGTACAAACATGGTAAATGGAAGATGGAAGTATCACGTCGAAAATATAAAGTAAAGGCCAGAAAGTTAAACATAAGCCTCCAAAAGAAATACAAACCTCACATCTTGCACAAAGCATTTACGATTTGTAAGCATTAATTCAATCGTTCTTACCACTTCAAGTCGATCAGGAAAACCTTTGTAATTCGAGCACTTGACCACCAATTCCTTGCCGCATTGGACCTTCAAAAGAACAAGGTCACCTACAGAAATGTTTGAATTTAAACTTGTCCATATACATCGCTTCTGAAGAAGCTGCAGATAAAACAAATGCCAAGCTTACCAAACAGGGTCAGCCAAAAGCTGAGACGTTTTCCAAGAGTTCTGAAAACCACGATTGTGAACGAACTCTCCTAAAGCCAAAGACAGCTCCAAATACACTAGAATGAACAAACTTTCTTAAAGCCTTCGAAGATAAACACGGGAAATCTTTTGGGTCGTCTGGCAGAGGTGTCAAAGAGCAACAATTTAAGGTTCCTTCAACCTCCTTTACGTAAGCCACAAATTCTTTGTCGTTTAAGAATCTGAAACAATTGTCGTTACTGGTAAAAACAAGGCTAAACCTTCTTTGTCAAAGTGCTCGATGACTATCAGTAGCTAGAGCTTATATTATGGGGTAAAATCAATACGTATGAAAAACTGCTACAGCCTGTTTTGCCGTTGTCAGCTCTTCAGGTGGTATAAGTTTATCTAAACATGAATATAAAATATACACCTGTAGTAAAACTAATCTAGATGCAGTAACGGTATTGACAACTATGGAAAATCTGGTGTAAAACACTGGGGAATTCTGTCGGCTGTACAACTGAGATACCGTGTCGGAGCAAAGTGAAGTTGCAATTAACGAAGACGAATTTCCCCATGACTTCACTGGAAATTCGTCCTTGTTAACTGCAACAACAAGGTTGTAATGTTCATTTTGACTGTTGATCAAGTCCAAAGCAGAAGCCACGTCAACCCAGTAAAGGATACAATGGGCTTCTGAGTGAAGCTCATTGATTTCTGAACAAGACGAACTGATAATGAACAAGAAGCTATCAACTCAAGCTTAGGAATGGATAGCTTAGGAAAGGTTAAAGTCTCCTTTTGCGGAGTTATTTTTTATTAATCAACAACGAAGCTCACTCTTTCACAGTCATTGTAAACAACATGATAAAACACAACTAACTGACAAGTAAGCTTCAGAAGAAACGTCCGACATTGCATGAATTTCAACACTTTTACAATTAGTAAACGGAATAAATAAAACATTTGTCCCAGCTCACAGAATTAATGTTATCAGCGTATTTCAGCCAATTCACCCATATTCGGCTTTGGTCTGGTGGAATTTCGTCATCCCACTGTAACTTCAACTTCCACAAGGACCATGTTAGAATTTCTGGCAGCAAAAACAATGGTTGAATTAGTCCAATGGGATCAGAAATTTGTAAAAGAGTCACCGAAATTCCACTGCGAGTGATTGCATTAACTAATAAGTTTTTGGAAAGGAAAATAGAATCTGTGATTGGATTCCATTAAATGCCCAATGTCTTTTGCGTTTTATCATGTCCCTTTTTCAAATTTAGTTCTTTCGCTGACAAGGAAGCATCACCAGGCGGTATCACCTCACGAACTTTGGAACAGTTTGTGCAAAATTTAGTGAGGTAAAAACCTCCAGCATGAAGCAATGCTCAGACTTCAAAATAGAGATCTAAAAGTTTGGAAAAAGAAACACTAGTAAAAAAGTCTTCAGCGTAAAACAATGACAAAAGCCAACTCTACTGTTTTAGGCAAAGCGCCAATTTCATTGACAGTAATCGTGGCCTGAAGACAAAATTGAGTGCCTTACTGTGAACAAAGCAACCCAAAAGCTAAGCAAATCATTTGACAACGTATTATCTCTTCCCCTAGAGCGGTGATTCTCAACTAGTGGGCCATGGAAACATTTTGAGTTGGGCCACAGAGCTTTTTAAAAAGTGCTAGATTTATTGAAAAATTCTGTTTCATTTGTGCCACTATAGTTAATTTTACACTTTTTTGTTTGTTAGTAGTTCTGACGGTAGAAGCAATGACGCTGCTGTTCTTTTGCTGCAGGGTGGTAATTTTCATTCCAATTGTTCAATTAATAGTGTGTAGTTTCATGGAAAGATTGTGAAACCAATCTAGGCGATTGTCGTAAGAGAATTTCTTGTTGTGTTGGTAGCTTGATGCAATCAATGCCTTCTATTGCGTCATTAATGGACTTTGATTTTAAGCTGCTACAACGGTGTGGTGCTTGAAACAAGCCACTTGGCTCCCTAAGGTGGAATTTGCAAGTGGAAGGGATGAGCAAGGATGGATCCACAGGACGGATGTGGGGGATGCATCCCCCCACCAGCCATTTTCAACAAAGCTTTGGATGAATAAAATTTTGCCATAATTTTGAACCTCTTCATAACAATATGCCTGAGCCGCCTTAGGCACGCATAATCAAAACTGCCAACAAAATGCATCATATTTGGTAAAGCACTCAAAAATAGGGACCAAAACTATAAACAAAATCTGTATGAAAATGTTCAAAAAGCACTAAAATTACTGCATGTAAATTTTCAAAAAGTTTCCGGAGGAGCATGCCCCCTGACCCCCCTAGAGTGGTGTTTGCTACTTAAGTTGCTTGAAATTAACTCTGCCGAAAAAAAACACGCTTGAAAAAGTGACGAAACTTCATGCCCCCTCCGTGAAAAAATTTCTGAATACGATCCTGACATGAAGCATTTTAAAAAGGCTTATTTCCGCCCGTTTTCGGGTTTAAATGTCTTAATGTCTTTGCATTTAGTTAGCATTCAGCCTAATTCAAAATTACATCCGCCCCCCCACCAAAACTTTCTGGATTCGCTCCTGGGGATAAATACTCGTTTAGGAAGAATAAAAAGTTAATGGGCCACAGAACTTTTGTGCCATAAAAAATGGGCCACGAAAGAAAAAAGGTTGAGAACCACTGCCCTAGAGAATGGTTTCAAAACCACAAAAAACGCAAGAAATCCTGAAAAGGTAACAAGGCAAAACATTGATGACACGTTTTCTTAATGTTTCCCACAAGGGCAAAACGGTAAAATCAAAATCGAAGAAACATACCAAGCCAGGAATTAGTCAAGGTAGGACCCTTTGATAACAATTTATATAAGCTGATTTTCCCAAACTCAGCATTGCAGTCGAAAATGACGTGATCTCGCTGCTGTGAATATGTGATGATTTAAGTGCTACACGTGGCCCACAGTCCAGGAATTTGGCTTTTTTTCTGAAACTACTGCATTTTCATCTGAAAACAGTTTTTTCATGAGATGAATGTATGACGAAAGATGTTTTGGTTGCCATAGTAGAGAACGAGCCAAAGACAACAACTGCTTTTTGGCTGATTCGATATTATTAGGCATGTTAACTTCATCGCACTTAAGGGGGAGCGCCAGCACATGTGCTTTCCAATGCGAGTCAGAGATCTTACATAAATAAAAATCGCTTTTTTATCATTTACTGACATCGCAACCCTTTCATCATGACAATTAAAGTCAAAATGCTTTTACCATCAGTACAGCAGTCATAACAAATTCAGTTGCAGTGATACCTTTCAATCGAAAAAAATTGGCATTGTGTTGCAACAGCAACGACTCTTTGCTGCCAGAATCAAACATAGCAAGTATTTCTTTTTCGTCACTGCAATCACCAAAATAGCCAGCACGTGCAATGGAACACCAACGTTGTTATTGAAGCAATTTGGACGTAAACTTACCTCGTTGACAGAACCACTCAAACTTTTATCAGAGGCAGTCGAATTCTCAGCAGAACACATGCACAAAACGAGATGATGCTGTTTCTTGCATTCTGGTTTCTTCAGTGCGAATTAAACTGTACATTTCGATTGGTTGTGATAATCTTGTAAACAAGCAAGGCATAATTTTTTGTTAGAAGCAAACTTTCGTAGATCCTTAAAGGAAGCTTAAATGAAACTGTAACAAAAGTAAGCACGATGACCAGTTTTGGCACAATGCAAACATTTCCTAACATTATCACTACGGGTAGACGATAATTTAACTACTGGTTTAGGCTCATTCTTAGTGTCAAACGAGCGTGACCACAGTATTGTTACAAGTTTTATTTGACTTGCCTAGAGAAGATTCAAAATAAGAACGCCTGTTAGCACTCGCCTTGTCCAATCACTCGATCGAGTTGTGAATGCGATTTCGAACTAAATCAGAGTTCAAAATCAAGAGTCGCCTCTTGGCAAAACTAATCAGCTCAGCAAGCCAGCGGTCTTTGCAGTCCAAAATATTACTATTAGCAAGCTGATTCAAAAACAAATCACTTAAACAAAAATATGAATGATCAATTATCATAGAAATGAAATTGTATATGTCGCATGTGACAAGTTCAGCCGATCACAAGTTCAGTTGGGAGGTCAAGTGGCACAAGTCATCAAATTTTTTTTGGAGTGAGCGTATGTGAATGTGCAACGCAAAAAGTTTGTTGATTAAAGGGTCAAAAGAGGATATCGAATCACAGTCATAATAATCACAGTGCTTAATTTTTTGGGTCAAGACATTGAACACATCATCAGCAACATTGCTGATTGAGTCAAATCTTGAAGAACCAGACTAATAGGTGCATACTTCACGTTCCTTATAGGCCATGCACAAATAGTAAAAATATCCAAACAAAATTAACAGCCTGCAAGAAAAAATCAAATGAAAATAAATACTGCATGATGTTAACAACACACCTTAATAATAGTAAGACTAACGATAATAGCAATGATCTACAGTGTATAGCTTAGAGAAGCATGTTTGCAATATTGGTAAGATAACACTGCGAAGACGACGTTGATAAGGTTTGAAACACGATTATAACTTTGGCACTTACAGGGAAAGAAGGTATTAACAATCGAGTAACAAAAAATAGTAGCTTGCAACAAGGGAAACAATATGAGCTGTTGTCATGAAACACAACACATTGCATTTAACCGTATTACATACAGTACGTGAGTTGTCACTATACTTAGGTTATTAGTGTGTTGAATTAACCTTGATTCCATCAATGAACAAGGAATACTCACCTTGTTACAGCCCAAGAGGTTTTCTGCTTCTTGTGTCTGGCCTCTTTAAACAAAAGCATCAGCGCCTTTTTTTGATCGTAAAAAGTTTAGGTAAGTGTTCAGTCACAGAAATCGCCTTTAAGTCTCTATTTTCAGAGATGCGGTTAGCGTCATATCTCTTTGAATGTTTTAGGTGAGTGAACAACCAGTGTTTGTCGTAGCTATTACATAGTTTTATGATGATAGGGCAATTAATTTTTCCTTCCTGATTGAAAAGCGCTCTTTGTGGTAAGCGGTGTATATCTACCAGAGGTAATGCAGCTGGGTTTCAATTTTCAAACCGTCTTTTAAAAACTCTTTAAACAGATTAAGCGTAGTATCTCTGGTCTTCCATGCAATGTTTGGATCTTCTGTGACGCCGTGAATTGAGATAAGTTTTTACTGCAGCCTTCACTCTGTGGTTTTTCTTTTACAGTCTTTTGCAGTCACTGGTAAATCATCTTTTTAAAATTCATTCACATGATCATTAAGGTTTCTTTTATTTTAGATCAACTCCAGGTAAAGTTTTTGTTCTTCGCATTGACCAACAGAGTCGATGAAATTTTTTGTTCCATTTGTAACAAAATGACTGTGTTTGAGCAGTAGCAGAAGTACGATCAACCAATTGTGTCTCAATTTTGTCAATTTTTGTGTTTTGTTTTTCACCTAAATTAATAAGTGGCCTGCATTTTGAACAGTGCCATTTTAAGACACCATATGCTGAAATATCAACACTTTTCTCGAGAAAATTATACACTTGTAAAGGAAGTTTAACACATTTTATGTGATGCCACAAATCACAAACTTGTGTGACAGCAGATACTACGATTGGAATCTTTAACAAGTTTTGTGCAAGACAGTCTGAACTTGTACCCCTTGGAGCAGATTCGTAAAACTTTAACTATTATAGTGATAACACTATAACTTATTCAAATACTAATGTAAACCTTATTTAAATAGACAGGAGTACCTTACTCAAATAGAAGGTACCAGTAGTGCAGACTACTGATTATCCTATGCACTCATACAGCCGAAAAATACTTATTCAAATGTAGTTAGAAAGCCATTACGAAAACCTTCTAGCATTATACAATGAATCTGCTTTGGCTGGCTTCCCACCTAGAGTTTTACCTATTAAAAGTGAACAAGAACAGCATGAGACTAGTACAGGCCTACCTGTAGGCTACACTAGGCCAGGTCTTATAAACTTGATACCAGACAAATACCGATACTTTGAATTAACTACTCTAGGCCTAATTTTGAAATTAACCTTTTTGATTGTACTTGCACCCAATTTCACAGCATTGTTATTGTCATGAGGGCTTAAACTGTTACAATACAGTAGTTTAGCTTAGCTATACCATGTAAGACTTCAATTGCTTACATGTACAGAACTTGAGAAAAGCCACATGTGATAGACTAGGCAGCTCTGACAGCTGAGGTGATTGACTAGATTAAAATATTCTACAGATCAACCCACGTAACCTGGTTTTTTCACTCATTAACTAAGCCTAACTACCAGTAACTCGTAAAAATTTCTACATAACCATCTTATCAGCTTATACTTGCATGTTTCCAGTGTACCATGACAAAACACTTTACCAGTGGTGGGCAGTAACTAGTTACTTTTGTAATTAGTTATTTTTGTAACTAGTTAGTGGGCAGTAACTAGTTACTTTTGTAACTAGTTATTTTTGTAACTAGTTACCACTTTAGAACCTTAAAAGTTACAGTCTTCATCCGCTAAAAAAACGGAAAAAAATATTTAATTTTACTCCATTCGTATTAATGAGCTTGGTTCTTAAGCGAGCCCACTAAAACTGAGGCCGATTTGAAAAGAAAAATAATGAATGTACTAGACAATGCAACTGACAATGCTCTACATTCATCGACAAGTAGTGACACAGACAACGACCGAGATGCAAGCTCAAGTGACATTTTTTTTGGCTGTTTGTTTGTACAATCCAAGCGATGAAAATCTAGCAGTGTCGATAAAGTGGTGGAGTTTCTTTTCGCCCCGCCCTCACAACAGGCCTGCAGCCAAAAAAAAATGCTAAGGGGGGCAAACTTTTTTTGCAAGGGAAGAACTACATCTACTCTGTTCCAGATGCTTACTCTTCCATCGCGCTTTTTTAAACCAGTTTGAAAAGGAAAGAGTTAGAGTAGCAAAGTACTTTACAACCTAACAGAAAGATTTCACGGCGTATCGCTTTGTTGAAGGCTATTATGCTTATAAATTATTAAAAATTGCATGTAATGCTATAAAATGACAAGCAAAGTTTTAGTGCATATGCAATAGATAGCGCATCATCGGCTTGCGAGTTTGACAGTTTCATTTTAGCAAAATTTAATGTGTTGCACCAGAGCCGATTAGATGTAGCAAATTTTTGCTTTGCAAAGCAAAACATGCACCGGCACTCTAGTTGGTTTAGTAAATCGCGGGAGGAACAATTGTATTTATCCTTCGGACAGGCATGTAGTTTTGGCCTGGAAGGAGTGTCTTCTTGCAGATCATCTGGTAAACGATCCTGATGTCTTTGTTAAGAAAAAATTGATGTCGCTGAGGTCGAGCTGCTGTTCGGTGTGCTTTGTGATGACAAAGGAAAGCACAAAGCCACGTTGGAGAAAGGTCATGCAGAGGAAGGAATTCTGGTGACAAACTTGTAAATTTGGTTATCCAATCCAGCAGTAATCCTAGAAAATAGACCTCGCCCTGCAAGGTTATGGCTAGGAGCGAAAGTTTTACCATGTTGGATTATGACATCATGGGTAAAAACTGAAGTAAACTTTTTTCTTGCTCAAAACGGACGTTGATAAAAATTATACCAAACCGATCGGTAAAAATTTGATTAAACTTTGACGCATTGCTGCGAAATTTCCGGGAAGTCGAAGTCCGCACACTTTGCTGTTATTTACCAAGAAAGTAGGGTTTTTCAAACCGCAGAAGCACTGGTAACAGTGATTAGTATCTACCCGTATAAGTCCTTTTTTTCATATCTTCATTGTGCCCAAGTTTTTTATTAAAAAACAACAACGGAGAACAGCAATGAAGCACCCACGTAGGACAATGCCAACATAAACAGAAGTAGCATAATTATGCAGCAACGGTAAAGAGCATCAAACTCTTAACCTAATGACCTAGAACCAAATGCTTTATTGCTACGCCACACAGAATCCACTTTTTCATCTACAATAGTTACTGTCACTCGCAAACAAGAGTGCAATGCAACACAAATTGCTTTTATCACGCATTTAGCAGATATTTACCAATTTTTGCTGAATTTACTACACAATGAACACCAATATATGAACGTATAAATAGCTGATTTTCTTTTGGGGGGCAAAAAATTTTCCAGGGGGGTTCTCGCGTTTCCCCCTGGCTGCAGGCCCGCCTCACAAACTGTTGATCCAAAAAAGTTTTATGTGATAAGATTGAAGAACTTATGGAGATTTTGATTCATTACAATACCACTCTTCTAGTGCTGCAGTTGAATGACTTTTTAGCATTGGAAAAGACATTTTAAAGTCGAAGTGCTATGGGCTTAAAGCTAATCCCTTTGAAATGTTAGCGTTTTTGGAAGGCAATTAATTTTTATTACTGCAGCGTTTATCGTATCAAAATCGTACTTTTGTTTGGTTTTAATGCAAAGATGAATGACTCTGGTTTGAATACACACCAAGGAGCTCTAAAGAATTGATAATTGAACTGGTTTACAGCTAAAGTGTTCAGTGAAAACAAATATCAAGTTCTGTTTCGGCACTTTTTATCTGCTAAGGTTTTGTAAGGCCAAAGATACAATTTATTTTATGCGACTGGTTTGTATCCTCATTCCAGCTTGTTCAACTACTGCGTCATTTTCATTTTTGCGTTATATTGTAGCGGGAGTCGAACGAAACCATTTGTAACTCTGATAATTCGTTGCAGTTAGCGCATGTTGTTTGCCTTTGATTGTCTCGTGAAGTGGAAATTCAACGTAATTGCGCTGATTGTATGTTGATTTGCTAATCGTTTTGGCAAATTTGTTTTCTCGTTACCTCATTTGGAAATTGTCTGTCTATTTATACCTGTGTATTTGTTGCTGAGATTGGACAGCAGTCCACGCCTTGGAGCTTGCGTTGGACGTTTAATTTGATTTGACCAGGCCCATGTTTTTGCTTCCTTGAATTATTTGTTATTTAAATTGTTAAAGTTAAGAATCAATATATACATTACGGTGGGTAAATTCTATTGTTGGCTAAGAAGGCGAAGAACAACGTAGCTAAGTTAATCCCAGTGTAATTTTTCCTGCATTGAAATGGTGACCTTGGCGTGATTTTGAAAAAAGTCTTGGTCTAGAGAACATGATACTGGCAGTTAGAGTTCTTTAAGCAGGTAGCCCCCAATCGTCTGAATAGACAACTGATTGAGAGACATTTAAACGGGTTTACTGCAGGCGTTAAATGTTCTGTGAATACTGATTGTTAGCAACTTTCAAGTTATAGTGTTACAAATAACAATCGTTGAGTGGGTACATTTATGATATTTGGTAGTGATACTGGATTAAATTGGCTGATTGGCACTAGCAGTTCTTATTATATCTTACCTAAAAGTTTGTTGCATCTAGTTGGTAAAAACCGAGTCGGTGATCGAACTAGTAGTGTGCGTCTAATCAGTGTTACGGGCTCAAAATAAAGACCTACGATTCTACTGGCCTGAGCATATCTTTAGGTACAAGTAAACAGTATTTTTGGATCTTTGTTGTTGCAGATGTTGATGTTCCCGTAGTAGGATTTGATTTCTTGGCTCGTAGTCGTGTGAGATTGAATCCATCTAAAGGTGTTTTGGCTTTCAATCCAGTGGTTTGTTCTGCTGGGGATAGTGAATTGAACTGTGACTCTGGTACAGTGGATTTTGATCCTAAAATCGCAATGTCGAGTTTTGTTACCTCCGCCATGAATTTCCTGATGTTTTTGGTGAAGAGTCTTATCGTAAACCTGCAAAGCACATTTTGTATTATATTGATACTCTTGGACCTCGGGTCGCTTGTCGTCTTTGCAGGCTCAGTCCTGAACAGCTTGAAATAATGCGTGGCCAGTTAAAACAATTGAGTGATTTGCACATTATTTGACCCAGTAATAGTTGTTGGGTTATTCCAGCTTACCTTGTTTCAAAGTAGGATGGTACTTACAGTTTGGTTGGGGGTTACCGCGTGTTGAATAAAAACGCTGTGGTGAATAAGTACTCAATTCCGTATTTGTATGATTTCGTGAACGCATGCAAGGTTCTGTAATCTTCAGTTCCATAGATTTGTTGCGTAGTTTTCATCAGGTACCTATTGGTCCCCGAAGACATTTGTAAAGCTGCTATTGCTATCCCTCTTGGAAATTAACGAATTTTTGAGAATGAGTATGGTACTCGGAAATGCTTCCCGGATGTTTCAGAGATTTCTGTATAATGTGCTTGAGGATAATTTGCCTTTCTGCTCTGTTTTCATAGACGATATAATTGTGTTTAGCACGAGCGAGCTAGAACATAAAGATCAAGTGCTGTTTTTCGTAAATAGTGTGAAAATGGTTTAATTGTCAATCTTAGGAAGTGCAACTTTGGCGAGTCAGAAATAAAATACTTGGGTCATTTGGTTTCTGTCGAAGGCATCGCACCATTGCTGTCTAAAGTCGAAGCCATTAGTAATTTTCCCTTGCCTAAAAATGTGTGAGACTTGCAAAGGTTTTTGGGCTTGTTAAATTTCTATAGAAAATTTGTGCCTAAATGTGTCGAAGTTCTCGAGCCTGTTGATAGTCTTCTCAAGGGTAACCATTCAAAAATGCAGGTTCTGACTTGGGATAGTAAGCAAATTGCAGCTTTCAATGATGCAAAAACCATTTTGTGTAATACCGTGCTTTTGGCCTATCCTATTCATTGCAGAGAAGTCTTTAATGACAGATGCTTCTGACGCAGCTTGTGATGCCAATTTGTAACAAGTACAAAATGTAGTCGTAAAACTTTTGTCTGATTTTTCAACGTCGTTTAGTCCTGTGCAGAAGTGTTATTCTACGTATGATCAAGAATTGCTTGCAGTGTACAAGGCTATTAGATATTTTTTTTACTTTCTTGAGGGTCGAGAATTTGTGGTGTATACTGATCATAAACCTCTGGTTGCTGCATTTAAGAGGTCAAAAATATCTCTGCAATAGGCAGGCACATCAAATGGCAATCATTGCTGAATACAACTCTAACTTGCATTATATCCAGGGAGATGATAATATAGTTGCTGATTGCTTTTCCAGACCTTCTGCAGCTGCGGTGTTTAAATATTACGAGGCCGTTGATATGATTTAGATTGCTAAAGTACAGACTGAAGACGCTAATCTCTAAGATTTTACATGTAATCAAAACTTGTTGCAAATTGAGAGTTGCTTCATCCCAAATCTGATCTAACTGTGGTAGTTGATGTTTCTCTAGGAAATTTTAGAATAATAGGGCCAAAGTTTATGCATAAAGCTGTGTTCTTAGAAATTCATAGTTTGCCTAAATGTGCCGAAGTTCTCGAGCCTGTTGATAGTCTACTCAAGGGTAACTGCTCAAAAATCTTGTAACCGTTCAATTAAGCTACACGACGCATGATTTGTGATTGTATCCAAGTCTGATGGCCGATTTACTCACAGGTGGTTTGCATTTACCTCTGTCACTGGGTTATAATTATATTTTGATCGCAGTTGATTGCTTTAGTCGCTAGCCAGGAACCATTCCTTTGTGCCTTTCTTTTGCATTGGGTCTCCCGTTTTGGAGTGCCAATATGTATCGTATCTGATCGTGGTTTGCAGTTCTATTCTGTCGTTTGGAAATGTGCATATTTTTAAAAATGCAGCTCAAGCACACCACTGCTTATCACCCTACTGGCACTGGATTAAGTAAGTGATTCAATCGATCTCTCAAAACTGCTTTGAGAACGCAAAAGAGTGTATTAGTGATTGGTACTGTGATCTGATAGGATTGCGTTTGACTTTGAAGGATGACCTTAAATGTTCAGTTGCGGAGCTGGTTTATGGCACTCAGTAGCGAATGCCTGGTGCATTTTTTGATACTGAATCTGTTGATCATTCTGATCTTGATTTACTTTCTCATCATGCCTGTAAGCTTTCAAGATTCATGGGTAAAACAACTTATCCTCTAAATCGAAAAACTTACCTCGATTCGTACTTAACTACTTGCACACATGTTTATGTCAGAGTAGATGCTGTGCGTTCCCCACTTACCAGACCTTGTGTTGGCCCCTATCGTGTGATGCATCACAGTGATAAGTTCTTTACACTACAATTTCCAGACAAGTTTGACACAGTTTCCATCGATCGCCTCTAGCCAGCAGTCGAGCACAATGTGCATGAATCTGATTATGACGGCTGTGATGACCTCGTGAACATTGCTGAATCTGGTTCTGATTGTAGTCAAGATGATATCTTACCTTTGGCTGACGAGTCCTCTACATCGTTAACCCAACAACTTGATCACTTGCCTGCTGAGCAATTTCGCAGTCAACGGGTTAGACGCGCAGCAAAGCCTGTGCGTTTTCAAGATTAGCAGTTTTTTTTGGCAGTAGTGTCCGGGGGTCGTTTCATTGCTCTCAGTGCTATTAAGTAAACCATTTATTAACGTTGTTTTGTTTATTTATTGGATACAATGTATGTACTCCGCGAACTATTTGTTGTTTTTTTAGTCAATTTCTTGGATTGCTGACTACCGTACTACCAAACCTCTCGTTTCTTCTGCTGGATTGCTCAAGTCATTGGAAGATGTGAATTATTCGCCTGTCAGAACATGCTGATGATTAAGAATGAAGACGTAAGGGAGTGACAAGAGTTCAGACCAAGTCAACTTAAAAAGTCATGTAAACATGGCGAGTCACTATATTCGATCCGACGAATGATTTTGATCCGATATTGATGGATTGGTTTCACAAAGGGGGGGTGCGGTTAGAACAGTCCATCTGAGTGCGTTACTTTTGCATGATTGCTGTGTTTGTAGGTTTATTTGTTGCATTTTGCGCTTCTGTATCGTGTTCGATTCCTCGCACAGCATTTTCTCTGCGATTCAGTTCTCTAGCCCTGATTTTGGGGGCGGATTGGTGTTGGAGGAGTCGAACACGACCATTTGTAACTCTGATAATTTACTGCAATCAGCTGGTGTTGTTTACCTTTGATTGTCTCGTGAAGTGGAAATTTGAAGTAATTGCTCTGATTGTTGATTTGCTAAGCGTTTTGGCAAGTTTGTTTCCTCGTTACCTTATTAGGAAATTGTCTGTCTATTTATATATTCGTTGCTGAGATTGGACAGCAGCCCACGCCTTAGAGTTTGCGTTGGACGTTTCATATAATTTGATCGGGCCCGTGTTTTTGCTTCTTTGAATTGTTTGTTATTTAAATTTGTTAAAGTTAAGAATCAATACATCTATTACAGTCGGTGAATTCTATTGTTGGCTAAGAAGGCGAAGAACAACGTAGCTAAGTTAATCTCAGTGTAATTTTTCCTGTAAATTAAACTGGGTTTGGGATGAAGGGGTTCGAAGTCCAAAATCTTCTCCACTACCGCATGGATTTCAATAAAATTTGCAAAAATTCTTTATCAATGCATTGCACAAAGAAATAAAAAACAGCTTTTGACATTTTTCGGGGCACTTGACCTTTAAATCTTTTGCTCGTCAATAGAGAACGAGCGGGGCAACAATTTTGGTTGTAGCTCTGACCAGGGCCAGGGAATTGTACCCGCCCTGGGCAGGGTTTGCGCATTGCCTTATATTGGTACTGGAATAACATAGCTTAGTACTTTTTTTGATGTCACACTAATGCTCTTTCATCATTGTACACGCTTTTCATTGAACTTTTCATTTGTGCATGGCGAACCTCAAAAATGCTTTAAGCAGTTCTTTATTTTTACTCACCAACGCATTTTTTGTAAAAAATAAAAACATTTTCTTGTGAAAATTAAGATATGACTTTTGTATCGATTGGATAAGACGACCTCAATTTTAAATGTGGATTTTTGCACTTTGAGGGTTGTCTTATATGCTGGAAAATGCGATAAATGAATTTGAAATCCAACCCCAGTTCTGGCCAATTTTTATGACCCACCCGGCTTGGGCCTGACTGGGCCAAAAGTGGCATACCCGGCTGGGATTACGGCCAGGGCTGGTCTATCCTTACTTGTCAAACCACTTCATGAAATGAAACCAGCCACACCAAGAAAGTTATTGGAATTTTCTAAATCAGAATTAATATTGTCAGAATAGCATACCACTATGCTAATAAGTAACGGTGCCATTTCCTTAATTAGTAATCATTTTCCCCTAATCAGTAATAATCATACTCAAGTTCGCTTGTTGTAGTGATGGGAAAGGCATTTGTTTCTTGGGATTTTCCGTCTTGATTTGGTTGAGGGTTTAAGCAGTGGCTGCAGCACCTAATCATGGACTGTGCAAGTGTGTAGATTACTGTCAATTTTGCTAGCCAATTGATAATTAGTTACCCAGAGTGGACGACGAGGTCGTATGACAGTTCCCGACCCCAGCACCTAATCAAGCTCGCTAAAGTGCCATAGTCACTTTCACTTTGCTAAAGTGCCATAGTCACTAGCACCTAATCAAGCTTGGGAAAGTGCCATAGTCACTTTTTTGGGTTGGTGGGATAAATATGTGGCTAAAAAACCTTTAATGGAAACGTTTGTAGATCTTAATTGCAGAAGCTTGTTAAGATTTGTTTTAAACTTATTTTGTGCAGGTTCATGTGTGGCAATCCTTGAATGAAACTAAATTGAGAGATGACTTGAAACGTGTCTTAGACAAAGGAATCAAGAGCTTGGCTGTGGTGCTAATGCATGCTTACACGTGAGTATTGTGACACAAGTACGGTATGCAGTGGGCCCCATTGGCATTTAACAATGGGATCGTTTTGTTTTAAATTGCTACATGTGGTGTTGTCTATATGGATATTCTAGAAATTGGTGGAGAAGATTTGTTGCTTTTCTTTATGTGTTAGCTCTGCATCTTCATAGCAATTGTTCATTCATGTACAGCATGACTGCAAGGGCAGAAGGATAGTCTGTGATATGACGTATCACTCATAACATGCTGTATTTTTGCGTTAGGTTAGAGGCTCAACTATTTGTTGATTATCTTGATTTACAGTGTGGCGTTTGTAGCTTTTTTTATTTGTGCTCAACGTGACGATTCTAAGGTATAAATTTTAAGGGCAACCTAAACGACTTTTAAAAACAGTTGATTATTGGCAGCAACAAACCGCTGACATATCACTGAGAGATCAACTAGATCTGGTCTGTCTCGTTGGAAAAAAGAATCTCGCTTGGCTTTTCTTACGGTGTTTTTGAGTGTCAATTAGGCTTGCCTTAAAGCTTCCCAATTCTTTTCCAGTTTAAATTTAATGGCTTTACATTGAACTCTACGAGCCTGCCTCCCTGCGGAGGCAGGCTAACTCTGTATTCCACCAACTATTTTCTGCCTTACGTCGAATCTTATGCAGAGGGCAAGCCAAGTTGCAAGATTTTATTGTCTCTGTTTGAACAGTTGATGCCAGTGCTTTTATATCATCAATTGACATGCGTTGACTGGTGCTCTGTTCAGTTTGTATAATCTCTGATCAAGTTCACTAGCATACTTATTCCAACAAGTATGCCATACATTCTAGATCATTTTTGTTTTCTTGGTGCCACTTTGATTTCTGAACCTAATATACATGTGATCTGAAAAAGGAATGCCAAGCGCTGATGTGCCAGTCCCTTATACAGTTTCACGCATTTCGGTTTATTAGGGTCAAATGTAGCACCTCTTCTCTTATTTTCATTCTGTAGGGGAGTTTTATGCCCTTGTTGCAGAAGTACGGATTTGCACTTGCGCAGTACGTAAGTAGTTCCATCCCTCTTGAATTAGCGTTGGAAAAACCTCATGCTGTGTAATGTGATTTTGCATCAGTTCCTGTCACTGAAGGAACTTTATCTTAACCACTTCAAATGCTATCGGCTCTTTCAGAATTTCTGGTGGAGCTGCATCAATTCCTGTCACTAAAGGAACTTAATCTTTGTCACTTCAAATGCCTCAGCTCTTTCAGAATTTCTGGTGGAGCTGGTTTTTCCTGAGCCATGTAAGTCCACGCAGAGATAAAGCTATCTCCTTCTCGTCTTACTCTTCTGACTCTCTGTATGCCTCCACATCTTCGTTAAAAAATTGTGGCATGAGAGAGCATGTAATATCAGGAGTAACATAATGCATGCTCGAGGACGTTTATCTTTGGTGTTACCTTGAAAAGTTTCCATCCTCTGAGTTCACTTCTGACTGAGCCTCCATGAGTCCGGGTTCCTGAACTAGGATTAAACCTGAAGAAATGTTCTTTGTTACTTCACATAAGTTATAACTTGCAACCCCACTTTTGTGTAGGTTTGTCTGCCAGCATTTAAGACCAAATTACTTGGCTTTACATCAGTGATTCTCAACCTGTGTGCCACGGCACACTAGTGTGTAGCAAGGAAGTTTTCAGTGTGTCATATATTTTTGTCTTTGATCGTTTCTGTGACTAATCTAGTATATTTTTCTGCAAAACCTAATTGAATCATTCTATTTTGTTGGCTCATTAAAAAAATTGTTTTGGTTGTTTTTCTGAAGGAACTCGTTTGCTCATTTCATTATAAAACAAAGCAATTGTTACGTCGTAAAACATGTTTAAATTTATGTTTAGTTTCCGATTGCATCAAACAGGACAAGAGAGTGTGATGAGTTAAAGGTAAAGCAGCTCTGAACGCAATCCAGCCTGGTTAAGAGTTACCATTATTTCTTGGTTGCAATTGTAGTTTCGATTCCTAATTCTTCAATTTGCTCTTTGTTTGTAATCATCGAGCAGAGCCAGTACAAGCCTAATCGTGAAACAGCTTATCGAAGGATGCAACAACGTGGCTTGGGTGAGAAAAAAAAGGTGAAAAAAGAGAGACTGATGATCTTGGTTGCAGATCAAGCTCAGCTAAGCTAAACTAAGCTTGCGAAATCATGAAGACTATCACATTCTAGCAGAGTAATATGGTTAAACAAGATCAAAATCAAATCGAATCTTCATTATACTCGCAGTATTACTCCCGAGACGTGTAACGAGTGCGGTACCCATAGCGCCTGGGTTTCACAGCTCAGAAGAAACGTCTCAACGGTGGCGAGCCATTGGTGACACTGCTGGTTTGACCAATCTGGGATTCAAACCCCAGACCTCCCGCACCGACAGCGTGTGGGCTTAACGACACTAAGAAAACTTTAAAACTTTGTAAAAGTCAAAACCACAATATAGTGAGCCGTTCCATTAAACAGGTATGTTTGAGTTTTAAATATTGTCATGTAAAAGTGTGCCGCGGATGAATTTTTGATTCTTTAGTGTGCTTCAAGCACAAAAAGGTTGAGAACCACTGCTTTACGTACTGGGATTTGTTTATGTCTAAGGCATGGCAGGCATTAACTATCTTAATCTTGACCTCGTATCCTATATTTGACTATCTAGGAGTGTTACTGCAACTTCTCGTCCTTTATCTGTCGTCAACGCGCTTGGTGTTTAAGCGGTTTCTATTAAATAAAACGGGTATAAATTATGTGTAAAACAAGTAAACGCAAAGGAAAATTAAAAGACAAATAATAACTAAACATAAATCGTATGACGGACACTTAAACTTCATAATTACAGTACACTACAGAAATTACATAAACTCACGAATTAATAGTACACACAACAACATCGCTTTCAGCATATTTACACAATGGGACTTACCGACTGTTTTGCAGGACGAATGGGAACACAATGATTGCAACAACAAGTGGTCATTAACAGTATACTCTAGCAATTCTTAAAAAGTTCTCTTAACAGTGGTACTCTTCAAACAGCATCTTATTCAAATAGAAAATATCATTACTTTTACATCTTTCGCTTTCAGTTTTCACAACAGTTACTGCGCTTCAGATGATCTACGGTACCAGTACATTTAAAGTTCTCTAATAGCCAGGATGCTGCTAACCTCAACGGCTACAAACTGCAACTGTGCAGCAAATTACAATTCGTATCACGAGACACAGTATCCTCAACAGTTTTCCACAGAGTTAACAACAAACAAGAAAAGACTCTATCGGCATGATTAAAAACGAACTACATTCTATTGGCATGATTAGAAACAAACTTCCTATTAAGTAGCTCGATTGTTTCACAAGAAATAATTCTGCAAAACGGTCGTTGATAATTCGGATTTCACGTCTCAGGACAGGTTACCGGTTCGATTCCTTGTTTGACGTGACTTGCCTTAACACAACCCCACGCAATGTACGAACCCATACATTACAACCCAGTAAAGGCAATTTGCAGTCCCAAACACACACAACAAACGAACAAAAAATACAATAAATACAATATATCAATAAACACGTGCGCAAATTCACTGAAAAGGTTTATAAACTAATGATACAGTATAACTAGGACCCGCTAAAGTCAATAAAGTCAAAATTTTTTTAGGACCTTGTTACATGATCAAATGTGTACTAACGTTCGTTTCAGGTGTTCAGGAGTCTGTTTTGGTAGATTTTATAAGTCAAAATAAAGCCAAAATTTTGCACAAAGTCAAAATTTGTCAGAATTGTCTTCATCAAAAATTCCCTTACAAAAACGAACAAATTCATATTTTTTAAATATTTTTTTGAATTTTTGAGCTGCTATTAAAATTTTATGCGCAGTTTTATTTGATTTTAAACTTTGAAATAGTTGCAATATTTGCACTATCGACGCAATAATGCGTGCTGTAATTGAGAAGGAAATAGCACTTATTATGCATGAAACGTCATTGTTGATGCATAAATACATAATTGTTAGACTACTAATCTAATCCTATAAAAGCCTTGCGCTCTTTACACGTGGTCTTTTAAGTTGTAGCTTGCAAAGCAAAGAATGCCAAAACAAGCCAAATCTTCTGTAGCGAAAGTTAGGCAAACTTGCCAGGAATATCCAGATGAGTTTTCGGCAACTCCTGCCGAGGACTTGCGATGCAACCTTTGCGACGTGTTAGTCAAATGCGACAAAAAGTTTTTTGTGGAAAGCCACCGAAAAAGTAAGCAACACCAAGGAAAATTGGAAACGAAGAGCAAATGTCAAGTAAGCAAACCTTTTTACATTTCGATCAAGTAAACTTCAAGGAACAGGTTGTTTCTTCATTCTCAGCTGCAGATATCCCACTTCATAAACTGAACCATCCTTCTTTAAAGTCTCTGTTTGCTACAATGGGAATAGTATTGCCTTTGGAAACTGCAGCCCGGGCATGTGTTGCTAAATTGGCATCCCAAAAAGAGGAACAAATTCAAGAATTATTTCGTGACAAAAAAATATTTTTGATTGTGGATGAAGCAGAGGTTGCTAAACAAAAGTATATTAGTGTGCTTGTGGGCAGCTTGGATGCTCCAAATCAGACATTCCTCGTTAATTGCCATCCACTTGACAGCGGTCGCAATGTTAATAGCAGTATTATTCTGCACACTGTGGATGACATATTGCGACAACTTGAAATAAAACGTGAGAATTTTTCATTGTTCTTGACTGATGCTGCTCGGTACATGTCTTCGGCTGGAAAGACATTAAAGGAATTATACCCTTCTTTGATGCATGTCACCTGCGTTGCGCACTTACTACATAACTGTGCTATGCGTGTGCGTGCTCAATTTAAAAATATTGATGAAGTAATAGCAACGATCAAGGCAGCAACAATCAAAAACAAAAATCGCAAGAAACATTTTCATGATGCTGGTCTGCCATCTCCTCCTGACCCTGTAATTACAAGATGGGCAACTTGGCTTAGAGCTGCCTTATGTTATAGTGAGAACCTTCCATCTGTTCGTACCATTGTCAACAATTGGACAAGTGCAGGCCTCTTAGTCAGCAGAGCAAAAGACGCTATCCATGTGGAAGGTTTGGTGTCGGACTTGGTTAAAATAAATCAATGCTGAACTCTAGCAGCCGACGTGGAGTTCTTAGAAGGAAGTGCCTGCACAATAACCAAAGCATACGAACTGCTGAAGAATATGCAATTCGATGATGATCCTTGCGCAATTAAAGACTACATAAACAAACGACTATCCAACTCTGATTTAGAAACAATAATAAACTGTACCAACTTGACAATTGACCCAACAAGCTACGCACTATTGCAAAAAGCCCAGCCAAAATCTGCTGTTGTTGAGAGGTCGTTTTCTATGCTCAATAAATTACTGAGAAAAGACAGAAATTTTGATGTTAAGAACGTAAAAAAATATATGATGCTGTATTACAATAAAACGTCCTTGTAATTATACTGCGTGGCTTTCGTTAAAAAAATCATAGACATACTGTTAGTGTACAGTACAGTTGCGATAGCAACGCAATTTTTGTATTACACACTAATTGATACTGGTACACACAATGGCTCGTTATCCTAGGTTTTAACGTCATGCGTCGCTTTGTTGCATTAGCTTCAACACTGAGTAATTGAGAAAATGTTCTAAGTAGGCTACCTTTTTCTTTAAAAACTTATGTAAATAGCAGATTATAAAACATATTTAATTAATAAAGTGCAACAAGACGTACATAATACGCGGAAGCGGTTAAGTCAAAAGAAAGTCAAAATTTTACTAAAATAAAGTCAAAAATATATTTTTTTAGGTAAAAAAAAATGGCCCTAATTATAACACAACAAAGACAAAACATTTATGGCCTAAACAAAAAACACAGTGTTGTGGCCGGTGGTCTCAGTTCAGAAGATGCTGTTTTAACCAACACCTGTCTCACATTGTTGTGCTTTTCAGGGTAGGTTTCGATTACGCACGCAACAGTCCATTGTTCTCTAGGCAAGTTGTTGTTTACCAATATAATACAACGTCATCGACTTTCAAATTCGCGCTTTTGGTTTGCCACTTTTGTCGAACGTGGAGAGTTTGTAAGTATTCTGAGGACCATCTGGTCCAAAATCGATCTGCCATATATTGAATTTGTCGCCATCGTTTCTTTGAGTAATTGTCACTGTTTGTAAAGACTCCTGGAGATAAATTAGGTTGAGGGTGCACCATCAACAAGTCATTCGGTGAAAATGGTTTTTCTGCCTGCGTATCATAAGTAATTGGAGTAAGGGGCCTTGAAGCCATTGGCAGAAAGAAACGAACGATGCAGCATCAATTCTTTGGGTCGCTGTATCAGCTGGATTGTCTTTAGATGGAACGTACTTCCATTGCTCGGCTGCAGTGCTTTTCTTGATCTTGGTCAATCTGTTAGAAATAAAAACAGGAAATCGTTTATTGGTGTTTTGAATCATTTGCAAATCAGCTGTCGAGTCGGACCAGAACACTGAATTGCAAGGCGAAACTTTTAATTCTTGTTGCAACATTTGATCAATCTTCACGACCAAAACTGCCGCCATTAATTCTAATCTCGGTATTGATATTGTTTTAATGGGAGCCAAACGTGATTTACCAAAGACAAAGCTGCATGAAACATTACCAAATTTATCAACGATTCTAGCGTAAACCATGATTGCATAGGTACAGGAAGAAGCGTCAGTAAAATAATGCAACACTACGGATTTTAGTGAAGTTGTGTCACATTTGGCAGGAAATATATATCGCACTACTTCAAGATGATGTAGGGCTTGTAACTCTCGTAGCCAGCTGTTTCGTAATTTTGCATCTTCATCAGATAATTTGTCGCACCACCCAAACTTCTGACGCGTCAGACTCTGAAACAAGATTTTAGCCTTTAAAATTACAGGGGAAACAAAACCTAAGGGGTCAAAGAGTGAAGAGACAGTCGACAAAACCCATCTTTGAGTTATTGCCTTTTCTTTCACTGATGTTTCAAACTGAAACGTATCAGATTTGAAATCTCATTTCACCCCTAGCACACGAAACTTCACATCTTTATTTAGATTAAGAGTAGACGCCGATCTCTCTTCTACTGGAATATGATTCAAAACTTGTTCGCTGTTGCTAACCCACTTCGTTAATTTAAATCCACCGTCGGCCAATAGTTTGGTTAGCTTTGAGTATATAAGGATTGCTTACTTTTTGCTAGAAACAGACTTCAAACAGTCATCCACGTAAAAGTTCTTCTTAACAGAGCCTCGAACAGGATGATTGTACTTGTCATGGTTGTCTCTTGCTGTCTCAAGTAAACAGTAATTTATGCAACGTGGAGACGAAGATGTTCCAAACAGATGTACTTGCATGCAATAATCAACAGGTGGTGTGTTTAATTCTCCGTTGGGCCACCATAGAAAGCACAGGTAGTCATGATCTTTTGGGTCGACTTTAACCTGGTGGAACATGGATTCTATATTGCCGACTATTGCTATTTCTTCGTTTCGAAATCGAAGAAGGACTCCCAGCAAGCTGTTCAAGAGATCTGGTCCTTGGAGAAGCTGTTGATTTAAAGACTTTCCGCAATAACTTGCACTGCAATCAAATACAACTCAAACTTTTTCTGGTTTCTTGGGATTTAGTACAGGGTGGTGAGGCAGATACCATTTACCTTCAGAAGAATCGCAAGATTTCGCATCTACTTTGTAGGCGTAATTCTTTTCCAGGTAATTATCAATCACTTCAGTGTATCTTCGCTTCAGTTCTTTATCCCTTTCCAATCTTCAACGTAAGTTTTGCTGTCTTGCTTCAGCTAGTGAGCGATTGTCATTGAGAGTTGGGGCCCCAGGTTTCCACGGTAAGGCAAGTTGATAGTGACCATCTGTGAATTGTTTGCTGTCTTCCATTTTGCGCAGCACTAATCTGTCTTCCTTCAAAAGACCTTTCGCGTTTCCGGATTCTTGCGGAAGTAAATCTAACTTCCATAGACGGCTCACTTCCTTCTCAATGATTTGACTTTGTTGAGCAATAAAGTTTACTTGAGGCGTCTCATTTGCACAAGATGTTTCAGCGCCTACGAGTGACCACCCCAGTATTGTTGTAACAGCAAACGGTTGCCCTTTCTCACCGCGACGTTCTTCCATGGTCCGAAACAGTTCAGGATTGTCGATGCTGATGAGCAAAGAGACCGATGATTTTAAACAAGGAATTAGCATTCCTTTTAAATGCGGCCAGCATTTTAAATCCTCTTTGGTTAAAGATGAGTTAGCCTTTATGGGCAAGTGCTCGACTGACAGCACTTCAGATAATTCTACCAAGTCGCGATCATCTAGGCCGGCAATGAACAGCTTTGTTTTCATTCCTTTAGGGGTTTCGGTCTTTTCATTAACAGTCGTAATAGTAAACGAAACGTCTTTGCCAACAATATCTAATTGATGCAAAAGTTTCTCATCGCAGAGGGTGGTAGTTGAACCCTGGTCTAAGAAAGCGTAAGTGTGAACCTCACGGCCGTTACAAAGTACCTTCACTAGAACCACGTTTAAAAACACGCGACAGCTGCTGTTTTTAGAAAAATAAACACTAGAAGGTGTGGGGGAGCTTGGTGTCAAACTCGAAGACTTTGTGGTTTGAGGTTCATTGGATACGGGCTTAGCTGGTTTGCGATGCATCAATTTATGATGTTTAAGTTTGCAATTTTTGACAGACATTGCAGGCTGTGTCCAATCTACAAAAGCTAGCAATATGTGCTTTTTTGAAACAATTATCGCAAAGACGATTTTTCCTGGTAAATGCGATTCTGTCAAGACAAACTTCATTCGGCAAATTTCGGACATTCATTCAGTTTATGGGACTTATCGCAACACAAACATTTAAGATAAAATCGGTTCGAGTTACTTGAAGTAACTTTAGTTTGGTCAGATTTAGCGAAAAAACTTGAACTCTTTCTTTTATTTCTTTGGTTTAGAGCGGCGGCGTATGCAGAGTTCGCGATTTCCGATTCATCGTTTAGAAATTTAACCAAAGTCGCATACGTTGGGTCTAGCCTGCGTTTCTCTACTTCAGCAGAAGTTCTTAACCATCAGGTTTGCATTTGGAACGGGAGTCTTTTAACCACTGACAAAATAGTGCTGTAATTATCCAACTCGGCGTGGTAATTTGGTTGTCGAAGCGTCACCGCGCATTCTTCGAAAAGGTGGGCTAAATCGCTTAAACCTTTCAAATCATCAATTTTTATATACAGTCCTTTGGTAATTTTATCGCAGTAGGAACGTGCAATCACGTTGGGCCTTCCATAGTTACTTCTTAATAATTACAACTCTCTGGAGTAGCCATCTTCAGGATCGAGCAACAAACAAAATTCTAACAGTCGTTTTGCATTGCCTTCGCAGTGTTAAACCAGATATAATAATTTCTTTCGAAAGGTTGAATTAGCCGCATCGACTGTTTCTTCAAAGGTATGAATGAATTTAATATATTTGCTCGGATCGCCGTTGAACTTTAAGACTTCTAGTTTGGGCATATCTCTTTCATTTTGAATTAGAGATGTTAGCGCTTGAAGTTGATAATCAGAAGGAGACTCAGATTTATAGAAATTAGGCGCACAAGTTGATGTAACCTGACGTACATTAGCAGTTCTGAGTTCATTATCTGACACTTGCGGTAATTGTACAAAGGAATCTATTGGGGTGTGGCCCACTGGTAATATGTTGCTGACGTCATAAGGACTCTGTTTAAGAGTATCAAACATTGTAGTAGCTGATGCCATTTTAGTTTTTTCCAATGTAAGAGCAGCGGCTGGGACACTAAACGAGGCTGGGTTATTAACGTTAATCCTTTTGGGGTACAAACCAACGTTATCAGTTTTTTGGCGAGCTTCGATTTCTTTTGGCATTGGTACTAGGGTGGAGTGAAAAAATCAAAAATCAAAAATTCAAAAAACGTCCCCTCCCAAAAGTTGCTTTTAGTCCCAAAACTATCTTTAAAAGCGGTTTTTCCAAGTTTTCAAAATCCAGGTGGCTACCCAGGCGTAAAGGTCATGCGTAGGTCAAATTTTGTAAATATGCCGTAACTCATTAACCAGTGGAGCTAGAGAGCTAATTTTGGTATCAAAAGAAGCGAACTGTGCACTTTTCTATCTAATTTAGGAGAACTTTTTATCCTAATTTCAATATTTTTACGATTATTTTCAAAAAAGTGTAATTTTGAATCAAAACATACCATTTTGAACAGCTTAATATCACCATAACACAGTCTAAACACAAAAAATTTGTATAATTCACTGTATATGATGAGTCTCCTGGGGAGCTGACATTTCAGTGGTTTAAAATCACGTACAGAACAAATGACCATTGAAATATTGTTCACACATAGTTGCACAATCACATGCACAGTGCACACAAATAGACATAAGAATCAAACATAGCCCAAAATAATGTAAATATTCTAGACGAAGACAGCAAAAGACTGTCAAATCTGTCATCAGGAATTTGCCACTTTTTACAACTTTACATATAGTATAGTTTGCCCATACAAACGAAAAATTACAATCAACTGCCCAAAGTTATTATAATACAATGTGTTAGTAGTGTGTTCCATAGAAAAGACTACAACCACATAATGGCAACATTAACCCATTGATTTCTAGTGGTCGATTTCTCAACCATTTTTTTGCTCTGTTCAATGAAGCTTTATAGATCTAAGGTGTGAACTTTTTATTGAATCCAAAGTGTTTTATGTAAAGTGCATAGGAGTATCTTGCTGTGGTAAAAAGGAATAAGTTGTGTTGTATTTATAAAGTACTTTCATTCGAGAGAAATTGGGAACAGCTTATGGCTTCTACTTCCAAGTAAGTACCACATATTTTCATTCTTTATTCTGAACAAGACTGTTTTGAAGCAAAACTTTGAAGTTTTGACATTATTATCTTTTATAAGTGTACTTTCATCCTTGACAATTTTTTGTAATCACGTGATCTTTTAAGTTTTTTTTTTTGTAAATACACGTTTGTGGTCGATTTCTCAAGCAATAGGAACAAATGGAAGAGCACAGAAAATTGTTATTGTAATTTTCAGATCAGAAGCTTGGACTGTTTTTGAAGTCTTGGACAGAATAGAAGAATTAAATAACCGGGAATTTGATACCATATCCAGGGTTGCACTTGAACCCCCAGATGTTCGCCCGGAAACAGACAAAGACTCTGAAAATGAGGAGCCTGCTGAAGGAGCAGCTAATCGATTAACTGGCTTTCAGCTTCGCGCTCAGGCACATGTTCGGCAGGAAAAAACGACTGCCTTGCATGCTGATGACGAGCCACTGTCTGCAGCCACCGACGAACCACAGACTGCAGCCAACGATGAACCACCGTCTGCAGCCAACGATAAACTACCGTCTGCAGCCAGTGATGAACCACCGTCAGCAGTCAGCGATGAACCACAGACTGCAGGAACTAGTGCTAGGATCCGACTAAATGCTCCAAAATATACGTTTAAGAGGGTTCCAAGATTACCATCATTAGACCTTCCCATCTTTTCTAAACCGGATTACTCGAAGTACCGAGATTTTTCAGCTATTGAGTTATTTGAACTCTTTTGGGATGATTCGCTCTTGCAAAGCATCATTGAACAAATGGAGTTGTATTCTGCTTGGAAAAATATGGAGATATTTAGGCCATCTGTTGGAGAAGTGCGAACTTTTCTTGGAATCCTTCTACTTTCTGGTTATCATAAATTACCACAACGTTGGATGTACTGGTCGGATGATGAAGACATTGGATCAGCGCTTGTAAAAGGATCTATGCGAAAAAAACGCTTTGAGCTATTCATGTAGTTTCTGCATTTTGCTGATAATACAAATCTCGATGTAAATGATCGGTACGCTAAGTTACGGCCACTTATTCAACATTTTCAACGTAAATTTGGTGAACATTTTATTCCTGAACAGTATTTGTCCCATGATGAGGCTCTCATTGAGTATTTTGGACATAGTTCTTTGAAGCAGCATATTATACAAAAACCCATACGGTTTGGGTATGAAGTGTTCTGTTTGAATACCCCATCTGGTTATCTTGCAGCATTCGAACCATACCAGGGCCGTAAAGGTAATTACGACGTTGATTTAGCTGAGAAATTCGGAAAAATGCTGCTACAGTTTTATCAAACATGCGAATGCTACCGTCTGACAAAAGAGATCTTCCCTACCATATATCAGTGGATAACCGGTTTACTTCTTTTCCTCTTTTTGATGAAATAAATTGCTTGGGATGCAGTGCTACTGGTACCATTCGAATGAACAAAATTAAAAAAGACTGTCCACTAGCAAACCCAAGCGAAATGAAAAAACATGGAAAAAGGGGAGACGTTTCTGCAGTCAAAGGGATATCAGATGACCAGAATTCCATTCATTTAGTTTGATGGAAAGACAATAACGTCGTGCTCGACAGTCTTCGGGACAGAGCCCATGACAACAGTTGATCGGTGGAGCCGCGCTGAATCCAAAAAGATTCAAGTGCCCAGACCGTTCATAGTCAAAATATACAATGAGACCATGGGCGGAACTGATCGACAAGATCAGAACGTCAACAAGTACCGGACAGGGATCCAGGGCAAAAAATAGTGGTTTTCCATCTTTACTTGGCTGCTGGACGTTTCCCTCCAAAATGCGTGGCTTTTGGGAAGAGCAGCAGGATGCAGGGATTGTGGTTGCCAACTCTACTTTCGGCGCTGTATTGCCACTTGCTATCTTAAACGCTATGGAAGCGAGCCACGCAGGCAAGGACGACAAAGCCATTCGATGCCATCAGCCACTGATCTTCGCTTTGACCGAATCGACCACTTTGTTGTCCGCAATAGCAACAATTCCCGAAGGCGTTGTGCTCGATGTGGAAGTCGAAGCGTGTATGGATGTCAAAAATGCAACAGAGGGCTTTGCCCACAGTGCTTTCTGCCGTACCACACTCGTTAAAAAAGCTCTTTGAGCTAAAATTAAGCTTTGAGTGCTTTACGGAACATATTACGACCAGGACAAGATATTGCTGCTGTTCTGTAATTGATGAACGTTTTTTTTTGTTGATTTGTGCCTTATAGCAGCTTTGTTTGAATTCGTTTTCTTGCTTTCACATCGTTTTCATGTTCAATTCTTTTAATAAAATTGTACAAAAACAACTGATTATTGAGTCCAGGATAAAACGCTAATGATGCCGTTTCTTCCTAGTGGTCGAAATCTCGACCACCCTCTAGTGACCTAAGTACTAAGAGTGCCAAACTTTTATACCCCCAAAATAACTTTACATTACTACCTCATGAAACAGTTCTAAGGAAAATTTTTTTTACAAACAAAAAATAATTCAGGAACTAAAGGGTTAAATAACATTAAAAATGGGCGCAGTAACTATAGAATTAGTTTTTATGTTACTTTGTATACCACAGTACACCAACGTTTTGTAGATAAGTTACACGCTTTCTGAAAATAATTTGCAGAAATCTACCAAGTGGACACTGGACAGATATATTTTAGGGCATTTAAACCTTTTAGAATTACATTTTTTTGCTGACCAATTGTGACATTTTTCTTTTGTTTAATTAAAGCAGGGGTGGGGAACCTGTGGCTCGCGGGCCACATGCGGCCCGCTTAGGTTTTGAATGTGGCCGTGTCAGAACTTTGTTAAGTGAACAACACATACTGATGGAATAGAAAACATAAAGATTTCTTAGATTCAGCTACATGCTGGATTTGTGGCATGAAAATGGCGCAGACGTTTCTGATTTAATGGTAAAAAATAACTCACCATGAATGTTCAGCAAATTTGTGAAGTAATGTTGTGTATTTTCAAGGCAAAATTGAAAGAAAATGTGCCCCGCTAAAAATATTATGCAATCAATGTGGCCTGCTGTGCTTTAGCGGTTCCCCACCCCTGACTTAAAGTCTCAAGATTGAAAGAAATTACATAAATGAAATCGCTTTTAAAAACAAACAGTTGGGTGATACATTTGCCACAAACTTGATGATTTTAAAATACAAAGCAAGCAAACTTGCTCACAAAATTCCACACTGCTGCGAATGAATAAATGTATTATTACAAGGGACCATAATATTACAAAATTCCAAAATGGATTTTTATACTGATAAAAAAGAAAAAATGACACTGCAATCGGTATAAAAAAGGATGTCATCCATTTATCTAGAATTCAAGATTGAAGTTGCTCTTTGGTGTTGTATTGCTTCATCAATTTTTGTGACCGATTTTTTAGCCTAATCATCAGCAAACGTGATGGTGTGATTGGGCTGAAAATTCGGTTGATTCAGCAGACGTGATGGTATGATTAGGCTAAAAATTCGGTCACTAAAATTGATGAAGCAAATTCGCAATACAACTTCAAAGAGCAACTTCAATCTTGAGTTGTAGATAAATGGATGACATCCTTTTTTTTTATACCGATTGCTGTGCCATTTTTTCTTTTTTATCTAGTACAAAAATCAATTTTGGAATTTTGTAATACTGTTGTCCCTTGTAAACACACATTTATTCATTCGCAGCAGTGTAGAATTTTGTGTGCAAGTTTGTGGCAAATGTATCACCCAACTGTTTGTTTTTTAAAGCGATTTCATGTACGTAATTTCTTTAAATCTTGAGACTTTAAGTAAACAAAAGAAAAATTTCACAACTGGTCAGCAAAAAAATGTAATTGTAAAAGGATTAAATGCCCTAAAATATATCTGTCCAGTGTCCACTTGGTAGATTTCTGCAAATTATTTTCAGAAAGCGTGTAACTTATCTACAAAACGTTGGTGTACTGTGGTATACAAAGTAACATAAAAACTAATTCTATAGTTACTGCGCCCATTTTTAATGTTATTTAATGTTGCCATCATGTGGTTGTAGTCTTTTCTATGGAACACACTACTAACACATTGTATTATAATAACTTTGGGCAGTTGATTGTAATTTTTCGTTTGCATGGGCAAACTATACTATACGTAAAGTTGTAAAAAGTGGCAAATTCCTGATGACAGATTTGACAGTCTTTTGCTGTCTTCGTCTAGAATATTTACATTATTTTGGGCTATGTTTGATTCTTATGTCTATTTGTGTGCACTGTGCATGATGTTCTGACGGATATTTTGTAAACGTAATCTTATTGTAAATTGTCTTTTCGTCGCTCTGTATGTTTTTGATAATTTACGATCGCAACGCATTTTATTTTACAATTCGACTCCCACCCGTGGTTTGATAAATTGCAGTTCTGGCTTAAAAGCTTTTGTATCGCCGTTGCTTAAAGCTTCGCTTGTTAAGTGTTAAGTGATAGATCGAGTTAAACTATAATAGAGCTTGCTAGCAATATTCGTGTTAGTTTTTTGTAAATGAAATGCTTTTGACTTGCGCTAATTCTGTTAATTGTATGTTTTATGTTTTTTATTATAATTCTATTTGAATAAGATTTCTTTGATAAATGTTTCATTGATAGTTTGTTGAGAACATTTTTGGTAGCAGAGGATGGTTGTTAACTTTTAGTTGTAGTTTGAGAGACCTAAAGAAAACTGCAGTATGTCAAAAGAAGATGATGTTGCTGGTGAAATAGTTTCAGATGTGTTGAAAATAAAGAAACAGAAGACTGTTTTGAAAGCAAAACTGACACGTTGCGCTCACAGTTTAACAAGCTTGCTTGACGAGGAAGACGTGACGCCGTAGAAAGAAATTAAATCTGCCAGAGAAAAACACGCAGAAGCTAAGGACGCTGTATTGCTGCAATTAATAGAAATTTACGAAAGTTTGAAAGATCTCGATAAAGCTGATAAAAGTACCAATGAAATAGATGCGGTGTTAGAAGAGTACAAATCGATTGAAAGACAAGTGCAGCTTTACATCTCTAGCAATCGAGAAGAGTTATCGGTAAAATCCATTGACGCTAAACTCGGTCATTGGCTAACAAAACGAAATGAGACAAAACGGGAACGTGAACAGTCTCCCGCTCCAAGTAGAAATGATGCTCACACATCCGCTCAGAATATATGTGGCAACAACGACTTCCATCAATCGGGCGTGCCCCCCATCGGCCAAGACATGTGGAGGCAACTTGAAAGAGTGTCCGTGCCTAAATTTACCGGAGCACCTTCTGCTTATCCTAGCTGGAAAACAGCGTTTTGTGCATGTGTAGATAACGCTCCTGCGACTTCGGTGTACAAGCTACTGCAATTAAAACAGTGTTTGCAAGGAGAACCTTTAAGACTGATCGAATGCTTGGGACACTCAGCCGAAGCCTATGACGCTGCAAAAGAATGCCTTGAACGAAAGTACGGAGGTGAGAGACGTTTGATAGCAATTCATTTAAACGAACTTGAGAATTTTCGTCCAATAAAGGATGGGCAAACTAAAGGTTTGGAAAAATTCTCCGATTTGCTTAATGTCACTATAGTGAATTTAAAAGAGGCTGGCAGGCATAATGACTTGAAGAGTGTGTCGTTCCACTCTAGACTGCAGCAAAAACTTCCTGCGTCTCTTTTGATAGAGTATAGACACTGGCTTCAGGAGAACAATTTCAATGAATCTGTGGAAGCTCTTTGTGATTTTGTGTTGTGAGAAACTGAATTCCGTTCCATAGCTAAGGAAACTTTAAACGGTTTTGGAAAGCAAGAAGCAATCAACAAAAGTACAGCCATTGAACCTTGTCACTAATAGCAAAAACTCTATTTTTACTCCTGTCTCAAGACAATGCAAAGTTTGTGGAGGGCCTCACCCTATCTGGAAGTGCCAAGATTTCCTGAATGAAAGTATTTCTGGTCGCTGGGACATTGTGAAGCAAAAAAGATTCTGTTTCCGATGTTTGAGCTTTAATCATTTGGGCCGCTCTTGCGTTAAGGGGCGTCGGTGTGGTGTTGGTGGCTGCAATTTACAACACAACCGACTTTTGCATAGTGATCGACCAAAGGTGGAAAACGATGTTAGGCAACAGAACGCTCCTGTAGAGAAAAGTGAAGTCAACAAGACACATAACAACACCACTTTGCTATCGGAAGTGGCTAGTTTTATCGCTTTGAGAACGGTGCCTGTGGTATTGAAAACCGGACACAAAAGCTTAAAAGTGAATGCATTGCTGGATGACGCCAGTACAAGAAGCTACCTTAACGCAGATGTAGCTGGTGAACTAGGAATACAAGGAATTTTAACTCAAGTTTCGGTGGGAGTTCTGAATGGCCAAGTGGAAACATTTGAGACGAAGCCAGTTCAAGTCCGTTTAGAAAGTGTGAACGGAAAGGTGTCTACGAACATCAATGCTCTGCTCTGACCACCAATCGAGTGACTGGCTCATTGCAAGTAGTGGACTGGAAAAAACATCAGCATCGTTGGCAGCATATCGCAAAGATTCCATTTCCTCAAGTAGTTAAAAAGCCATACATAGATTTGCTTCTAGGAGCTGACTACTTAGAATTGCAAAGTTGTCTGGAGGAAATCAAAGGTGCAACTGGAGAGCCAATTGCCCGAAGAACGCCTTTGGGATGGACATGTGTGGGAAATCTCGCTTTACCTTCCTATCGCAATGTTGTGTCAAATACACATTTTACACTCCATTCCCAGCATTCTGAGATGGTTGATATTGACAGCAGCGTGAGACGTTTTTGAGAAACAGAAGAAATCGGGCCTCAGATTTGTAACAAGCCTCAGATTTGTAACAAGTTACAGTACACTACAGAAGGCCGTTACCATGTGACAATTCCCAAGAAAAAAGATGCTGTGCTGCCAGATTGTGGTAGTTATGATATGGCGTACAAACGTTTGTGTAACACGGAAAAGGGTTTGGCTCGTAAACCCGAGATAGCTAAAGAATACTGCCGAACATTAGAAGATTGCATTACAAAAGGATATGTGATCAAGCAAGAAGAATCTGCAAACGTTGAATCCGATACTTGGTATCTGCCTCATTTTCCAGTAGTAAGACAAGACAAAGAAACAACCAAAGTTCGAATTGTTTTTGACGCATCTGCAAAAGCTGAAGGAGTATCTTTGAACGATGTGTTAGAGCCAGGTCCAAAGCGATTTGTTTTCCATTTTGGTCAATTTTCGAAAACACAAAGTGGCATTAATTTGTGATATTTCAGAAATGTATTTGCAAATCGGACTTTCTGAATGTGACAAAAAGTTACATCAGTTTTTGTGGCGTAATCTTCAATCTGATCGTGCTCCAGATGTTTATCAATTCCAGCGTGTCGTTTTTGGGGTTAATACATATCCCTTTTTGGCTCAGTTGGTTTTGCGAGAGCACGCAATCAGTGCTCCACCTTCATTATCCAGAGCAAGTGCTGCTGTACTTCACGCCACATACATGGACGACACTATGACATCGTTGATTGAAGAGGATGCAGCGTTTGAGTTGTATCAACAAATGATAACGTTTAACGTTGTTGGGCCAAGCTGGTGGCGTCCTCATAAGTGGTTAACCAATTCGAAGAGAGTACTACAAGCCTTTCCACCTGAAGATAGAAAGTTAAAGTGGAAGTTTGAGGACAATACTTTGCCAAGCGTTAAAACTTTGGGTGTAATTTGGGAGGCAGCAAAATATGAATTTACTTATTCCTGTAACAATTTGCTAAACTTTCCTATTAGCAGCAAAAGAGCATTTTTGAAGGTGATTGCTCGATTGTTTGATCCGTTGGGACTTTTAGTGCCGTATATTGTTAGAGCAAAAGTGCTGCTGCAAAAGCTCTGGATAGCCGGATACGATTGGAATGAAGAAATTGATGAAGAGCTGTTGTTCAAAATTCAACGTTGGGCTGAAGAGCTAAATTTTCTTAATTCAATTAAAGTCGCAAGATGTGCGCAAGCTGCAGGTAACCAAACTTTGCATGTGTTTGTAGATGCTTCTACAGAAGCTTATGGAGCGGCTTGTTATTTGCGTAGTATGAACAATAATCAACCTGTAACCGTTTGCTTAGTTGCTGCTAAGTCCAAAGTTGCTCCTATTGCTGCTACTAGTATTCCCAGATTGGAATTGATGGCTGCTGTATTGGGACTAAAGTTAGCTAAGTCTGTTGGTTTGATATTTGTAATTTCCAGTTTTTACATAGTGTTTTGGTCTGACAGTATAACTGCGTTATGGTGGATTCGCGGGCATAGTTGAAACTTTAAACTGTTTGTGGCGAATCGTATTGCTGAAATTCAAAATGTAACTGAACCTTCACAGTGGCGTTTTGTTGCTACCACAGAAAACGTAGCTGACCATGCTACTCGTGGGTTGACTGTAACTGCTTTAACTGAATGTAATGAATGGTGGCATGGCCCTAAGTTTACATCTGAACCAGCAAGTAGTTGGCCGAAAACTAAGTTGGATGCTAGTGATAAAAAAGATTGTGAAATGAAGCGTCAAACGTCTAAGCTGAAAATTAATCAAACTTACCATGGTGACGTAGTTGTGTCTGAGCAAACTGCTGATGTTTGGCGTCTAAATCCCGAACGATTTTCGAAATGGCTGAGGCTGCTTCGTGTGCGTGCATGGGTGTTACGTTTTGTGCATAATTGTCGACTGCTACCAGGTCAGCGTATTAGATGTAATAGTTTGACTGTTGATGAAATTGCCGATCAAGAAACTGCTGTGATAGTAGAAGCACAAAAAATAGCTTATCGTAAAGAATATGCTTTGCTTTTGACCAAAAAAGAATTGCCTTGTAAAAGTGAACTGCTGAGTTTGAATCCACGCATTGATGATGTGGGGTAGTTGCGCTGTAACAGTCGGCTCCAATTTGCAGAGCAATTACCGTACAGAACCAGATTTCCAATTATTTTGCCGAAAAAGAATGCAGTGACTAAACTGATCATCAGCCATTACGATGCGCTAAGTAATCATGCTCACGGCATTAATCACACCTTTGCTAACTTGCAAGAAAAGTTCTGGATAGTAAAAGGACGAGAAGCTGTAAGAGAGTGGAAGATTTCTTGCAACTGTTGTATTCGTAAAAATGCTCGACCTGCTTAGCAAATTATGGCTCCATTGCCAAAATGCAGGTTTCAAGAACCATTGAAAGCTTTTGCTAGAGTTGCTGTTGATTATGCTGGTCCTTATATCACAATGCAAGGCCGAGCAAAAAATCGAAAAAAACGCTATTGTGTTTGTTCACTTGTCTTGCTTGTCGAGCGGTGCATTTAGAAATGTCGTTTTCTGTAACTACTGACTGTTTTTGAATGCATTTTATAGAATGGTGAGTCGCAGAGGCTTGCCGCTTGAAGTAGTATCTGACAACGGTACCAACTTTGTTGGTGCTAAAAATGAATTAGTTGGATTATTGTCTGATTTAGATCAAAATCGAATCCACAATTCCCTGGCTAATCAGGGCATAAAGTGAAGTTTTAATCCACCTTCTAGTCCGCATTTTGGTGGTGTGTTTGAAATTATAGTTAAGTCTGCTGAAAAGGCAATGGCTGCTATTTTGACTTATGCTGACGTAAATGATGAGGAGCTGCTTACAGCTTTCGCTGGGGCTGAAGCTTTGAAAAACTCGAGACCCTTGACTTATCAAACTGCAGACCCCAGTGATAATGTACCACTTACACCTAATCATTTTTTGTTTGGGCAAGTAGGTGGCTGTTTTGCCCCTGATGTTGTTGATGTGCAGCCTTTTACTGTTAAAAAACGTTGGCGTCGTGTGCAAGAGCTTGTTAAGCATTTTTGGGAACGATGGATGAAAGAGTGATTGCCGATGTTACACACTCGAAAAAAGTGGCGAACTTCAGTCACTGACGTTAAAGAGGGTGATGTTGTTCTTGTTATACAAGAAGGGCTGTCACGGGGCCACTGGCCACTAGGGCGTATTTTAGAAGTGTACCCTGGCAAAGATAATCATGTGCGTGTTGTTAAGGTTCAAGTTGGAAAAAATTGTTTTGTAAGGTCTATAACGAAAGTCTGCCCTCTTGAATTGCATTAATCTTGCTATGATCTGTTGGAAGTGTGTTTTATCATTTTTTTTTGCTGTAGAGCGTAATTGTTGTGCGTCACTGGCTAACTAAATGTGCTGCATTTTGAATAACTTCATAGCTTTTGAAAATTGTTGTCTGAACTGCAAGCTGCATATGCTTGTGATGTGTTGTGTTTTGCAAAAATAGCTTGCTTGAGTTTATGCGATTTGTGTCGTAGGCTAGAGAGCTAATGTTTAATTAGATTCAGTTAAAAGTGTATTGGTGAATTGTTGTTGATGTACTTGAATAACTATAGTAAGCCACATCTTGAGAATGAATTTGTTTTAAAGCCAATCTCAATTATGTTTTTTTTTTTTTTTTTTGTTACTAATGCGATGCAGTTGAAGCTTTTGGAAATAAGTATATTGAATTTGAATTTAGATTGTTGTTTTTATGTAGTGCTTTTGAGCTAAATGATATTTTTTCGTCAATATTTGTACTTCCAATACCTCTTTGTTTGTGACTGCGCTTGTAATTAGTAATTGCTTCGCTCGAGAATTGCTTGTTACTTTGAATTTGTTTTGACTTCATGTGTTTTGTTGACCCTCTTGAAGGGATCAACTGGGGGGAGGATGTTCTGACGGATATTTTGTAAACGTAATCTTATTGTAAATTGTCTTTTCGTCGCTCTGTATGTTTTTGATAATTTACGATCGCAACGCATTTTATTTTACAATTCGACTCCCACCCGTGGTTTGATAAATTGCAGTTCTGGCTTAAAAGCTTTTGTATCGCCGTTGCTTAAAGCTTCGCTTGTTAAGTGTTAAGTGATAGATCAAGTTAAACTATAATAGAGCTTGCTAGCAATATTCGTGTTAGTTTTTTGTAAATGAAATGCTTTTGACTTGCGCTAATTCTGCTAATTGTATGTTTCATGTTTTTTATTATAATTCTATTTGAATAAGATTTCTTTGATAAATGTTTAATTGATAGTTTGTTGAGAACACATGTGATTGTGCAACTATGTGTGAACAATATTTCAATGGTCATTTGTTCTGTACGTGATTTTAAACCACTGAAATGTCAGCTCCCCAGGAGACTCATCATATACAGTGAATTATACAAATTTTTTGTGTTTAGACTGTGTTATGGTGATATTAAGCTGTTCAAAATGATATGTTTTGATCCAAAATTACATTTTTTTGAAAATAATCATAAAAATATTGAAATTAGAATAAAAAGTTCTCTTAAGTTAGATAGAAAAGTGCACATTCCGCTTCTTTTGATACCAAAATTAGCTCTCTAGCTCCACTGGTTAATGAGTTACGGTATATTTACAAAATTTGACCTACGCATGACCTTTACGCCTGGGTAGCCACCTGAATTTTGAAGAAAACTTCGGAAAACCGCTTTTAAAGATAGTTTTGGGACTAAAGGCAACTTTTGGGAGGGGACGTTTTTTGAATTTTTGATTTTTTTACTCCACCCTAATCGGTATGTTGGTGAGCTCTGTAGCCTCTACGTGTGCATCGGCCTTCCCACTGAACGTTGGGACATCTCGTTAGCCCAAATTTTGTTCAAGGGAGTTATGTGGTTTGGTTGGTAAATAACCATCGCGTTCTAATTCCTCTTCCATTACTTGGCGTTCTACAGAAGCTTCTTGTAGGTTTTGTTTAGCCTTTAGCAACGCTTGCTTTCGATTAAACTTGGCGTTTTCGAGCTATAGGCGCATCTTGCATTTGGCTACTTCGCACTTTAATTCCTGTTGCTCCTCTAGGTGCAACAATTTTAACCGGGCAACTTCTTGCTTAACTATTGCCTGCGCTATTTTAATGCTGGAAGTTGTGGACCTCGAGCATTTAGACCTCAGCGTGCCAGGAACTGACAACACAATTTTTATATCTTGAACGGGTACGTCGTGTTTTTTATGCCACGCTGTAGCCACACTATCAAAATTAGCCCTTCTTACACGTTGGTCTTTGAACGCAGATGTTAAATTATCTTTTATTTCGATGGGAGAGTTTATCACTAAGCGCTTCAGTTTTATCAGATTGTGATTTAACTTCGCAATTAATGGCAGCAGCAAGCTGGGCGTAGCTTCTTCGGATTCCATTAGGTCTTTTATTTCAGCATAATCACTGTCCACTTATAAATTGGTTTTTTCAAGCCTTTCGAATTCAGATCCCATTGCTGTTTCCAACAATCAATAACACAATAGGACGAATTTACCTTGATCTTGATGGTACGAAGTTGAAACAGAAAATTCCAATTAACAGACTCAAACAGTCAAAACTTTTGTTACTGCAACTTCTCGTCCTTTATCTGTTGTCAACGCGCTTGGTGTTTAAGCGGTTTCTATTAAATAAAACGGGTATAAATTATGTGTAAAACAAGTAAACGCAAAGGAAAATTAAAAGGCAAATAATAACTAAACATAAATCGTATGACAGATACTTAAACTTCATAATTACAGTACACTACAGAAATTACATAAACTCACGAATTAATAGTACACACAACAACATCGTTTTCAACATATTTACACAATGGGACTTACCGACTGTTTTGCAGGACGAATGGGAACACAATGATTGCAACAACAAGTGGTCATTAACAGTATACTCTAGCAATTCTTAAAAAGTTCTCTTAACAGTGGTACTCTTCAAACAGCATCTTATTCAAATAGAAAATATCATTACTTTTACATCTTTCGCTTTCAGTTTTCACAACAGTTACTGCGCTTCAGATGATCTACGGTACCAGTACATTTAAAGTTCTCTAATAGCCAGGATGCTGCTAACCTCAACGGCTACAAACTGCAACTGTGCAGCAAATTACAATTCGTATCACGAGACACAGTATCCTCAACAGTTTTCCACAGAGTTAATAACAAACAAGAAAAGACTCTATCGGCATGATTAAAAACGAACTACATTCTATTGGCATGATTAGAAACAAACTTCCTATTAAGTAGCTCGATTGTTTCACAAGAAATAATTCTGCAAAACGGTCGTTGATAATTCGGATTTCACGTCTCAGGACAGGTTACCGGTTCGATTCCTTGTTTGACGTGACTTGCCTTAACAGGGAGCATGATATTTAAAAACTTTATGGTTAATCGATGCTTCCCGGCATTTGAAGCTGAAATCACTATTCATCATTATTATTTGATTGTTTAAGTTTTATTGCTGTCAGTATCTGATGATATTTTATTTTATTGCAATGATATATTATGGGAAAGGCCAAAATAAAATTAAAAAAAAAAAATTGTTTCAGTGAAAACTATTAAACTTTTATTTGGTGAAAGTTTTCCAAATTTGAATTGTGAATAAAGTGCTGCCGTGGTTGGTCACTTAGTATGGCAGTCAATTGTTTTGTTATTGCAGTTTTTTGTTGTTAACCAGTTATTTTAATCTTAATGCTGTAGGTTCACTAACCATGAAGAAAGAGTAGGTGAGATTGCTTTGGCTATGGGATTCAAACACGTGTCTTTATCCTCACGAGTTATGCCAATGGTGAAGATTGTGCCTCGAGGTTACACGTCTTGCATTGATGCTTATTTGACTCCTTGCATTAAGAGCTATGTCCATAGCTTTCGCAGTGGATTTTCAAGTGGATCCTTGAATGCACTCTTCATGCAGTCAGATGGTGGGCTAACTCGCATGGAAAAGTAATTCAGCGGTTTGCTATTTTTTATGTTTTTTCATTAGTAAGTTGAGGCCTTGTGTTATGTAGTTTTAGGCCTTGTTACACTATAAAAAAACTATATTACGGTAGGCCAGAAGACTTGCTAAATGAATATCTAATATATGCAATAGATAGACTAATATCTCTCTATATGCAATACATGAACTTACATCGGCTTCACATTTTTTAATACAAGTAAAATCAGGCCTGCCATTGCCGCCATATGCCATCTAACCAAACTGCTCAATCCTATAACCTGCAGTTACAGGGGCTTGGGTGTGTGTAGCTAAAAGTGCATTGAAAACGCTGTAAGCCTGGTGGCCGAGTGGTTAGAGAGGTAGATGCTCAATCACAATGTCCCGGGTTCGAACCTTGGTCTACCTGGTGAGTGGTCAAACCACGAAACTAATCATGGAATTGTTTATACTGTGTTTTTTCAGTAAGTCTTCTGGCCTACCCTAATATCTCTATGCAATACATAAACTTGCATCGGCTTCACAAATTTTAATGCGTATTGAAAAAAGCTTAGAAAAGGGATTTTGTGATGCCTCACAAAGAACTGGATGAAACTTGGTGACTTTGGAAATTAATAAATGCTGAATTAATTTAGAATAACTGAGGTTATTTTTAAATTATAGTGACCTCAGAATTCAACGGTAATTGAGGGAGACTGCAAAGTGAGCTTGTTTTATTCGAGTCAGCAGCTTTAGGTAAATATGTCAAATGCATCGGTTTAAGCCGCAAATTTAACCAGTAGGATCTGCCACCTGTGTAGTGGAGCAACTTGAACTCGAAAAATAATATTTTTTGAACTCGAACTTTAACTCAAACTCGAGCAAAAACAATCGAGTAAGGGGTTACTAATTGAGTGCTTTAAATTTATTGATTCAAATCTCTCAAAACAAACTTCACTTTTGATTTTTTGTTATAGATTAAATGGCTGCAAATTTGCAATTTTGGTACTAATACTGCACTACCACTAGCTGATTCCATGTACTCTGTAGCAAGACTGCGAACTTGAATTCAAACTCGCTAAACTAGATAACTTTTATCGAACTTGAACTTGAAAAATAAATTTTTTGAACTCAAACTTGAACTCGGACTTGCAAATATCTCTTGAACTTGAGCTCGATTAAAAATCGATCGAGTTTGCAGCCCTGCTTATAAACAAATTGTGTTCCAAAGGAACGTTTGTAATTCGAATTGCTTTTATAAAGTAACCTTGATGCACTGTCACATAATTTATTCAACAATTAGGCGAGTAATTGTTACCAACTTCTTATGTTAGTCATGCAAGCACTTTTAACTTATTCGAGGACACCTTCTGTCAATAAATATTGACATTATACGAGGTGCATTCAATAAGTTTCCAGACCTTTTTTGTACAGGCATTTATAATTGCCATAAACTCGAGATATTTCAATATGTTGTTACTATACTCCTTATGAGATGATTGACCAATTTTTTCTTGTTTAGGTGCAAATTTATAGCTACAGTAGGAATTAAAGTACACCTTACTAAATTCTGATTGTCACAGCTAATGAATTTCAAGAATGTGATCTGGAGGTGAGGACACCTTAAAAGAACGATATGCAATCAAGTTCTGTTTTAAACTTGGAAAAACTGCCACGGAAACGTATGGTATGCTTCAGACTGCTTATGGACCATCTTGCATAAATCGATCATCAGTTTTTCAGTTGCACAAGAGATTCAAGGGAGGCAGGGAGTCCGTGAGGGATGATGAGAGATGTGGGAGGAGTAGGGAAGTCAGATTATCAGAGATGATTGGCCAAATAAACGATTTCATGAAAAGGGATCGTCGTGTGTCGATGGAGACACTAAGCACACAGTTTAATGTCAGTGTGGGAGCTGTACAATCATTCGTGAGGAACTGAAGATGTTGAAGATTTGCGCAAACTTCGTCCCAAGAGTGCTCCGGGAAGATCAGAGAGAAAGACGATGCAATGACAGCAAGGAGATGGTCGAGCTCATTCAATCAGATCCCCAAATGTTTGATGCCCTGGTAACCTGCGATGAAAGCTGGATCTATTGTTATGACCCAGAGACCAAGAGACAGAGTTACCAGTGGAAGCATGCTGGATCTCCCAGACCCAAGAAGACCAGACAGAGCAAGTCCACCCAGAAACTCAAGATGATCCCTTTTTTTGACAGCATGGGCATAATCTGCATTCACTGGGTTCCCACTGGAATCACAGTCAACAAGGAGTACTATATTGAAGTTTTAAGGGAGTTCAGGAAGAGATTCCGTCGGAAGAGGCCAGAACTCTTTGAATCAGGTCAGTGGCATTCCATCAGGACAATGCCCCAGTCCACAACTCCATCCTCGTCACAGGCTGTTTGACCCAGATGGGCATCAAGACGGTTCCCCATCCTCTCTGCAGCCCGTACCTTGCTCCCTGCGACTTTTGGCTATTCCCAAAGCTCAAGGAAAACCTCAAAGGCAATCGTTATTCCACAATCGAGGACATGAAAGAGGCTGTGACGAGGGTCCTAAACACGCTCACACAAGAAGACTTCCAGGGGGCTTTCCAGAAGTTGTTGGAACGGTACAACAAGTGCATTGATGTCGGAGGAGAATACTTTGAAGGGGACTAGAGTTTTTTGTGTGTACGGTTAATATAAGTGCCCATACAAAAAAAATCTGGAAACTAATTGAATGCACCTCGTAAGTCATCATTCGCAAGTAAAACATCTTTTGAAATAATTTTTTTCAAAACTGGGTGGATATCAATTTTTCATAACCACACTTTTTGACACAGACACGTTTTGTTCGTTTCACTATCGATTAATTACTTGTCTTTGATATCACTGGCATTGCTCAACAGTTCTACTCCAACTACGCTTTTACAAACGATGCAAGAACAGAATTTGATGCAGGAGACCCCAAAAGCGAGATTGTTAAAACATTTAGCTTTTTTACAGTGACAAGAGTAATTTTTCAGTAACTCTAATGGGTCATCCTACTGACAAAGACTTCATAGTTTGCAGCAATTATCCAACTGTTGTCTTTGGAACTTCGTCATTAAAATTAGTTTAAAGCTAGTTTTTCTTTCTTCGGTCATTTGTCGGTTATTGTTCGTATTTTTTTAGGCCAGTTCGGTCATAGTGACTGAAAGAAATTTCTAATATTTACTGAAAGTAGTGAGCGCGCGCACACAACTTTCAGAGACAGCGCACATAAATATACTGCGCACAGACACATTATGATGAAACAATGTTTTCGGTCGGCAAGTTGAGGAAAATTGTTGTCGGACCTGCTAAAAGGACATATTTCTTTGCAATTGTACCGTTCATTGACGTCGTGCCATTGGGGCTCGGGAAGGCCCGAGACCTTCCAAATTTTCTGGGATGTGTTACTTCTTATAATTTGAAGCATTGAAAGTTTAAAAAAATGAAAAATTTAAGCAGTGCCATTTCGCTTTCATTCTTCAAACTAACCCCATACCTCTTTTTGTTGTACTATAAATTCCATTGTTACGTGTTTTAATTTTTGCTTCAATCAATCGCTTCGACTCAAGAGTAAAGTCAGTTTCTTGATCTGTAGTTAAAATTTCGAAAACATTTTGCATGCGTTGTTAAAGATGGAATGTTGCCAAAGTGGTCTAGCCGTTCAAGCCTAGAACACACCTATGCACGTCATCCCATCATATACGTCAAAGCTATTAATGATTGCACCCTCCTTTCATTTATTTTAGCTCAGCTTCTGCTTTTAGACATGAGCTTATAAAACATTTTTGTGTTGTCTGACACTATAATAATGACTGCACTCACTGCAGGTATCAGTATGTCCTTTCTCGTTAAGAAAGTGTTCTAAAACGAGTTTTTTTTTATGTGAAAATCGTAAAAATTCGTTGGCGGCTAGGGGCTACGCCCCCAGACCCCCTTGTCTCCGGAGGCTGGGGCTTCGCCCCCAGCCCCCCAGCAATGTCGTCCTTTATTAAATCGTGGGATCACACTGATTGCGCATAATGTCCATAATTAAGGAGCGGTTTGAGGTATCAAAATAAATTTTAATTTCTTATCCAAAATTTGGGGTATCACGACATATTTTGGTATCTTTTACTAACTTCCTTTTTTCGTAATGTTACTCAATGCTAAATACGGCTTTTGCAATGGTTGTGATCAGTATCTGTTTAAGCTGTCACTCGTGCCCTTCCAGTTTTTTTGGCTGCTCGACTCCTCTGGAACCGCGAGCGAAAAATGCACCAGTAGTAACATAACCAAGAAAAGCTGCGCTGCTTCTTTTCAATAGCTGCCATATTGAATTTATTCATGGGCTGTTGCACAAACGTTGGTAATTTTTAGAAAAGTGCGCACTCGCCAAAGTTTCTGCGCACACAGACTACAAAAAATTAGAGGGAACATTGCTTCGGAGCCACTTAAACTAGACACATGAACAGGTTACTTGTTTCCTTGCAGTTATTTCAGCTGGCACTGTCCAGGGGCAATGTGGGGTATGCATTCCCCCCACTACTGCCACCAGCCATTTTCTACAGAGTTTTGAAGAGTACGATTTTTGCATAATTTCAAGTCTCTTCGATAACAGTAAGCCTTACGCCTTGAGTGCGCATAAAAATCACAAATGTGCGAACAACATGCATCATGTTTGGTGAAGGACTCGGAATTACAGGCTAAAAATTTGAACAAAACTTGCCATAAAAATTGCTCACAAAGTACCAAAATGACCATTTGCAATATGTAAAAATTTTCTGAGGGAAAATGCCCTCGGACCTCTCTAGAGCCATTTTTGTTCCTCAAGTTACTGTACTTAGAATTGACTCTGCCGAAAAAAAACTGCACGTAAAAAATGCCAACAAATTCGGGTGCGTCGGTGACCCCTAAAAAATTTGGTATATGCCCCTGACACAAAACATTTTAAAGGGCTTATTTACGCTCTTTTCTGGGCCTATCCTTTAGAGGACGAATGCCCTAGTCTTCAGTCGATAATAGTAGCCATTACTGCAGGTAATGACATAAACTGGCTGACAGTTCTGTACTATCCAAAATAATTAGCTATTGGTATTTATTTGGAACGCACCGTGCTTTCGAATTTCACGTTTTAGTGGTTGGTACGTATCTTGTTTTAAAACTTCAACAAATTTCATAATTCAAGGAAGTGTTGGAAAATGTGTTTTTTATGCTTAATTAAAATATGACCGAAAAGAAATGTGCCAGATTAGCTAAAATCGGTCAAATGACCACACAAAGTTTAAAAAAAAAAAAAACTAGGTTTGAAGTGCTTTCTGCCAAACTGCTGCTTGGTAGTTTGCAGGTTAGATATGCTGTAGAAGGCAGTGCAGCAGGATGGTTAAGTTCACCTCACTCAAAGCTCTCGTACAAAAAAGATTGCATTGCACTTCGTTTATGTTCTTGCCAGAATGCTAGTAAAGTTTACACAAACATTTCATATTTGCTACAAGAGCATTGGATATTGCAAATTGGGCTCCTAGATGTTGGAACTGCGCATGTTTGTTGAACTCTGAAAATGCCTTCTTTTTTTATAAAAAAGCATTTGTTGAGTCAGCCCTGGTGAGAACATGCAGCCCCAAGAGTCTGAAGTAAAGCTCTCCATTTTCTGGCTCAACAAAATGTTAATCAGACGTTTTTGGATTCCTAAAAATGAAAATGGAATATAATTTTTTTTGTCACTTTATCTTTTGTTTAAACAAAAACTGAGATCTCGACTGCAGCAGTAAGTTAGTCAGTCATTTATGAAAAAAAAAGTTGCTAAGGTCAAAAATTTTACTTCAATTTAACCGGGGAATCCACCATTTGAATACCATGAGAAAAGGTTGTGGGATTGTGGGTAAAACGAAGCTTCTTTGAACAGTCTAATTATTGAGGACTGCAAAAATGTGGGTGAAAAAATAATCATTTGGGTGTTTTTGTGAACTTTTCCTTCTGACAAAGATTAATAATAGTCTCTGTTTCCTGGTCAAATTGCACTGATTATTTGACAAGAATGTTCTTCACGAAAATTTTTGGTCTTGAAAACAGTAATTCACTGAGTTTGTGCTGATACCTTAGCGAGAATTTGATTTTGGTGAAGTATCAAGTGTATTTATTGGTAATTTTAATAAAGTGTGGATTTCCTAAGAACAAACTGTTTTTGTTGAACTGTTTTTTGTTCTGTTCAAGAAGAACGAACTGTTTTTCGTTCTTCTTGTTGAACTGAAATTAGTGGACCTATTTAGTCAAGCAGGGGTGGGCAAGCTTTTCACACGAAGGGCCAGATTTGGAAGAACTGTTGAAGCTGCGGGCCGCCCACTGATTGGAAAACAAGGTAAAGACCTTTTTTTTTGGAGATCACTGTTCACGTACGAATGTGATCTCCCAAAATAAAAGGTTTTCACCTCGTTTTTTATTCCAATTTTGCACCGTTGAGGCTTATTTTTTTGAAAATCACTGCCATTCGTGATCTCTTAAAGGAGAAAAAAAGGTCTTCCGCTTAATTCACGGTGGGAATTTAAGTTTGTGCTAGTGCCGGCAATCCAGAATAAAAGGACCGGTGGGTCGGATTTGGCTCGCGGGCCGTAGCTTGCCCATGTCTGGATTAGAGACTGCTAAATTTATGTATGAATTCATCCACAATAAACTTTCTTCTTCCTTTTCTAACTATTTCATAATAACAGTTAATTTGCTAATCTGACACTAAAACACTGATGAAAACCAATGTTTCGGCAGTACAAACTGCCTGCCTTTGATCAGGGTACAATAAAACCAATTAAGACGAATCAGCACTTAAATTCAACAAAGTCACGTGATTAAATGAACAAAGTCATGTGATTAATTTAAAAGCACCTATATAAACATCAAATCCATGCAGATCTACACGTCATCGCTACGTCATTGCAACGCCAGAAACCAAATTAACAACGCTACTGTGAAGCTTCTCATGCAGACCAGGAACGAACAAATGGAGCGAACAAATTTTGATATACCTGAGGAAACGCTACAGAATCTCTGTCATTTTAACTATTATTTTGCGAATTAATAAAAAATGATTGAATAAATTTTTGTTTAGCGTAATCATTTTCAAGGTCAAGAATTTCAGAATTTTCCCAGTCAATTTCATGTTCCGATTGTATGGCGTGTCTTGTTAAAGCTGTTGAGTCCCATTTCATAAGTCTGACGTCACGCATATGTACTTTTTTCCTGGTGACAAACCAACGGTTTGTTTCTCCAATATAACGTTGGTTGCAGTCCACGCATTTGATTTTACACAATGGTTGATGGCGATGTTCGGCATCAACCATGTCCTTGTGGGAAGAAAGCAAATTACCAATCTTTTACGGGGGTTGAAGATAGTCTTGATGCTATGGGACCTTAGTACAAATTTTAACGATTTCGATAATTTAGGAATATACTGTTGTATTTAAGTGCTGACTCGTCTTAATTGGTTTTATTGTTGTCTGATCGAAGGCAGGTAGTTTATACTGCTGAAACGTTGGTTTTTATCAGTATTTTTAGTGTCAGATTAGCAAATTAACTGTTTTTAAATATGTTCCTAAATTACCAGAATCGTTAAAATTTGTACTAAGGTCCCATAGCATCAAGATTATCTTCAACCCCCCAAAAGATTGGTAATTTGTTTTTTTTTTTCACAAGGACATGATTGACGCCAAACATCGCCAAGGCGCATTGTATAAAATCAAATGCGCAGGCTGCAACCAATGTTATATTGGAGAAACAAACCGTTGGTTTGTCACCAGGAAAAAAGTACATATGCGTGACGTCGGACTTATGAAATGGGACTCAACAGCTTTAACAAGACACGCCATACAATCGGAACATGAAATTGACTGGGAAAATTCTGAAATTCTTGACCTTGAAAATGATTACGCTAAACAAAAATTTATTCAATCATTTTTTATTAATTCGCAAAATAATAGTTAAAATGACAGAGATTCTGTAGCGTTTCCTCAGGTACATCAAAATTTGTTCGCTCCATTTGTTCGTTCCTGGTCTGCATGAGAAGCTTCACAATAACGTTGTTAATTTGGTTTCTGGCGTTGCAATGACGTAGCGATGACGTGTAGATCTGCATGGATTTGATGTTTATATAGGTGCTTTTAAATTAATCACATGACTTTGTTCATTTAATCACGTGACTTTGTTGTATTTAAGTGCTGATTCGTCTTAATTGGTTTTATTGTACCCTGATCGAAGGCAGGCAGTTTGTACTACTGAAACGTTGGTTTTCATCAGTGTTTTAGTGTCAGATTAGCAAATTAACTGTTTTTAAACTTCTACTGGCCGCATGAATAAATATGATTTCATGAAAACCTTCAATATTTCCTCCCGAAATGCAAGAACTTAATCTGATAGTAATAATCTTTACCGAAATTTTCTTCAACCAGATTGCAGAGATCCATAAAGTATCACGGTGTTAAGACATGGAATTCCATTCCGACTGAAATTCAGAAATTATCTTCAAATTTATAATAGAATACAAATCTTACCTAATTTCCTACTACACGTAGGCCCTATCGGTTCAATAACTTATTAAGTTATTTGCCCAGGTAATGCAAATCTTGTCCCATCGATCGAATTGATCATGAAACACCATATAGCCTCTTTTAATTTTAAGTTTATGCAATGGGTGACCGCTTGACTCGATGAGCGCAAGGTCTGTTTGCAGTCTCCCTGCCAATGTTGAACACTATGTTTTATTTATTATTGTTTACTGTACATTTGGCTGAAATAAAATCTTGTTGTTGTTGTTCTTAAGATCATAATTTCTATGAATTTTGTGAAGAAGTTAATACTTACTGTATTTCAAATCATTTTTTGAAATGGGTTAGCTCGCAATCTTCTTCGATATACTTTACGGTAATACATTTAATGCACTTTTTATTGAATTTGCTGTGAACAAATTCAGTATTCTACTATTACTAAATACTCTATATTTTGTCAGGTTTTGTGGAAGTCGAGCAATCTTATCTGGTCCTGCTGGAGGGGTGGTAGGGTATGCTATGACTTCATACAAGGATAAGCCTGTGGTTGGATTTGATATGGGAGGTTCGTTGTTGCTGGCTAGGATTTTCTTTTTCATGATCTGCTTAGAGCAGGGTGTCTGAAGTATTTTGGTGGTAGACTGCATTTTTTGGCATTGTCAATCTTTTGAAATAATTTAAATGAAGTTATTGTTACAACTCATGATAGATGGTTAAGATTTGCTATGAAACAAAAAATATCTGTTCAGCTTGTATGGTTGCATGAAGTGTCTCTGTGTCCTGAGATTTTGCAGTTGAGAAACAATGGTTCATGATGACTGCATGGCACCTTGCATACTTGTACCAACCCCGTTATTTGATTACTTTTTTGTGTTTCTTATTGCCGTAACAGAGCAGTTGAGACGTAAACTTACTTAGCAATTACTGATCACTGGTCCACAACTTTAAAACTCTTTGTGTAAGTTCTCAGCAGGAGGTACAAATCTTTATTTATTTTGTCATTTTCTACGCCGAACATTTTTTTCTTGCGCTCAGCATAGAAAAATGCAACCTTTTTGTGGCGAAAAATACGCTCACGCTCAGGATAGAAATGAAAATGTGCGATGAGGTCTGCTGCGATTCCAAACTAGTGTTAGGCTTGCCTAGTTGGCAAGTTTCAGGGCCCGTTTGGTTTTTGCACAAACTAGTTTTCACATTGCTTTGATTTAGGGAAAAAAATGGGGTTAGAGGCTTTCTGGTTTCAAGTAGTAGTAGTAGCAGTGTCTTCCATTTCTGCACCGTCAAAATAAAAAGAACACAGCAATATAGAATTTCAAATTCAAACGGACACAGAAAAGGGAAGAAGCAACAAAAAGATTAACGTTGTAACATGCTAGTGAGAATCAAACTTGAAGATGCGGAAATTAGTAGGCATGGTCGCAACACCCGATTGAACTAAAATAGGGTGAGAAAAAACAAAAACCAAACATGTGACTGCGAGATAAAAAAAGACACTGGAGAGACCACAGCTCCAACACTACTATGATATAGTGCAATGGTAGCAATCTTAACAGTGTACGGCATTTTGAGGTTACTCACTAGCGTCACAGTGCGACTAGTCTAGACCAGTGGTTTTCAACCTGGGGTTTGCGCACCCCCAAGTGGTGCGGTAGTGATTTTAAGGGGGCCGCGAGGGCTAAAGGGTCCGTAATGGGTCTGCAGAACCGGTGTTTATTAATTAACGTATTTTAAAAAATAATCTTGATGTGAGCGATATAAGGCTAGACCTTTTTTTAGCTCCAAATTGACATTTTTAGTGGATAACAGAACATCTGAGGACGTGATGATTTTTTTGCACTTTGCTTGATTTTGGTCGGAAAATTGGACGTCTGCAGACGAGATGACCTTTTTTTGCTTTTTGCTTGATTTGGGGCGAAAAATTGAAATCGAATTTATTTGCGTTGATTTGTGTGGGGTTCGCAACAACAAATTCCTTAACTTAGGGGTCGGCGACTTCAAAAAGGTTGAAAACCACTGGTCTAGACTAACACGGATAGACCCAACCTAACCCCAAACCTAGCGCCGTTAAGACCATAGAGTAACCACAAAAGGCCAGACAGGCGAAGAAACCTGCCAAAAGAAATCCTGTCCAGCATGACTGCAGATTTACGACAACTGTCATTAAAACGAGAAAAAAAGAGATTTTATCTCTTGATTGAAACAGTTTTTGTTAAGATTTTAACAATACGCTATGCAAGAGTACATACAGAGACTGTGTAGTAAGTCTTGACAAGATCAAGTTGTTTGTGAATCTGGGGGTAAAACTGTTCCAGGAAACTGGTGGTCTCTCATGATGGCAAGAGCTAATAACGCAAGAAAAAAAATGTATAAATAGAAAAATTGTTAAGTTAATAACGGAGCCGAAGGCATAGCAAAGAAAACCGAGTACAATCGGCATGCAGTAGAATCCTGCCATCTCACACAGATCTAGGCCTAAAATGGCCAAGGTACAAGTGCCCAAAGCGACGGTGGGTTTGAAGTTTGAAGAAGTCAATGGGCTCGATGTAGATTATCTGAAAATATAGCAGAAAGCAGTTTTCTGTTCGAAATGATTTAACCTTTGCAGACAGGGTTAAGAAAGAGCTAGTTACTATTTAGAAGATGCTGTTTTAATTTTCTCTTAAACGGGCCGATTGTCTTAGATTCTCTAATAGGCAGCGGAATATTATTCCATGTTTTAGGATCGATATATCTAATTGATTGCTGACTGACAGCACTACGACAACTCATTGGGATTACGCGATTATTGCTTCGAGTTGTAATTGAAGTAGACTTGGATTGGAAAATAGGATCAAAAGCTGATGGTAGAGAACGGTTATGGAATCTAAACATATGTACTGCAGTTTTGTGTTTGAATATATCGTTAATCGTTAGTAAGTTATGCTGTTTCATCGGTGGCAAGACGTCCTTATTACGCCTTAGTCTTAGAATCAGTTGAATAAATTTATTACAAATACCCTGAAGTTGATTTAGGATTGTGAAATTGCCATGGTTCCAATCAATTATACAATATCAAATACGACTCATTACTAAAAAATGATAAATCGATATTGAAGAGTGTTTACTGAGATAAGGTTGAACTCGAATTACGGCACCCAGGGTAGCACGTAGTTTACTCTTAAGAGCTAGCATATGCTCCTTCCAAGGTAGATTTTTTCATGAATTATTATTGTTCCTAACACTCTCACTGACGACGCTCTTTCAATTGGAATGTTTCTAATTACTAAATTTAGATCGCTGGGGAAGTCTTTGAGTTTGCAGTCTTGAAATATACACACTATGTTTTGTTTGCATTTAGCCAGAGCTTGTCGGCAACCAGCCAATTATCGGTATTACAGTGTTCATCGTTCCCTATATTGAAAAGCATTTGGGCCGTTTTGCTGCTGATAAAAATACTCGTATCATCCGCGAAAGATAAACTAGTTCCATGTTTCAAACAATTAGGGAAGTCATTAAAGTAAATAATAAACAATAAAGGGCCCAGAATCCAGCCTTGAGGCATCAATAAATTTATGGCATTAATATTAGAAGAAGCAACACCGTTATGACAAACCTGTTGAGTGCGTCCAGTCGGTAACTTATAAACCAGTTCAAGGCTGTGCCTCTGATGCCATAACGATTTAGTTTATGCAAAAGAATTTTATGGTTAGTAGTATCAAAGGCTTTCGAGAGGTCAAGAAAAATTCCGAGATTACTAAGCTTTTTTTCGAATGCTAGGGCAACTTTGCCAACAAGCAGACAGTTAGCATGAGAAGTAGAGTGACCTCTCCTGAACCCAAACTGAGAATTTGAAAACAAGTTGAAGCGGTCAAAAAATGAATATAGCCTCTTGTATGCAATTTTTTCGAGAATTTTGGAGAAGCTAGACAGCAAGCTAATTGGCCTGTAATGGTTTAAATTCTGAACATCACCCTTTTTATGGAGTGGTACTACTTTAGCATGTCTAAAAGCGGTGATGAATTTATCCTGGCAAAGAGATACATTAAAGATATACGTTAAAGCGTTAATAATATTATCAGGCAGATGCTTTAATACAACTGGTGGTATTTCATGCCACCTTGAGCTATGTTTCGGGGATGTTTTGTTAATAATTAAAACAGCTTACATGGCCGAGTGGTATGGAGCGTCTGTCTCTTGAGCTGTGGACTCGGGTTTGATTCCGAGTCGGGTCAAACCAATGACTTTAAAATTGGTATTCACAGCTTCCCTGCTTGACGTTCAGCGTTAGAGGGACAGTGTGGAGAACAAGCCGGCAAGTTTACTTGTTGTGTCGTTGGGAAAGGTACTCAGCGGAATTCCCCCATCTTGGGTGTGATAGACAGATGGCTGGCAACTCCTAAGCGAGCTCGTATAGCGTTTTGATCGCTTTCTCGTGATAGGAGGATAAATATGCAACTAAATACTTCATAGGGAGAGGTGGGGTAAAAGAGGATAGAAGAAGGATAGGCTAGAGCTAGGTATTCTTGAAAGGGTGTAGATGGTTTAGGTAGTAGGTTTGCCAGATTAATAGCAATGTTAGAGAAATAGTCATTACCTCATTGGCTAACAGTAAAGGGTCACAAGTTTTCTTCCCATTGATAAAAAAAGATCAAGTGGCACTGTTTAATAACGTTCTATCAAGAAGACTGTTAATATACTGCCACGTTTTCTTTACATTACTAGAGAAGTTTTTAAATTTTGTTTGATAAAACTCTTGTTTTTTTAACTTGATAAGATGAAAATACATATTTCTAATCTTACGATATTGTTTCTTAGAAATCTGGTCACGCCGCAGAAGATATTTTTTGTACAGTCCATTTTTTTTTGAGCATTAGACATCTTCATTCACGATCATACCACTCAGAATGTTTGTCTTGTTTTTTTAACTTGATAAGATGAAAATACATATTTCAAATCTTATGATATTGTTTCTTAGAAATCTGGTCACGCCGCAGAAGATATTTTTTGTACAGTCCATCTTTTTTGAGCATTAGACATCTTCATTCACGATCATACCACTCAGAATGGTTGTTTTAAAAGATTCTTGTTTTAAAAGATTCTTTTAGAGGAATGAATTTCTCAAATTCAATTAGCAAATCATATAAATTCTTAAAACAGTTATCAGGATTATTTTAATTTTCTACATTGCAAAGGTCAGCATTTTCTAAGGAAGCTCTAAATTTTTTAAGGTTACTTAGAACATACCACCTTACATTAGAAACCGAAATGGTTTTAATTTTTCCGAGATTTGATACTCGTATGATTGGTAGGTGATCTGCCTCACTATGCGCAATTATACCACTTTTGATGCTAGTTTTTGAGACATTGGTCCATATATGATCAATGGTGGACGAACTCGAGTCAGTGATTCGAGTAGGTTTGCTGATCAAGGGGTAGAAGTTATAATTAAACGTATATCTGTGAATTGTTCAGTCTTTTTATCAGAAAGGTCAAATGAATTAAAGCTTAGGTCTCCCATCAGGAAGCATTTGCTTTTGGTTTTATTTCATTCACCTAATGCCAGATTAATAGAATCGAAGAAACCTCTTATTCCCAAATTATCATTACGAGGAGGTCTATAAACAGTGCCACATACCAGCCTTTTTGCCTTCAAAATGTATTGTAACAAATAGAAATTCAAACACTTTTTCATTCATGATTGAAAGTTCGGCGTAGAGGGTGAAAATTATGTTCTGTTTGATGTACATTCCAACACCACCACCTCTGCTGACTGCTGACAACTCTGGGATTAGATACATAGACATATCCGTTAAGATTTATATGTTGACCGGTAGTATGGGGTTTTTCCCATGTTTCATTCACTGCAGTTATATAAAGCTGATAATTTAATCCCGAAATCAAACTTTTGAATGGAGCAAAATTGTGAGGATTAGTGAGAGATCTAACATTTACACACATAGTGCAAAAACTGCATTCTGCATTCTTTCCAGATAAAAGTGTTTGAGCATCTTGAACAGTTAGATAGGAATCCAATTGGTTATTATTTAAAAACATGTTGTCAACGTCATCAAGATCATGACCAAAATGATTTGGTACATTTGACAGTAGTCTATTATGGTCATCAGCAGAAGGTAGTGGTGATTTTGGGTCATGAAACAAGTCAGAAAAGTCTTTGTCGATTCAGGACAAAAATGGCAAGGTGGCTGCAGCACACGAGATGCATAGGCAATTATTGTAAAGGGGTTTCAATTGGAAGGTTTTATTTAATTGGTTGATACATTTGTGATGGAACCCTGCACTACAGGCACAGCAAGACTGGTACTTCTGTCGTTTTGAAATATGTGCTTCACAGACTTTACAGAAAGTAATTGAGGATTTTGCTGCTTAGGACATAACCTAAATAAACAATTAAAAAAATACAAAAAAAAACACATAAACAGAAAAAATAAACTATAAGAAACTATATGAATATAGTTTTTAAACAGAAAAAGATAAATAAAAAACTATATACATATAATCAATATGAATATGGTTCAATATAAATATATAAAAACTATATAAATACAAGATAAGACCTGAGCCATCCTGTTTCGGGATTACGTCCCTCATCAGTGATAACAATCAGGGAGGACCATATCGAAAACCACACAACAAAATTACTCAATCTGTCGTTTGGGCATTCAATACAGTGAAAAGAAGGATAGCAGTTGCAAAAGAGAAAAAGAACAGACAAATGGAGTTAGCTGGATTAATTTCAAGAAAAACAAAGAAAACATTATAAAATAATATAGCTGCGGATAGAAATAGCAATCCACGACCGGTTTCGCTCTCATTAGAGCTCGTCAGGTGAATACAGCTAATAAAAAGCTGAGCAAAAGATACAGAAATATAGCGAAAAAAGACCAAGAAATGGATAAATAGTACTAGATAGAAAAGTATCAGATGGTAACGATAACAACTGATGGCCTTTTTGAATGCAATCAAATCGACGTCCAAATGAATTGAATAAGATAAAAAAATCTTTTCCAAAATTAGTGTGCTGTTTGCTGAAAATGAATCAAATTATCCTCAGATGTTCATAAAATCCAACCAATCAACACCATGAAAAAATAGAAACATTCAATAGAGCAAGATGAAGAGATTAAAATTCCAAAACAGAATACTGCATTGCCAATCTCAACACAGTAACGAGATACCTTACAAACAGCTTTTCACAATGCAGGTGGAAATCACGCGATCATCATTTTAATAAAATGATGTCAGCGCTAGTGTAGCAGAGAGCTCAAACCATCTGGTGAGCAACGCACAATGCTACGATACACAAGACAGGTTCCCAAGAGTGCTCAAACCCTTGAGAGTGAGCATTATCATACAAGATAAGACCTGAGCCATCCTGTTTCGGGATTACGTCCCTCATCAGTGATAACAATCAGGGAGGACCATATCGAAAACCACACAACAAAATTACTCAATCTGGCGTTTGGGCATTCAATACAGTGAAAAGAAGGATAGCAGTTGCAAAAGAGAAAAAGAACAGACAAATGGAGTTAGCTCATTTACTTAAAAACCTCATTTACTTAAAAACTATATTAAAACTGTATAAATATAGTTTTTAAGTAAGTAAGCCAGCCTTTTTTGCTGAAGCCAGTAAGCAAGTTGACGCTGAAACAGTACATGAATTTTGCCAAAGAAATTTGTTATGAATTACCACTGATCTGATTTCTGATGCTGAGACAAATTAATCATTTTACAAAAACTTCAACCAGGATCAAATTAGTCCAGAAAATTTAAAGTAAAACTGAAGGTTTAATCAAACTATCATAAGATTTATGTAGTGGACTAGTTACATTTACCCAGAAACAGCTCGAGCATAGTAGGTTTAGACTTAATTTTATTAATATCATCAAAATCATGTATCACCTGTCTTCTGTTGTTGTGGAATACATATGTCCCTTTTCATGGTCCACATAGATCTCCAGGGAAAGGCACTCCTGACTGCTTCAAGAAGCTTCAGGCGGCGCTTTGTCAAGGATTCCATGATGAACAATCCAGAACTCTTCAAGATCTTCTTCGCGTAGATGTAGTTGCGTTGAGTTCTCCGGAGGAACTTGATGATTTCCAGAGATCTCTTACGAGCAGGCAAAGGATGAGCAATATCAAGATCATGGATCTGCAATCTTGTTTCCGGTTTAATCTTCTCATTAATTAGATCACACACAAAATTTTCGCATTCAAGGTACTTCTTTTCTTTTGGAACATCCTTGGCATCATGGATGATGAGGCAGTTCGATCGTCCATTCTGCTCAACATCATCAATGGATTTCTCAGCACTCTGAATCTTATCCTGGGTAGAGTATACTAGAGCTTTTAAATCATTGCCCACAGCGTACAGATCTTGAAGCCGCTTCCATTGCTCTTCCAAGCTGGCAGGCCTACCTGAAAAAGAAGGAAAAGCAGCAGCAACTGAAATCGGTGTTGTATTACATGCTGACACAAAGTCAGCCTCATACTCATCCAGTTGTTTGTACACTCCATCCATCTTGGTAACGAACTTATCAAGGAATTGCTGGTGACTCATCAGTCATCATGAAGATTTTTGGGTACTTTGGATAGATAATCAAATATATTTGGAAGATAAGATAATTAACAATTTAGCAAACTATGAAGCTTATTTATCACATTTTAAGGTATTATGCAACAATCTTTAACAAAACTTACTCCATGCACCTTATTCAAATAGAATCAAATAGCTTATTCAAAAGTTATGTGGCATAGTAAGCAAAAAAGACAGGTAGACTTGTGGGAATGTCAGTGTCCCAAGGGCTGCGTCGTAGCTTCAAGGTGGCAACGTTTTTTTGTGTTTAAGCACTTTTGATTTGATTTTAGTGAAGCTCATGCACTATAGAGGATGACCTAGTCCAGGGATGGGTAACCCCTGGCATGCAGCAGAAGTCTTACTGACCAACATGCGGCTCTTTTATTTTTTTTATAGGACATCTGAGGGCGTGAAGACTTTTTTTTATACTCTTAACAGGGGAAAGCAGACATCTGAGGGCGTGAAGAACTTTTTATGGCTTTCCGAAAAGGGCAGCCATATTGTTTTTACTTGGCCATTTCTACACTTTTTGACGCTTCTAACAGCTGTAGCTGCTAAACTACTGTTCCAATTCAAAAGTGACCTAGAGTTCAAATGTGTGTCCCACCTAGGTCTACACCATGGTCACACTAACTTTCCCCAACAGCCCCCAGTTTCTAGAAAAAAAATTATTTGTCTCGCAAAAATTCTTTTTTTTTTTTCAATATTAATTTTGTGCAGCCTTAGGTTTTTGAGCCGCTGATGCTAGAGACTTGAAATTTTCAGGGATGGTAGATCTCAATGGGAACTTCTGCATAACAGCTTTTGGGGGGTGGCGGTCAACACGTTCAAGGTCAAAGGTTAAAAAACGAAATTTATCAAAACCTAATAACTTTTGAATAACAACAGGTAAGACCTTCAAAGTTTCAGAGTATATACATATCAATGTGGGGAACAAAAATATGCACAAGAATTATCTTTTTGTGACGTCATTTTGGGTCAAAGGTCAAATGAACGAATCTCAACAATTTTTTGTGCAGCCTAAGGCTGTTGAACCGCTGATGCTAGAGACATGAAATTTTCAGGGATGATAGACCTCAATGTGAACTTGTGTCTAACAACTTTTGGGGGGTGGCAGTCAACAGGTTAAAGGTCAAACGTCAATCAAATAAAATGAAAAGAAATCTGAACAAACGCTAATAACTTGTGAATGGCTACAGGTAGGACCTTCAAATTTACGGAGCAGATGCATCTCAACGAAGGTAAAATAGGACCAATAGTGGTTGGTTTTGTGTGACGTCACTTGGGGTCAAAGGTTAAATAAGCAAATGTGTTGTTTGGCTTATAACTAATGATTGAAAACACATAAGAACTTAAAATTTATAGGGTTGGTGTGTCTTAATATGTTCTTGCACTGTACCAACTGCAAATGCTCTATGTCACGTGACTCGGGGTCAAAGGTCAAAAAACTGATAAATGTCGAAATTGTGCAGTCTAAAGCTTTTCAATCGCTGATGCTAGAGGCTTAAAGTTTTTAGGGATGATAGACCTCGACGTAAGCTTGTGTCTCACAACTTTTGGGGGGTGGCGGTCAAATGGTTTGGGGTCAAAGGTCAAAAATAGGAAAATAATCAAAAGCTCATAACTTTTGAATGGCAACAGCTAGGACCTTCAAAGTATCAGAGGATATTAACCTCAATGTGGGTAAGAAAAAGATTAATGTAATGAGGGATTACCCCAGAGCACCTGACTTGGAGTCATAGGTAAAAAACGTGAAAATTCAGGAAACCTCATAAAATTCAAGCAAATTTTCTTATCCGTTAGAGGGCAGTAAAGAAACATGTTTTTCAGCTATTGTAGCTTAAAATTTTTTCATTCGTGAGTGAGCGATTTGAGTTTGTGGTTAAACTGAAACTTTAAGCAGCAATAAGGGGCACATGGAGTTGGCCAAGTAGTTGGTGCATTGGACTCTTGACTTAGCTTTGCGGATTCCTCGCATTGAAACTGTCTTTGCATTGCGACTAAGAGTTTGTTGAATTAATTGCTAGCATAGTCCGCTCTCAGGTCATCCCGGCTTGTGGTTTTGCGAAATTTGTTGTAATCAGCACTTGTTTGCTTTATTTCATTCACGTCTTATGTAATTGGGTAACTGGACAAATTCAAAACTGTTTGGCTGTAACTTGATAAGTGTCAAAGTTTTCGTTGAAGTAGTCACAGCACTTTTATTTAATGTGAGCAATCTTAGTTTATCAGTCGCTTTACTTTTTAAGTTGCTAGAAAGTTGCCATCAATAAGCATGTATTAAATTTTAACTTTGAAGTTTCAACTTATCAACAAGTCGTCCATTATTGAATTCAATTGATTTATCTGCAATACCTTGAGCGAAGTGTTATGCGAAATATTGCAGCCTTTAATTTTTGCGCAGATTGTTAAGCAGTGTAATCGCTGCTTTAAAAGTGAGTTTTATGCCGCGATTTCTTGCCCTTAGAATCGAACACAAGCTCCATGATTTAATTTCGTTTTGTGTGAGTGCAGTGGTCCTTGCAGCTGCACAAATCCTTCAAGAATCATGGCGTTTATTGTTTGAATTTACTGCAAGATTTGCCAGCTTGCTTGAGATGTCAGACAAGCCAGATGATTTTGCTGCAGGCTTGTGTGGCATTGTATCGGTTGGTTAGCTCAGTTGCAAAGCGCACGCTATCGGTGCGGGAGGTCTGAGCTTCGATTCCCAGGCCGATCAAATCGTCACAGTGTCGTCAACGGCTCGCCACCGTTGCGACGTTTTTTCGGAGCTGTGTAGCCCAGGCGCTGAGCCGCGGAGATGGGCCCCGCCACTCGTTACACGCTTCGGCGTAGTACGGCGAGTATAATGAAGATTTTATTTTTTGTGTAGCATTATCACTGTACACGTGAAGAAATTTAAGGATAATAGTTTTGTTGAGATTTCGATCATTGTATTACAGAAATGTAAGAAGTCGTTACAATGTCAGGTTTATGGAGCACAGGTTACAGGAAATTAAACTTACTTCATGTGTGCTAATGCCCACCTATATTTTGCTACGATTTTATTATTTTTTTTAAGTTGTAAAAGCGAAGTCACTCTACTGTTTCCTTAGATGTTTTGATCCCTAGAAAATTTTATCGGGAAGCCATAAGCGGGTGCTTGCAGCTGCCATCTAGTTTTTTTTTTTCTTCAACACCAATTTTGTGCAGCCTAAAGCTTTTGAACCGCTGATGCTGGAGACTTGAAATTTTTAGGATTGGTAGATCTCTTGGGAACTTGTGTCTAACAACTTTTGGGGGGTGGCGGTCAACAGGTTAAAGGTGAAAAAACGAATTTTGTCAAATGCCAATAACTTCTGAATGGCAATAGGTAGGACCTTCAAATTTTTAGAGTGTATGCATATCAATGTGAGGAAGGAAAATATGCACAATAATCATCTTTATGTGACGTCACTTGCGGTCAAAGGTCAAATGAACAAATCTCAACATTTTTTTTGTACAACCTGAGGCTTTTGAACCGCTGATGCTAGAGACTTGAAATTTTCAGGGATAATAGACCTCAATGTGAGCTTGTGTCTAACAACTTTTGGGGGGTGGTGTTCATCACGTTAAAGGTCAATCAAATAAAATGAAAAGAAATCTTCCCAAACGCCAATAACTTGTGAATGGCTACAGGTAGGACCTTCAAATTTATCAAGTACATGCATCTCGATGAGGGTAAAAAAGCATTGACAGTGATTATCTGCATGTGACGTCACTTGGGGTCAAATAAGCAAGTATGTTGTTTGGATTGTAACTATTGATTAAAAACAGATAGGAACTTGAAAGTTACAGCATTGGTGTGTCTTACCAGGTACTTGCATTGTGCCGGCCATAAACGCTTGATGTCACGTGACTCGGGGTCAAAGGTCAAAAAACTGATAAAATTAGCCACAATTGTGCAGCTTAAGGCTTTTGAACTGCTGATGCTAGATACTTGAAATTTTCTGGGATGGTAGATTTTAATGGGAGTTTGTGTCTAACAAGTTTTGGCAGATAGCGATCAACAAGTTAAAAGTCAAAAAAAGAAATTTATTAAATGCCAATAACTTTTGAATGGCAGTAGGTAGAACCATCAAATTATCGGAGGATATTAACCTCTGGAGGGTAACAAAAATAAATAAAATAGTGAAGGGTTACCCCAGAGCACCTGACTTGGAGTCATAGGTAAAAAAGGTGAAATTTTAAGAAACCTCATAAAATTCAAGCAAATTTTCTTATCCGTTAGAGGGCAGTAAAGAAACATGTTTGTTAGCTATTTTAGCTTAAAACTTTCATTTGTGAGAGGGCGGCATGAATGTGTGTTTAAACTGAAACTTTAAGCAGCAATAAGGGGCTCATGGAGTTGGCCAAGTGGCTGGTGCATTGGACTCTTAACCTAGCTTTGCGGGTTTGATGCTCACCTAGGACAATTTATAAGATACATTGCATGACGCCTGGTAAAGTTACTGTGACGCAAAAATCAGAATTTTGCATGACAAAATTCTATGTGCTCGCTCATGCACTTGTTTTGCATTGTAAGCGTGCACCTCCCCCCACTTCCCAAGCAAACCTAAACAACTAGAGGGGTTATCCCAGAGCACCTGACTTGGAATCATAGGTAAAAAACGTGAAATTTCGGGAAACCTCATAAAATTCAAGCAAATTTTTTTATCCGTTAGAGGGCAGTAGGGAAACATATTTTTTTAGCTATTGTAGCTTAAAATTTTTTCATTCGTGAGTGAGCAGTATGAGTTTGTGTTTAAACTGAAACTTTAAGTAGCAATAAGGGGCACATGGAGTTGGCCAAGTGGTTGGTGCAATGGATTCTTAACCTAGTTTCGCGGATTCGAGGCTTATTTAGGACAATTTATATGATACATCGCATGACACCAGGTAACATCAGGTAAAGCTACTGTGATGCAAAAATCAGGATTTTGCATGGCAAAATTGTATGTGCTCGCTCATGCACATGTTTTGCATTGTTTGCATGCAACTCCCCCACTTCCCAAGTAAATGGAAACAACTAGAGTTTTCTAATTTCCGATGTAATTGTACCCTGATTAATGTTTGGGCCCCTAGAAAGTTTTAACGGGAAACCATCAGCAGTTGGTTGCAGCTGCCATCTAGTTTTGATTGGTTTTGCTTGATTTTCCTTGAAAAATTGGACATCTGTGGACGTGATGACTCGTTATTGCGTCAAAAATTGGACATCTCTGGACGTGCCATGACCTTTTTTTTTGGTCTTCACTTCATTTTACAAAAAATAAAACCTCTGTGGAAGTGATGATTTTTTTTGGTCTTTATTTGATTTTGCAAAGAATTGGACATAATATGTCATTTTATATAGTTTGTTTCATTTTTTCCAGCAAATTGCCGTCATTTTTTTCATTTTATTTTCAATAGCTGGCTGGACAGCCTGATAGATCTTAGTAGAAGATGCTTAAAAAACTGTTTGCTGCACGTCGGCGCTAGTGGTTGTTTTCATGCTGCTAGTGGTCACAGGCTTCTTCATCTCTCTTCACTGGTTAGACTTGCTTGATTTTTAGCGCACTGTTTACTCATGCTTATTTGCTGCTGTACCACTCATTATCTTTTAAACAAAGGGTTTGTTTGCCTTTGCCTTGCGAAGAAAAATATACCATAAAGCCATTTCGTCTAGGAATTTTTATGGCACTGTGGTATTCTGCATATTGGTCAGAGATCCCCACGGTGCTGAAGTGAATCAATCAACATATCCCAATGTCGATCACAATTACTAACTCCAATTAGAGACTTTTGCTTACCAGCACATGCTTGTGAATTCCCTACCACTGCCGTGGCTTGTGACTCTGCATTTAGACTGCCTTTTTCCTGCATGTATGTTCGGAGTATTACCACAGGTCTTGAATTTTGCATTCTGGCCTAAGGTCGCTCCAGTTTTCATCTTTCCTTCCATCCTCGAAGCTGCTTGTATTGAAACATGCAATCCCTACCTGTGCAGGGAAGCGAATTCGTGATGTTTTAAGATCAGTCATTAAAGCAATTTTTTTCGGCACTTGACACAGTTTTCAATGCCACCAGCATGCTTACTGCTTTTAAACAGTTGGTTGGTGGTACAGAACTTGAAAATTGCCAGAAGCAGAGGTTTCATTTTTCCCGAAGCTTTTTATCTAACACTTGTCAAATTTACGACTAGATGACTTCTGTCAAATTTACGACTAGATAACTTCTGTTCGCAAGCAAAAAAGATGCGCATCCTGTTTCTCAACGGAGCAATATCGTTTATGAATTTTTGTGCCACTGTGACAGTCGTTACGTTGGTCGCACATCTCAACTGCTGCAGGATAGAATCAAGCAACACATTCCCAAATCTGTGAAAACAGGTCAATTTTCTCAAGATTGCACGGCCTTCAATCGCTCGTGCAAATTGACCAATCACGAACCTAGTTGTGACTCGGCAATTGGACAACATCTGCTGACCAACCAATCTTGTGCTTTATATTACAGCGGTGATAGATTTTCAATCCTTTTGAAAGGTCGTTCGGCTTTACATCTATCTGCTTTAAAAGCCACTTACATGAAAGTTTCTCAACCAATCCTGTACCGGCAAAAGGAGTTTGTCTACACTCTGAAAATCTCTCACTAGCGCTTCTGTTTTTGATTGCTCGACACTTTTTGTCCAATCAGAAACTTATTTCTCTTAATATTTTCGCTCTTTAAAAGCGGTCTAAGCTCTGCATTCTCTATTCTGACGATTCCCCTGACAAGTGTCAGACGAAAAGCTGTGAGAAAGATGAAACCTCTGCTTCTGGCAATCTTACTGCTTTTCTCCATTTTCCTCCGGAAAATGAAATTAACTTGTCATCCCATTTCAGAACTTGTATCTTAAATGATCGACTAAATACTTTCAAGAGTGATCAAAGATTTTTCATTGTCATGATGTCTTATCCAATTTGTTGTAGCCCTAAAGTCAAAATCAAATCTTCGTTATTCCCGCATTATTATGCCAAGGTGTGTAACGGGTGGTGGGATCCATCTCTGTGGCTTAGGGCCTGGGCAACACAGCTCTGAAGAAGCGTTGCATCGGTGACAGGCCATTGGCGACACTGTGTCCATTTTGACTGAGCCGATATTCATACCCCTGACCTTTCGCACAGATAGCTATGTTTGAACAACTGAGCCAAGCGACCGGTCGCTTTGTCAAAAAAACAAAAAACAACTATCAACCCTGCATATGAACATTTGCTGGAAAGTTTCCTACCTTTTTGGCCCTGCTCCCTGTTTCAACTGAACTTTTGTTTTGAGTTAACAGATGACTTTGGTTCACCATTCAACTTATTACATACAATTTTTTTGCGTAATATGTTTTATGTGTTTGCTTTGCATTGCATTGCCTTTAATGTTTAGGAACGTCAACAGATGTGAGTAGATATAATGGAGAGTATGAGCATGTGTTCGAAACCAGTACGGGAGGAGTGACCATCCAAGCCCCACAGGTGGTATACTCAAATCAGATTGGCAATACTATAAAAAGCTGCATTAATGTGACTAAAAACTCGAAAATTCGGTTTTGCTTTGCTGCAATTGGCTGTATTGTAGTACTGGAAACGATCTTTTTTTTAGTATTGCGGTGTGTCTTCATGCTTTAGTTACATTGCTTTAGTGTTCATCTTCAACTATGCAGCAATAAGTAGATGATGTATTTTGTGTTTCATATTGAAATGCGTTTTAGCAATTAGATGCAAGATTGATCGTTCATGCAACATCAAGCTGAACTAATCTGTAATGATAAAATTTCAATTCCATGAGCAAAAAACTTCTAAAAATCTAATTGAAGTGTCTAACATAAATTTACGGTTGATCATTATTATTTGCCCAGCTTGACATCAGCACAGTAGCCGCCGGGGGTGGCTCGAAGTTGTTTTTTCGTTCTGGCTTGTTTGTGGTTGGTCCAGAGTCTGCAGGAGCACATCCGGGACCAACTTGTTACCGAAAATCAGGCCCCTTGACTGTTACTGATGCCAACTTATGCCTAGGAAGACTTCTGCCAGAGTAAGCATAGTTTCTGCATGTATTTGAGCTAGTTGCTTGATGGAATGAAGACCTATTTAAGACTGATGTGTTTTGCTGTGAAGTGATTATGAATAAATAGCCAGTGTACCATGTAATTTAACCTTCACACTTCGTTAATAGCATCATCTGTTGTCTTCAGTTAAAGATCATTGTTGTCATCTAAAATAGAGAAAGCTCGCAGAGCTACAGGAACATATCACTGTGCACACTTCACTTCAGAGACTTTAATAATGCTCGTGATTTCACCACACTTTCTCCGGGAGTAGTTGATTAATCCCAACATGTCTGTGGCCAACGTTACGACTGGGAGTTAATTAGCAATTTAATTATAAATACCACAGCCAAAAAACAGCTAAAACACTTGGGCAGACGTTTCGGCTCACTTCTGGAGCCATTGTTTAATGCTATGTGCCTACGCTGGGCTGGCTTATGGTGTTGATAGTGGCACCAGAAGTGCGCAGAAACGTGAGCTGAGCTGGTTCTTTTTTTGCCCACCCAATATGAAGTTACTTTGTTGAAAAGTAGGAAGCATTTTCTTTTTGGATGCTGGCTGAAGTCGTCTAGTTGTAAAGACAATGCAGATTCTGACACAGCTGTGGCAGTTAACCCCATTTGTTGCTACTCTTCTGTTATACCCGGCATCACTTTATTAACTAGTCACTAACCAAAAAAGATGTGCATCCTGCTTTCCAACAGAATAACTACATATCTGTGAATTGTTGTGCCTAAGTCAGGGGTTTTCTGCCATGGCCCTCGGCCCCCAAGGGGCCACAGAGTCTTTGGGGGTCACAAGTGTACAATGAATATTTTTTTGTTTCTGGATTGGAACTTATAAAATTACATGTAAGGACACACAGTCTTTTGTGTCAAGTTAAGGGGGCCGCGACCAAGGTTCCCTCTAAGAGCTTGCTTGGTGTGCGCGGAATGGAAGGCAGTGTGAGCTCCGAAAAAAGATCTGCACCGAAAATTTGAAAAAATGAAAAAGAACGCAACATTTTAAACGAATACAGAATTAATTTATACACTCAAATTACAGCAATAGAGAAGCACAAGTGTAGACAAAAAACGACGTTTAGTTTGTAAAATGAGTGCCTGATGATCTCAAGCCTAACAAGTAGATCTATGGTGATGTCTGGTGCTACTTGATAAGTTCATGTAACAGCATCTGTTGTGTTGCTGAATGTTAATGACAAATTTAACCTCCAACAACTTGTTTCACTCTCTAAGAGATCCTCAGGTAGAGTTATGGAATAAAAATTATTTAAAAGCAATTAATGTGCGAAAATTTTGCTGAAATTAATGCATATTTGTGTCATCATCAGTGGTGAAAGTAAGCCGGAATGGTCCCGCATGTCATTCTGGTAAAAGATTTGCTGCCGGAAGCGCCGTAGGTCTACCGGTAAAAGATTTTAAATGTAAATCCAGCCTATAGCACATTCCACCAGTCAAATCGCAAAAAAAAAAAAAAAATTTCAAGAGCTCACTTTTAAATCATTTTATTTTTGTACAGAATAAATTTCAAAACTTTTTATGAAAATCAAAATTCTTTGTTCAAAGTACTCGTAACAGCCTTTTGTTCAAAGTACTTGTAAGCTAAATAACCGGGTTTGTTTGAAGGTCTCATCTGCAGCCCAAAAAATTTCCAAAGTTTTCTAGAACCCGCTTAGACTAGACCTTTTTTTTACAAAAGTTTGGCCACATTGACGTAAAAATTGGTATTTTTATGAGAGGATTTAGACCTATTTGAATTATGGCAGCAGAGATGGGAAAATTTACTCAGTGGCTAGAGCAGTGATTTTCAACCTGTGTGCCGCGTATATTTTTGTCTTTCATCGTTTGTAAGACTAATCTAGTATATTTTTCCGCAAAAGCGAATTGAATTATTCTATTTTGCTGGCTCAATAAAAAAATTTTAGTTGTTTTTCTGATGCAACTCGTTTGCTCATTTCTTTATTTTTCATATATCTTCAGTTTCCGATATAATTCAGCAATCAGCAGACAGAGAGTTATGAAAACGCATGTAGCAAGTAAGGTCAGATAAGACAAGAGAGTGTGATGAGTTAAAGGTAGAGCAGCTCTTAACGCAATCCAGCTTCGTTAAGATTTAACAGTTACGATTACGATTGTATTTTCGATTTCTAATTTTTCAATTTGCTGTTCGTTTGAAACCATCGAGCAGAGCCAGTATAAGCCTAATCGTAAAACAGCTTATTAGGCTTCTGGCGCAGTATCAGTAAGAAAAATTTTCTACTTTCACCACTGGTTATCATCAGATGGAAGCAGGTTTTGAACCCCTGAACCAGACAGGCGCCAAATAAAACTGTGCGCCTTGCCACTTTGTAGGTTGGGAACGGTATCTCAGCGATTAACTCAGCTATTCTAATTCCTGGCCTTAAAGTGGACACACGATAGCCTACGGCATAAGTACCTGAAATCAGATTAGAATCTCAACTGCACCCGTGGCCCAGTGGTAACTGGCAAGGTGCGTAGCTCTGCCTGCCTAGGTCACGGTTTCATCAACCCCTTACCTACCATTTCTTCATTTTCTACTTTAACCTCATGTGTTCTGTCTATTTTTCATTTAAGCACTCAACTAACCATTGCATGTGTTGTGCTTATTAGTTTAACCCTTTTAAAACAGTACTTCCACGAAACATCTCCATTTTGTGAAAAACATGCCGTTTTCTTTTCACGAATTTTTATGGCAATGCGTTCTATTTACATTAAGATTGTCAAGCGATTATGACATTACTGTATTGTTAGTTAATATGCTCAATTGATTACTGGCACAGAAGAATTTCATGGTATAACTTGTATAAGTTGAACAGCTCAGATGACCGAGTGGTATGGAGCGTCTGTCTCTTGAGCTGTAGACTCGGGTTTGATTCCGAGTCGGGTCAAACCAATGACTTTAAAATTGGTATTCACAGCTTCCCTGCTTGACGCTCAGCATTGAAGAGACAGTGTGGAGAACAAGCCGGCAAGTTTACTTGTTGTGCCGTTGGGAAAGGCACTTAGCGGGATTCCCCCATTTTGATGTGGTAGACAGATGGCTGGCAACCCCTAAGCGAGCTCGTATAGCGCATTGATCGCTTTCTCGTGATAGGAGGATAAATATGCAACTACCTAACTGCACAATTAATTGATTGCACCTTGAATTTGTAAAACAATACTGTTAAATCTCAAATGTGGGGCTTGCTTTCGATTGAAAGCACATATGTAGCTTGTCTTACTGTCAATACTTGTGCAGTGCGCGGCAGAACGAATGCACTGCGCGGGGGTTCTCAGCCAGCTGCGCGGCCGCGCAGCCACGCAGCTTAGAGGGAACGTAGGCCACGACTCAGAAAAGGTTGACAATTACTGGTCCATGCTCTCAGGATCGCACTGGCTTCAGTTGCTGTGGAAACTGATTAATCATGATTAGAGCTGTGATTCTGCTATTGGACAACAATTGTTGCCTGATCAATCATGTGCTGTACACCATCACGATGACTGGTTTTTCATTTTTTAGAGGTTACTCTGCTTTCTATCTGTCTGCTTTCATTCAAACTGGAAGCTGGTTTCATGCAAACCTTTTAACCTATCCAGTGTCAACAAAAAACTTTTTGCAAGTGTTGTTTTCTGATAGGCCAACTCGTCTCATCCAATCAAAATCTTTCCTGAGCTTATTTTTGTGTTTAGCGTACTTAGCTTTTCTTCACTATGCCCCGGTCCTTGACAAATGTTGGACAAAAATTTTCAGGAGTAATGAAATCTCTTTGTTTTGGCTATTTTCCAGTGTTGTGCCACCAACCAGAAATTTGTGCTTCTTTGGTAGCACTCAAAGCCAGTGTTTCTCAATTACCAGTCCGCAGACCGACAGCGGTTCGTGTCTTCTTTTCTGCCAGTCTGCCAAAATGAATTCCAACATTATACCACAATTCAAAATTGTGCTTTTTTTATATAAATACTTGGCTACGCGTGCTCAATTATTTTTTTGTCAGCCTCTAGACAAGTTCATGCAGCTTGCACTGCCGATTCATTGAGTTTTGCCTTGTAAAAAAAAACATTGAAGGTGAAATGAACCTAGCGCATGACCACTCATTCACCACGAGTTGTAGTAGTATATAAAATTTAAGAACACATTTGACTGAAATTCAGCAGTATGATTTCCGGAATTTGATTATGAAATGGAAACAAACAAACAGCTAAGTGTTTTCCTTTTTTTTCAAACAACCCATTAACGAAAATCAACTTAGTGATTTTTGCGCTTGGTTTTAACATGGCGTTTTTGGTTGGTTTTTGAGGTCCACCAGTCCACAAAGTTTATTTGGAAATTTTGCTGGTCCACGACCTACCAAGGTTGAGAACCACTGCTTTAAACTTATTGAATGTAATTTGCTTGTTTTTACTAAAGTTGAAACAAGTAATGAAAGATCCAAACAAACTTTTGCACCGGGTCAAGGAAATTTATTTGGTGGCCAGTATTACAAATAACTACTTGCAGGTATTTTCCCCAAATTTTTGGTCCTCAGGAGAATCTTCCTCTAGACTACAACGCTACCAAGAATGAATTTAAGAGGCTAACAGGTAAATTGTATGTACCGTACTGTATTACTGAGCAGGTAGACTCTGGACTGTATTACTTAACCAAGCAAACAGACTCCTACATATATTTAGCTTAAACATTTAAATCGATTTTTTTATACTTTAGTCAAAAATTGCCCAAACATGGACCACTTTAAATATCTGCACTTAATGAGATGTCTGCTGTTTTGCCTCAGCAACAAGTTTTGTAATCATGTGACTAGAATTGTCAATAAAGGAACCAAATCAGAAATGACGAGAAACTGATGAAAAAAATAGTGGAATGGTAACACTGAACAGTGAACAACAACAAAAAATTATCGCATGCATCTGAGTTTTTTTTTTTTTTTCAACTAATTTTGGCTCATTTTTGGGCGTTGGTTTCAAATATGAAGCCGTATTTTTTTGATCATGTCTAGTTTCTGAGATCCTGAAAACTGTCATTTTGTGTATTTTCGTTCGAATTTTGCATAATGGCATCACTGCGATAACCTTTTTATGTCAAGAATGGCGTACAATTAATCTAAGTCATCAATGATAATACCTAGCAGTCACAAGAACGAAGTCAGCCAGCACAAACTCAAAGTTTAATGAACAACTGGCCTCAGTCATACTTGCAAATAACGCTACTTGAGTATCTATTGCAATTTAGCACTGCAAATATAAAATGAATCATTTTCTCTCTGCAGAAACCAGCAATAGTCACCCATCATGCTAGCATTAGACTTTCCTTTATAGCGGCTTTCAATCACAGCAATGTCTTGATGAAACCGTTTTCCATGCTCATCACTCACTGCCCCTGAGTTCGGTGGAAAAAAGTCAAGATGAGCATGGAGCAAATGCAGCTTTAATGACATTAGGCAACCCAATCGTTGGTAGAATTGCAAGAGGTTTTCAACAATTTATTTTCAACAACATTTTCAGTGTTATATTTGCCAAAATAATTGTTAACAGCCTGTTTAAATGATTTCCAAGCATTCAATTCTTTAGAATTAAGTTTTTCTGCAAACTGGTCGTATAATGAAGATTTGATTTGATTTGATTTTGTAAACTGGTCATCTCGCAGTAGTTTTCGAATTTCCAGCCCAATAAACACGCCTCCTTTCAGCTTGGCTTCACTCAATATGTTTTGCTAAATGGCGTGGAGTCTAAAATGCAGTGCAACACCTATGGTGCTCCACAAGGATCTCCTCTGGGTCCGTTACTGTTTTTAATTTATTTGAATGATATATGCAACGCAACCCAATTCCTCCTGAGGTTATTTGCAGATGATGCATGCTTTATACGTAATCATTCAAACCTTGTGTCTCCCAACAATGAATTAAACGTTGACCTAGCTGAAGTTGTCCAGTGGCGTAACGCTAATAAGCTGACAATTAATCCCAACAAATGCCATTGTATGGTGATACTCCTAAACTCGAAGGATGCGACATCAAACCTTACCATCAAAATTAATAATTCAATTATCCATTCTAGTGAAACTGTAAAATATCTGGGAGTAATAATTGACTCCAAACTGTCCTTTGATCCTCATATTAAATACATTGAATCTAAATTGACTAGAGCTAATGGCATAATCAGTAGGTTAAAATCTATCCTTCCAAAAGATGCATTATTAAAACTCTACGCCCTCTGTCAGCCTCATTTATTATAAGGTTTAACAGTTTGGGGAACCACATACCCCTCTTACTTAAAACCACTAAATATCCTTCAAAATAGAGCAATGAGAAACATTGGAGGTGGCACAACGTATGAAAATCCAAATGCATATTATATTAAGCTTGGTATTTTGAAACTTCAAGACCTGTACTACGTAGAAACTGCCAACATTGTTTATAATTATATACACAGACCACACATACTTCCCACTTTCTTCCTTAATTGTTTTGTTGAAGCTCATAAAATTTCCCAGCGCTCCACCAGAACCTCCACAACCCAAAGAGACTTACTTTATATTCCTCTTTTTCGTACAAACAAAACGCAAAGAAGTATTAAGTATCAGGGCGCAAAGATTTGGAATTCCATTCCCGCTGAAATCAGAATGATGTCACCGTTTTCGTTCAAAAGAAAACTAAAAACGACTTTCTTACACCAATACTAAATTCTTGGTCGCACACTTCCTTACAGAGCTCGGCAAGCAATCCTTTTTTTAATAGTGTATTGTTTTAATGTGACGTATGATCTTTTAGGGGGGGCTGCATGACTCGATGACCGAAAGGTCTTTTCGCAGCCTCCCCGTCGCGAGTGTACCTACTGTGTTGTTTGTGTTTTTATCGTTCTGTTGTTTTTTTCATTTTTGCGATAAAAAATAAAGTTAAAGTTGATGGGTATCACAGATTGCTCCCGAGCGCAAAACTGCAAAAATCAACACAATATGTGGTAGTTATTGTTAATCCGATTGCTTGACTCGTAAAATCATGCCGCTGACGCTGACCACACACTGATAGAGTTTTTTCGTTTTATACATAGCATGAACGTGAAATTGCGTCATAACAATGCTATGACTTTGTGCTAGTATATTTTGGAACTGTTTTAGCTACTGTGCATGCATTTTACTTTTAATATAGTAATAAAAACATCCTGGGGGCCATACATATGTTGCCTTCCTTCAGTATTAGACCCGAGGAAGCACTGCCCCTGTTTCACACTGAATAGACGCCTATGGCGGCCGACCGACTTGACGTCTGATTTTCGGCACACTCTTGACCAAAAATCCACACTTATAACACAATTTTTCGTACCCAAAAATGAAGCCCAGTGTTAAAAACCCGATGCTACTCAAACGTAGTGTCGTGAATCAGAGTTGAATCAAAAACGATTGATAAGATGGTTACTATATCAACTAAGCTCCAACGTCATCTCGGCTGATTTAGAATAATGAAGTCCATTTTTAATGACGCAATGCTTTTGGAAGCTTCCTATAAGTCTTATGATCTCATGCATTAGTTTCATGACTCGTCAGTCAAGTAAGACGATAAGGTGGAAAAGCCATTAAGATGTTAATTTTGGCTCGGTGCTACTATCTGGTATCCGACTGGATATCCGGCCGAATAGTGACACACTGGAAGTTCGGTGAGTTATATTTGGCGGATATTCGGCTGTCCGGCAAATTTGCTATCGGGCACATCCCTATTTGGTATCAATGTCTGGTGTTGCTGAGAAGATGGAAACGTTTATAAACGGAACTCTCAGAAGCCTTTACAGTTTTTTGTAAATACTACGATTCGACTAGAAGAGCCACAAAAAGAATGTCGGCAAGCCGCAGTTCGCCCACCAATGTAATATGCAGTGGTGGGCACGTTACTTTTTGTAAAGAACTAGTTACAGTTGCAAGATACTTTGCAAAAAAAGTAACTAAGTTACAGTTGCAAATATAAAAAAGTGACTAAGTTAGTTACGGTTGCAAGTTGCAGTTACTTTTGTGCATGCCGCAAAAATCGTCATCAATTTTGTTTCTCAAGCCCTCGCAAGTTAAGTGGTTTATCTTAGCGTACTTTTCGTATTCTATAGGCGTATAAGTCGGTTAGCTGAAACCTGTGTCTAATCATTAGGGGGGATAAAAATCATTAAAGTTATATTTTTTCAGTAGCACAAAAACTTATGAAACCAATAATCGCGAAAAAACTACGTTGATACGAGGTCTATTTATGGAGTTATAAAGTCATAAAAAGTCATATTTTCTTTTTTAGTCATAAAATATGACCATTGATTTTTGTTATGAAATACAAATTGTTAAACCCCAGTACCACCGTAGATCAAGTTCCTGTAGACTTTAAAATTGATAATTTTATGCTAAGAGGGGCAATGAGCATTTTCAAGTTTTCATGCCGACTTTCTCGAAGCATTTGAAGCGACTTTTTTATCATCAGTTTAGAAAAAAGTTGTGCAAAAACCATTGCGGAGGCAAGTAGACCAGATATTTCTCCAGCATTGCATGTCAATTTGTTAACATACCAGCTAGCCTACATTAGCATTTGTAGTAGAATGGTCATTTTCGATGTTAAAGTCCATAATTCATGAAAACCGAATTTTTAACCATGCACACGTCGCATTCTATCATAAAATTGTGTTCAACACTTGAATATCTTACTTGTTGTAAGATGCACATATGAATGTTTTTTACTGATTTTCAAGTGAATTCTTCGTTCTTTTGAGTATGTTCTCGTTCAAAGTGCATGTTTAGACTTACATATGAGATGTTAATTACGGAAAACAGCACAAATTTGCTGTTTCAAAAATAAAGTCATATTTTTCGATTTTATAGACCTGTCATAAAAAAATCGCCCTACTAATCATCCCTAATGAATTGATTTATCAAACCATGCAACAATAGATAAATTTTATGACCTAGACAGAGCTGGGCACTCGGAACTTTAATAGTAACGACGATATCGATACTGATATTTCATAAAAAAAGTAACGACGGTATTGATAACGGTACATTTTTTAAAAAGTAGCGGCAATAACGATACTTGGTACCAATTTTTGATACTTTTCTCGCAAAAAAGCTTTTTTTTTCAGGAAAATTATGCCTTAGGTGGTCCATTATCTACTACAATGCGTATCGTTTGTAAATACATTCAATCTAAAAGCGCTGTGTTTTTAAATTCATTTTTCATGAAACGTGTTGCAAAAATGTTGTCTCGTAGTAACTCCTTTCTGAAGATAAAATAGTTTGTCAGAAATCATGATTTCAATATTGGTCCATTTTCATATTCATATTGGTAAATCATGATTTTCATATTGGTCAGAACTTGACGGCAGTATAGATTTTTTTGGGCGTTTGTTTTTTTTTTCTGAAACTGCGTGTTTTTTGTGCTTCACTGACCTGTGGGACGGCTTGATTGTGGAATACTTCCTGGTGCACTATAGCGTGGTGAGCTATTGGCAGATTGCAGTCTGATTTGGTAGTCCACAGAGTAGCATGGTTTGAATGAGTGAGTGAAGTGGGAGATTTGCGCAGTTTTGCAAAACTATCACCGTAGCTATGGAGGTGGTGTATTACTGCTGCATTTTCGGTTGTGTCTGGTTTATCAAATTAAGGACTCGTAAAGAATTGTACTCGGGATTTATGTTTTCGAGTCGACTGTTGAGTTGATTGATTGCGCCTGTGTCTGAACCTTGTGATTGCCTGTTCTGAAACTTGCGTGTTTTTTGTGCTTCACTGACCTGTGGGATGGCTTGATTGTTGAATACTTGCTGGTGCACAATAGCTAGGTTAGCTATTGGCAGATTGCAGTCTGATTTGGTAGTCCACAGAGTAGCATGGTTTGAATTAGTGAGTGAAGTGGGAGATTTTCGCAGTTTTGCAGAACTTAGCGGCAGTATAGGTTTTTTTTGGGCGTGGTTAGTTAGACAGGGATCAGGTAAACCTTTGTCCTTATTTGCAGCTCGGTTTCCCGGTATGTGTATAAAATTTAATGCTTAAGTTTGAGAAAAGCATCTATCCAACCAGATTTGCTGCTGGTGAAAATTATGCTATAGCACGATTTAACAAATCAAATTCGCAACGCTCGATCAGATATCTAGGACCAGTGTTTTGGAATGAACTACCAACTAAAATTAAAAATTTTGCACGTATAAATACGAACAATTTCGTAAAACATGTGAAGAAATTTCTTCATTCAAACCAGAAATAAGTCCTTATATGCATACAGTTACTTAAAATTGTAGTGACACTATGTTCTTTTTTCACTGTGATATTGGCGTTATTATTATCTCCGCTTGCGATAATTACAACTGTTTACGTGAATGATAGTTTTCTTATGCTGTAAGAAAACTGTGAGAGTCTGCAGAATCGACGACCGTGCTAATTTCACCTGGGATGGGACTAAAGTCATTTCGCAGCCTCTCCCAGGATGGACGATGCTGCCTTATATGAAAATTAAAATGTTGATAATTTTTTTTCTTTGTGTTGCGTCTTTCCAATCAAAAATAAATGCACTCTCTCTCTCTCTTGTAGTTCGAATTTCTTAGTTGTAGTTTTGTTCATGCTTGTTGGAAATATCGTTGGTCCGTCAAAGATTTGGTGAGTTTACTCATTTTACGCACTTTATTTAAATTGTTTGTTTCTCCTAACCTTGCTATAAAATCTATACCTGTAATTACGTCGCTGAATTTTGTGAAAGAAATGAAATAATGCTCGTTTTGGCTATAAGAAGTATTTTCCATCTCAACTCAGTTTATGTTAAAATGATATTTTTGCGTGTTTATTTTTGTTTGTAGGCTAATGGAATTATTCATTGCTACCTTGTGTTTAATTTATATTATCACAGGAATTAAAGTCGAATGATGAAGTTGATTGCGAAACTGGAAAGTTTTTTCACATTCAACATTCACATTTAACACTTGAAAGTTTTTTCACATTTTTCACATTGAAAGTTTTTTCACATCTCTGAACTCCAATGTTAGGCCAACGAGGCATCGCCGGTGATAGAAGGGACGCAATACAATTCTAAATCTTTTTTTATTTTTTTTTATTTGGTTGCATATTTATCCTATCACGAGAAAGCGATCAATGCGCTATACGAGCTCGCTTAGGAGTTGCCGGCCATCTGTCTACCACACCAAGATGGGGGAATCCCGTTAAGTGCCTTTCCCAACGGCACAACAAGTAAACTTGCCGGCTTGTTCTCCACACTGTCCCTTCAATGCTGAGCGTCAAGCAGGGAAGCTGTGAATACCAATGTTAAAGTCATTGGTTTGACCCGTGACCCGACTCGGAATCAAACCCGAGTCTACAGCTCAAGAGACAGACGCTCTATACCACTCGGCCATCTGAGCTGTTAAAATCTTTCTCGATCTTGTTAAAAGGCGTTGGAGTCGATCAAGATCATCGAATCAAGCAAACGTTCTGATCTACGCTGCACTCTTCGAACGGTATGTATTTGTTATACATTTTATTTCTGTAATTATCCGCTTGCGTTGGTGCGCAAAAGGGAATTGAACTGATCGCCTTTGCTGTATAGAACATCGCGGTGCGAAATCCGTCGTCGAAAAACTGATAGATTGCAAGTGCCCATTGAGTATTTGTAATTACGTTGATAATCGTTGCTGTGTGTTGGTACACCAGTGCAAACTTGGCAAAAAAAACAACATTATAAAGCATTTGTAGTTGTAAGCCAACTTACCTTTTTTGCTTGCTTTAACGTGATGCGTAATTTTTTTATTGCTGTTGATTCATATTGTCTGCTTTGCATTTGATGCTGTTATGTCGTCATCGGAGTTGAGTAGTAGTATTGTTCTGAAGTTACAGGCTCATAAAGCCAGCTGCGCAAATGTTGAATCGTTTCTGAACAAAAATGGTAAACCTGAGGATGTTTGCCATAAACTTGAGGATGTTAATAATGAAGTTGATAACCTGTTGGTGTTTTGTGATAAAACTGATGCTGATGCGACCATGCCGGGATACTTGTTAGCTGAAATTGAAGCTGCTGCTGAAAATGCTAAGCAGGTGCGCCGTAAAGTTCAGTTTTGGCTTGATAGTGTCGAATTGCCACGTCCAAGTGTTGTGCCATGTGGATCAAAGTTTGAGTGCCTGTGGAGTGTGCGTTGTTTGAGCGTGGTTCAGTAAAATGTCTTGATAATTTAGAAATTGCGTCTAGAGATAGCTCACGTTGCAGTTCTCGTGTGAGAAAGTGTAGCGTTAAATGGAAATTGGCTCTATTAGAATGTCAAATGGAAGAGGAATAATGTCATGAAGAAGAGCGCTTTGCGGAAATTGTAGCCAAGAAAAAAGAATTTGAAGTAAAACTCGAAGTAGAGAAAAGGGAACTTGAGCTTATGTTGGAAGCGGAACTACGAGCAATGAAGGCAAAGGCCACTCGACGAAAACTACAGTTAGCGGAGGCAGAAAAATCAGCTTGGGAAGAAGAATCAGTGGGAAGTCGTTGCAGCAAAACAGCAAAAGAAACTTATCCCGCCAAGTCGTTATCGGCAAAATCTACTCCATTCTTTCCCAACCAGAAAGTTCCTTACCCAGAAGATTCGACTCCTCTTGTTAGTAAACCTGAATTTACACCCATCGTGAATGATCACTTCACCGAATCTGTTCCCCTGTTACAGTCTAGTGGTGGCATAGCTCATCAGTTAAATTTAGCGGAAGGAGCGCAAACTTTATCTAAAAGAGAAACTCTTGGAATGGCAGACGTCGGTACCAGTGGGTTTGTTAGCTCTAGTCGTCCTGCAAATCCGGAAGGGAGAAGGAGTTATTCCGAGCATACCAATCAACACCTGCAGGAAGACTTGAGAAGTGTTCGTTTCAATGGACCACCTCCAGGATTTGAAAGACCAGGAACAAAGATTTATGCAGCCCCAGAAGTAAGTGAACGCTATCTTCCTAAACCATCGGTTGAAGAATTTGATGGCGATCCATTAGACTATTGGGCTTTTGTGAATCGATTTCAAATACATGTGGCTGAAAGAGTGAATAATAGGGTGGGTGAAACAAAAATTTTGCTGCCATTCGTCGATATTTCTTGTGGAACATCATAAAACGACCAGAATCAAAATTTGAGAAAATTTGCGTCATGGGAAGTTATCTACTTTTTAGGTTGAAATTTTTGCATTTTTCGCAATTTTTTTAATGAAATTAGAACTTTCGAATGAATTTTATTTTCGGTTTTGTTGGTTTAGCTAGAGTATGGTGATGTTTTTTGAAGAGATGGACCCACTTAAAAAGCAATTTTGTTTTGACTTTGAACGTTTTATGTATTTTATGAATTAAACAAGCGTTTTTCAAAAGCCATAGTATGCCTACCATTTAAGATAATTTACGTTTTGATAGGCCTATATTTCAACTACATTACTTGAAATTTTCCGCGTTAAATAGAGATTAAATCAGCATACCTCGTATTCTAGAAGTTTTACAGGCCTTTTTATTTCATAACTCCTTTTTATTAATGTCTTATTTTACAAGTTATACCACAATAGTTATTACAAATGCGCTTGAATATAGTCTGTCTGTGTGTTTGCAGAAGGAATCATATTCCTGGAAGCTATGCCAGCACGGATGAACCCATCTATTCTGTCAAACCCACACACTTTGTATGCTGCGTTAGACACTAGTTTAATTGCTCTTTCTACTGACTGGGAGTGGTTTGGATAAATCTTCACCGCCATTTTCTTTTGTTGGTAAAAGATGATTTTGTCAGATGCCGTGTCAGTGGTAAAGATAGGTTCATGATTCAAGTCGGCAATTTCTGAGTAATGGTCAGCATCATAATTTAAAGTTGGAACGATGAATTTCCGAACTGATCCGTTTCCTAGAGCAGCTCTTCTAGAACCACAATGGAGCATAGTGTGTGACTACAAAGCGGCAGATTTTCTTCAAGTTTTCTTTGGCTTTGCTCTCCAAATCGTGCTTGCTAATATAAATTCGACATACTCTGTAAAAGCACACCATGCTGTAGATACGCCAAACGACGATTTGTATCCTACAACCATTACAAACCTGAAGATCAAAATTCTCCGTTTTGCAATACATTTATTGTTTCCACACTAACCTGCAGGCCAGAGTTAACCATCGTGAATGATTTTGTGGGCCTGGTTTCATTTTTTCAATTCCAGGTAGCAAGTTTCCAGTGGTGATACTCTTTACAATTCGGTATAAGTAAAGCTGGTCTGTTAATAAATCTTGCAGTATCTTTTCTGAAATTTCTCTTACTCCTTGTGAAATTGGTTCATCTATTTTCTCACAATGCCCACCGGCAGTAACTCAGTCGTTTGGCATAATTTTCCAATTGGCCCTATTACAAAAAGAATTACTTACAACAGTACCAGCAAATGAGAAGAATAAGTGATGGAAGTAAGAGTATGCTGGGATAAATACCAACCTGAAAAACTGTCTTTTCCTGTAGTTATTCCATCAAGAGAAGTGAACAAATGACGCAAAGGTAATTCATTTGTATGCAATAAGCAAATAAGCCATATTAACTTAAGACCAATCTTTTCTTTAAATCGATGAATTTCTCCCCCATTGCAGTCAGTGTTAACATTCGTCGAATCGCATCCAATTACTTTTAGTGTGGTATTGATGTCATATGTACCTGTGAATGCAAGAACTTCGTACTGTATAGCTTGACTAATTGCTGCAGCATTTCCACTTCGTACTGTTAGGTGAGTGAGATATTTGTCATGTGGTTGCCATACCAAGACATGGTGGTCTTTTTTTTGCACATGTCAAGGCTCCTGTTTTCTCATGATGAAACAGTTTGATCTTTTCTTCCATCGAAATAAATGGCGTCAATTCCATCATTCGTATCATTTGGCTGAAACTCACCAGCTAATTTTTTACGAAAAGCATTTCGTTCCCTTCTCACTTTGTTCTTGTCGATTGTCATTGTCTCCGGATGGCAGATGCTTTCCCGTAGCCCGTAGCGTTGCTCTGTCTACACTATTCAAATCTGGCTGACAGAAACCGAATCTGCCTTAACGGCAGAACACCTGACGATGTTCAAGCTGGGCAGTGGCAAACGTCCTTTTCAGGACAGGGCGATGCGCATCTTCGGCGCACCATCAACAAGTTCCAAAGGCCCAGCATTCTCCAGCTGAACATCGAAGGCCTCACTGCAAGCAAGATGAGCGTGTTGCATCATCTTGCGTTACAGTGTGAGGCACTCGTCATCCTCTTACAGGAAACCCATTGCACCTCGGTAGAAAGGCTAGATCTTCCGAGCTACCATCTAGCTGGGTTTTCCTTGAGCAGGAAACATGGTCTTGCTACGTTTGTCCATGAGCGTCTGAAGTGGATCCTAATCGACCAGTCCCCACCAACATCGGAGATCGAGTGGGTGTGCGTGGATGTTGATAACTATAAAATAGTCAACGTCTACAAACCCCCTCCAACACGGATGCAAGCATCTGATCTTCCAGCTTTCCCTCATCCCTGCCTCTATGCTGGCGACTTCAACTGCCACCATGTTGACTGGGGCTATGATAATAGCAATCCAGATGGTGAATGCCTGGCTGGCTGGGCCAGTGCCAGCAACTTCACCTTGCTATATAGCCCCAAGGAGGCCGCCAGTTTCCACTCTGGCCGCTGGAAAACAGACACCAACCCAGATCTTGCATTTGCCAGTGTCGATTTAGACAGTCGCTTACCTGACAGACGTATCTTAGGAAAGTTCCCAAGGTCACAACACCGACCCTCGCTTATAAGTCCACCCAAACTTGCTCATCCAAAACCGAGCAAGCCTGTAAAGCGATGGAACTTCCGCAAGGCCAACTGGGACCACTATTCTAACCTAACCAACAAACTGGCCAAGAGTATATCGCCACCTGAATCTCAGAATATCGATCAGGTTTACCAGTGCTTTTGCAAGGTAATCAAGGTAATAAGCACTGCGGCCAACAAATGCATCCCTCGTGGTCGACGATCAAACCACATACCTTGCTGGGATGCGGAGTGTGAAGACCTTTATCAGCATTTCCTGCAGTCACCTGGGGGCCCTGATTCAGATAGGGCTGCCACAGCCCTACTCACAAGGCTCGACGGGAAGCAGAGAAATCGCTGGTCAGAGACGGTCCGCAACATTGACTTTTCGCACTCCAGCCGGCTGGCATGGAATACTATAAACAACTTGACTGGTAGGTCACGACAATCCCCTCGTCAATGTCCCGTTTCAGCTGATGCTATTGCTTCTCAGCTGGTTAAAAACGGGAAATACGAAGGTGTGAATCGGCGCTCATCTCGGCTCGTTTTATAGGAAGTGTCTGGCCTTTGGAGGGCTGATCCATTACATCCTGCGAATGTCTCCGGGAGTTTCCCCCATTGGGAGTTCGCTGCTGCCCTCCAACATTTAAAACCAGGCAAAGCTCCTGGACCTGATTCCATTTGTCCGGAGCTAATAATCCATGCTGGAGCCGGCTTAAAATCTTGGCTACGTGGCTTCCTATCTTCCTGCCTGCACCACCTCAAAATTCCTAAGGTCTGGAGAAGAGCGCTAGTAGTAGCGGTCCCAAAGCCTTCGAAACCGGTAGAGGACCCAAGGAGCTATCGTCCGATCTCCTTGCTCTGTGTTCCCTACAAGATTCTCGAGCGACTTATCTACGCCCGCGTCGAACCTCTTATTGACCCTCTGCTCCCACGGGAACAGGCGGGTTTTCGACGCGGAAGATCCACCGTGGATCAAGTCACTTTGCTCACGCAAAGCATTGAGAATGCATTCGAAGCAAAAAAAAAGGCCGGTGCCATCTTTATCGACCTGACAGCTGCCTATGACACTGTCTGGCACCGTGGCCTCACCTGCAAGCTGTTGCGGCTTCTGCCGGACAAGCACATGGTTCGTATAATTATGGAGCTTATCCGCAACAGAAGTTTCACCCTTACAACTGGTGACAGCAAGCCTAGCAGGTTTCGACGCCTGAGAAATAGCGTCCCCCAGGGATCGGTCCTGGCCCCCCTCCTTTTCAACATCTATACATATGATATCCCCTCCATAACCTCTAAGAAGTTCGCCTATGCCGACGGCCTGGCGATGCTTCATACATCTGGAGAATGGAAGGAGTTGGAAAGGACTCTAAGCCAGGACATGACTACACTCTCGGAATATCTCCAGACCTGGCGACTGAAGCTTAGACACACTAAAACGGTGACGGCGGCCTTTCACCTCCGCAATCGAGAGGCTAAGCGTGAGCTTAAGGTCTGTAACATCGGTAAGACCTTACCTTTCTGTCCAGTTCCCACTTATCTTGGGGTCAAACTGGACAGATCGCTCACATATCGTCCTCACCTGGAAGCATTGCGCAAGAAGCTATGTGCTCACGTCTCACTGTTGAGGCAACTTGTTGGAACAGGTTGGGGTGCTAGCGCCAAGACATTACGCACAGCTGCCCTGTCTCTGGTCTACTCGACTGCCGAGTACTGCGCACCAGTCTGGTGCCGCAGCGTGCACATACGGCTTATCGACAGTGTATTAAATGACGCCTTGCGCATTGTCACTGGGTGCCTGCGTCCCATTCCATCGGTCTACCTTCCGGTTCTTTCAGGCATCCAGCCAGCTGAGCTTCGCCGCCAAGGAGGGACACTCTCCCTAGCCAACCGCAGCTCCCTGGACCCTGACCACATTTTACATGGCCAGTTTCATGAGTCACAGGATGTATGTAGGGAGAGATTGAAATCTAGACGCTCATTTGTACCTGCTGCTCGGAAATTACTAGACAGTCTTTCTGAGATGGACGTCCGTGCAACCCAGTGGACGAACACGAAATGGGACATGGAGTATTCTGCCAACGCATTGTCATTTCATGCTTTCATTCCCAAGGCTAGCTCGAGACCCTTGGGAATGGGTCTGCCGAGGGCAGCCTGGGTCAAGCTCAACCGTCTGCGCTCTGGTGTTGGACGTTTCTGTTCGTCCATGTACAAATGGGGTCTCGCTCCTCTAGCGAGTTGTGAGTGTGGTGCCAGTGAACAAACCGCAGATCACATCATCTCACAGTGTCCCATACATCGGGCACCCCGAGGTATGTTTGGTCTAATGGTTTTGGATGACGAAACAAGATGCTGGCTGAAGTCCCTTACAGTCAGCATCTGACCCAAGGCGTTTGGTGGCCAGGGTGGTAAAAGGATAAACCCTCGGCCTTGGTCCTTCCATCTGTCTTGGAAGAGATGCTCCGCCAAACGACGACGACAACGTCATTGTCTGATCCATTTCGTTCACCATCCCAATATCACAAAGGAGTGTCGCGCATATCGTTGCAGTAGCGCTGTCAGATAAACCTTTTCGTGCAACATGCTCTAAACGCAGTCTCATTTGGTCTCCTGCAATCAAAATATAGGCTATTTGAATAAGCTAAACTAGCAAAACTTAAAGCTACACACCTGAAAGTAAACTAGGTGGCGGCAGAAATAGTTCATCTGTGACTGAATTATCAGTGCCACTTTCAGTTGAAGAATCAGATGGTATGCCATCAGTAGTGACTAAAGCAGAATCTTTCTCCGGCCATATTTCTATGGCTGTTTCTTGAGCATGAGATGCTGATCTTCTTTTCATTGTTCTAGCAATTTTTTTGTTGTTTTGTGATCTAATCCGGTTATTTGCATATTACCTTTAAAACCAACTTTTTGACGCTGATCCATAACAAACAGTACTTCTTGAAGAGAAATCTGTTAAAATAATGCAGTAAAAACTGAATTTAAGCTGTTTGTTGATACCAAACATACATTTTTACCTTTGTATCCCTAGGACATTTGCACTTTACTAGATGAGCTTCGAATTCATATCCATCACATCCAAAAGCAGAACGGTTCAATATATCACATTTGCACTTAATGACGTCGAATAATTTGCCCAGTTTACTCTCGAAATAAAATCTTTTTTTGCCCCTCTTGTTTGAAGTTCAGCATAGTTGTTTAAATTCGTTCCATTCTTTGGTAAACTTGTTGTAAACGGAAGTTTCTTGGTACAATTTTGACATTAAGAGTTCCCTCGTTTATAGCTATCTAAAATAATTGGCACCACTTGCTGTCCCAGCATGTTATTTCTAAATTTGTTCCTGGTTTCTATTGATTTTTCCTTCATCTACAGTGCTTTGGCCAATGCATCTCTTAGAGTTGGAAGGTCTCCAGTGGGTAGCTCTTCTCTTGATGGCCCAACAATTGGGTTTTCTGCATTCTTTCGTGATAATTTCCTTTTCACCCCAGCCATCACGTGCCAAGCAACATACAGTTTTCACTTTCGTATATTATAGATAGAATATATCCTAACCTAGATGGAATCTTGTCTGCAGTAGACCTAAATAAAAGTATGGCTTGCTATACTGCAAGAGTAACTGTAACTTATGTATCTACTAACTATTACCAAACACACCAACTAACTCCGAAAATTTACAGACGACAAGAAAAAGTAAATGAAGGGCGAACTGATAAATCGCTCATTCTCAGAACATTTTCATTGTCGATAGCTTTTTGCTATTGTTAGGTCATAGCTTGCCGTCTATTTTAGTCGATGGCTTTACTTTGCTATAAAATCGATGCGGACAATTTCTAGCCGTACTACATACATCTCAAACACATGGTTTTGGCGATATGTTATGTGTATAGTCAGCCTTAAAAAATGAAAAAAAATTCAAATTTGCGAATTTTTTTCAAAAATTCACCAAAAAAAGTGGGTAACTTCCTATTGACAAAAATGGCTGAAACTTTTGGTGTGACTTTTTCTCATGTCTCCACAAGTAATATCCACGAATGAAGCCTTCATTCCAAAATTTTTAGTTTTTCACCCCACCCTAGTGAATAATGACGATCTGCGTTTGGTATATTTGTTGCAGCTCTGTAGCAAGCGTGTGTATGAGAAGTTGAAACATTTTGCTGGAGGTCCAGATGCTGGTGTGTGCTACAGGGCAGTATGGCTAGAACTTTGTCGTCGATATGGTCAACCTCATGTTATTGGTCGATACTGTGAGGAACGCCTTGTGAATGTGTCTAAAATAGGTCAGCTTGACGCTGAAGGACTAGAAAACTTTGCCGTGTTATTAAAACAATGTTATGCTTCATTAGCTGGTACTTGTGAGCCGTCCTCTGTTAATTCGGTTAATTTTTTGGCGGTACTAGCACAGAAACTTCCCTCTAATACTCGGCATATTTGGATTTCGAAAGCGCTTGAGTTTGAGCAACGTAATGGCCGTTTAGCTACTTTTGTTGATTTTGCGGAGTTTGTTATTAATGAATCGGAAAGAGCTAACTCTACCTTTTATAAAGCGATTTTTCATTCTGAGCAACGCAAGGAGGAGCACTCGAAACGGGTGCTGGGACGTTCGTTTTCTTCCATCTCGAATGCAGTGAAAAAGCAGAAGTCGCTACTGTTCACAAGACCGCAGAGATTAATAACAAAAGTAACGAGTTTGTTTGTGTTTATTGCTCTAAAAAACATGGCTTGGAAAAGTGTCCTGAGTTTAAGGAATTGAGTTTTCGTGATGGAAAGCGTTTTATTGTTGAAAAAAGATTGTGCTTTCGATGCTTGTTTGGTTTCCATTTGTCTCGAGACTGTGATTCCAAGGTGTTGTGTAAAGTCAAAAATTGTAAAAGAACAAATACCCACCATACCTTGTTGCATCTTGATCAACCTGTAAAAGCTTCACAAGAGGTTAGTGCGGCAATTATAAGTGGGACTAACATTCCAGTGGCAGATAGAGGCAATAGTTCCGATTGTGAGGAGACTTACAAAACGTACTTAGACATTGTACCCGTGCGTGTCCGCTGTGACAATGTAGAAGTGTTGACTTATGCCCTCCTAGATTCTGGTTCATCGCTATCTTTCTCCAGTAGTAAACTGATTGATGTTGTGGGAGTTCATGAAAGTGGAATACCGACTACGACTCAGCTGGAAACTCTGACCACAGAGGGTCCAAAAAGTGTTGATACCAAAGTTTTTGATTTGGAAGTTTTGTCGCTGAATGGCTCCAATAAGTTTAAATTGTCAAAGGTGATGCTGGTAGAAAGAATACCTGTGAATTTGGAGTGTAGAAATGTGGGAGGAAACTTGAGTAAGCACGAGCACGTACAGGGCGTGGAATTACCTGCAATTGAAGGTGCAACCCTGACTTTGCTGATTGGATGCGATCACGCATCATTGCACTTTTCTGTAGAAACCAGACCTGCTCCTGATCCAGCTCAAGCTCCTCAGGCTGTTAAGACGTTAGGGTGGATCCTAAAAGACAGATCATTAGGGTGGATCCTAAAAGGCCCGGACCGGGAAAAAGAGCAGTCTTCTGATGGCTCCTCGGTCAAATAAATATGTTTATGAGCGGGTACAGAGTCCCTGGAAACCTGTAGGATCTGAACGATCTGTTGGTTACTGATGATGAAGTGTTTTCGTCGCCCTTTGACTTTGACACTACTAACGTCGACGAACTGATGCAGTGGTTAAAGTCGAATCGTGAGCTTATGGAGTTTGGCCTGAAGTACTCTAGAGAAGACACTGTGGCTTACAATCTCATGTCCAGATCAGTGAGCCAAGTTGACGGCCACTATCAATTACCACTATTATGGAAAAACGTTGCCGTAACGTTGCCTGATGGTATGCAGATGGCTCAAAATCGCTTAATGGGAGTTAAGTGAAGGTTGCAGCGAGACTCGCAATTGAAAGACAAGTATCAAGAGCAGATGGACATTGCCCTCAAGAAAGGTTATGCAGAGCGAGTGCCGGATGGTGATGCTGAACAAGGTTTGTTTGAACGAATGTGGGTAATACCTCACCATCCAGTTATAAATCCCAGAAATCCTGAAAAGGTGAGAGTTGTGTTCGACTGCGCTGCTCGCAGTCATAACGCATCGCTTAACGAAAACCTCATGACAGGGCCAGACTTGGTAAATAGGCTGGTTAAAGTTTCCTACGTTTTCGTAAAGATAAAATTGCGATTGTTTCTGATATCAAAGCAATGTTTAGTCTGGTTCTCGTTTCACCAGAAGACCGGGATTCTTTACGTTTTTTATGGTGGCCTGAAGGAAACTTAAATGCAGAACCCGTTTTGTACCGCATGAAGGTTCATCTGTTTGGTGCCACATCTTCCCCTTCTTGCGCAGCATTTGCGTTACGACAAACTGCAAAAGAATACGGCAAATTTTTTCCACCTAATGTGGCTGAAATTGTCTTAAAGTCCTTTTACGTTGGCGATTTGTTAACATCTGCAAATAGCATAGAGACAGCGGTAACATTGATTTATCACTTGCGGAACTTGATGCAAAAGGGAGGTTTTAAACTAACAAAGTGGATCTCTTCATCTAAAGAAGTGATGCAAACCGTTTTCTGAGAGGAAAGAGCAAAAGTTGTCCAGGACTTATGCCTAAGCAATGTTGAACATAGCGTGCTGGGAATGAACTGGAATATTGACAAGGACGCGTTTACGTTTGAAGTGTCCATTGAAGATAAACCGCCGACTCGTCGTTTTGTATTGTCTGTTACGAATAGGTTATTTGATCCGCTTGGCCTGGTGGCGCCAGTAATAGTAGAAGCTCGTTTGATCTTTCGAGATTTGTGTAAACTACAGGTAAACTGGGATGAACCACTACTAACACCCTTTACATCTCGCTGGACATCGTGGATAAACTCACTGCATGATTTACGAAAGCTTAGTATTAGACGCTGTTTTCAATCAGAGTTTGATGATGTTACTAATGCACAGATCCATGTCTTCGCTGATGCTTCAACTTTGGCTCGAGGTGCTGTTTGCTATATTCGTGTGGAACATGGAAACGGTCACGTGGATTGCAATATCGTCATGGCTAAAGCTGTGCTTGCAAGTTCAGAAAGCATGACCATTCCTCGAATGGAATTGGAAGCAACTGTAGATGCAGTTAAGCTAGCCTGTTTCGTTAAAGATGATTTTGGGTTACACTGCCAATGCACTTACTGGACGGATTCTTCCATTGTGATCAAAAGTATTCAGGCAGACTCCAAGCAATTTCCTGCGTTTTCTCGCAATCGTTTGGCCCAGATTGAGAAACGTTCCAGCATACACGAGTGGCGTCACTTACCTTCGGAATTGAACCCAGCTGACTCGATTAGCCGTGCTGTTAGAGTGTCAGCGCTGCTAGAAGATAAAATGGGTTTGAGGGACCAAATTTTTTGAAGCTACAACCAGATCAATGGCCGAATCAGTTTGTGAAGAATCAATTATGCGATGAGGAATTGGTGCATCGCTTCGATTTGCCTACAAAGGGTAAAGTTTCCATGCTTGTGAATGACAATGAGTGTTGTGGAACTGATCGATTAATTGAGTTTTTTTCTTCTTTTTATCGTTTGAAGCTAGCCGTGGCGTGGTTGTTGCGAGTGAAACTATGTATGCGTGAGCGATTGAAGTGTTCTGAGAGTGTGCTGAATATGTCTGCTGTGTCAGTGTCAGAGTTAAATGATGCGGAAACAAGTCTTCTCAAGTACGTACAAAGGACGTGTTTTTCAAAATGTTATAGCAGTCTGCTGAAAGGTTCTCTTGAACATGTCACTAAATCTTCTCCATTGTACAAGCTGAAACCTATCTTTGTGGACGGCCTGATACGAGTGGGTGGACGGTTAAACAAAGCGTATTTGGAATTTGAAGTGAGACATCCTGCTGTCGTTCCAGAGAAGCATCACTTGACTAAACTAATCATTTAGGATGTTCACTCCAGGGTGGTTGGACATTTTGGTGTCGAAGCTACATTAAACCAGGTCTGCAAACGCTATTCTATTTTAAATGCCAAGGTAGCCATACGCCGCGTTGTTAAAGAATGTGTGGTATGCAAACGGCGAGATGCGAAACCAGAAGATCAAATTATGGCAGAACTTCCTTTTGCTAGATTGCAAATTAATGAGGCTCCATTTTCTCAAACATGTGTTGACTTCTTCGGTCCTTTCATGGTCAGACAGCGCCGCAGTACCATAAAAAGATATGGCTGTCTTTTCACGTGCCGTACAACGCGGGCAGTCCACCTAGAAGTGGCAGCAGATCTGTCGACATCTTCCTTCATAAACACCTTAAGAATTATTACTTGTCGAGGACCTATAAAGCATATATTCTCGGATAATGGAACAAACTTTGTTGGCAGCAACAAAGCTCTGAAACCTGCAGTCAAGGAGTGGAATAAACGGCAAATTCACCTTTGCTTACGACAAAAAGCTATCGATTGGTCTTTCAATCCACCTGGAGCCACACATATGGGGGTTCCTGGGAAAGAATGATTCGAACAGTGCGCAAAATACTGATGGTATTGCTTCCTCAGTATACCATTGAGAATGACACTTTGCATACGCTCTTGTTAGAGGTCGAATCCATGGTAAATTCGAGACCTCTATGCGTGTCTGTAGCACCGGTATGCGATACACCACTAACCCCAAACCATCTACTCCGAATTGACACTTCTATTGGATTTCCTCCTGTTGCCACTGATACCTCTGATTCCTTTGTTCGTCAGCGCTATCTCCTGGTGCAGCACGAAGCGGACCAGTTTTGGAAAAGATGGGTGGATGAGTATGCAAGGACAATCCTTCTCCGAAAGAAATGGTTCGAAAGAAAGAGAAATGTGACGTAAGGTGACATCGTGCTGGTTCTTGAAAGTAACGCACCCCGAGGGCATTGGCCAATCGGAGAAGTTTTGCGATGTTTTCCGGACAAACACGGTGTAGTAAGAAGTGTGGATATGAAGACTGCAACCGGAGAGTCCAAAAGGCCAGTATCGAAATTGTGCGTGATTCTTCCAGCCGACGATGAAGGTAAGTCAACTGGTGGTGGTGTACAACCGAAAAGTGCGTCTGATTCTTGTTAAAAAATAACTTGTCGTCAAAGTTTATTTTTTTGGCGGGGAGTATGTTTCATTTTCGGTTGTGTCTGGTTTATCAAATTGAGGACTCGTAAAGAATTGTACCCGGGATTTATGTTTTCGAGTCGACTGTTGGGTTGATTGATTGCGCCTGTGTCTGAACCTCGTGATTGCCTGTTCTGAAACTTGCGTGTTTTTTGTGCTTCACTGACCTGTGGGATGGCTTGATTGTTGAATACTTGCTGGTGCACTATAGCGTGGTAAGCTATTGGCAGATTGCAGTCTGATTTGGTAGTCCACAGAGTAGCATGGTTTGAATTAGTGAGTGAAGTGGGAGATTTTCGCAGTTTTGCAGAACTTAGCGGCAGTATAGGTTTTTTTTGGGCGTGGTTAGTTAGACAGGGATCAAGTAAACCTTTGTCCTTATTTGCCGCTTGGTTTCCCGGTATGTGTATAAAATTTAATGCTTAAGTTTGAGAAAAGCATCTTCTTGTGGTTCGAATTTCTTAGTTGTAGTTTTGTTCATGCTTGTTGGAAATATCGTTGGTCCGTCAAAGATTTGGTGAGTTTACTCATTTTACGCACTTTATTTAAATTGTTTGTTTCTCCTAACATTGCTATAAAATCTATACCTGTAATTACGTCGCTGAATTTTGTGAAAGAAATGAAATAATGCTCGTTTTGGCTATAAGAAGTATTTTCCATCTCAACTCAGTTTATGTTAAAATGATATTTTTGCGTGTTTATTTTTGTTTGTAGGCTAATGGAATTATTCATTGCTACCTTGTGTTTAATTTATATTATCACAGGAATAAAAGTCGAATGGTGAAATTGATTGCGAAACTGGAAAGTTTTTTCACATTCAACGATATACCATCTCTGAACTCCAATGTTAGGCCAACGAGGCGTCGCCGGTGATAGAAGGGACGCAATAATTACAATATTCAACCTTCGCTGCATGGCCGTTAAATGTCTTGGCAAATTTCTAACAGTTTACTTGTGAAAAGGCACGTAATCAGAATCTTTTCAGGAAACTAACGTCGCTTAAGAAAGTAAGAACCAATTTTTTAAACATCAATGGGGAGCACTTGCAGTACAATTAAATACATACATTTTTTTCTCAGTCTGCTGCAATCATGCATTGAAGGCAGGTCCAATCTTTGAAATAGCTCTGCTGGCCGAGTGGTAAGAGCGTCCGCATTGGGAGCTGTGGACTTGAGTTTGATTCCAAGTCGGGTCAAACGAATGACTTTAAAATTGGTATTCACAGCTTCCCTGCTTGACGCTCAGCATTGAAGAGACAGTGTGGAGAACAAGCCGGCAAGTTTACTTGTTATGCCGTTGGGAAAGGCACTTAGCGGGATTCCCCCATCTTGATGTGGTAGACAGATGGCTAGCAACTCCTAAGCGAGCTTGTTTAGCGCATTGATCGCTTTCCCGTGATAGGAGAATAAATATGCAACTAATAACAAAAAAATACAAAATGAAAATAGTGTTTATTAATGAGAAATTTTGTGTTCTTACCTTCAGAATCCATTCTAAATGAAGTTACCGAAATATCGAGTAATACAGTCAAAAAAGTATCTGTGTTACCGATAACGGTACTTAAAAAGTACCGCGTTGCAGTAGCCGGTACTTTTGTTGCCAAGTTGATTTACTCTATTGGAGAGTGCCTCAAAAAATTTATCAACATCTTTTTTTGGGTGTCGATAGATTACTCCCACAGTTATTGAGTCACTAACGTCATAATTGGAAATTTTAATCCAAATGTCCTCACAGCCGGAATTAAACATGTTTTTATCTAAGAGAGCTACATTAAGCATATTCGAAACAAATACACCCACTGCTCTAGCGTTGGTTTTAATGTTAGCATGTATAAGCAGCTGGTACCCATTCAAGGACACATTGGTTAAGACTGAATTTTTTATTTTAATTTGCGACAAACATATGATGTCAGGCAAGTAAGGAAGTGTTTGGGGCAGTTCGAGCTTTAATTTGTCAATGTTTCTTTGCAACGATCTGATGTTGACATGCAAAATAATGAGTTTTTTTCACTAGTTTTTAGCAGTGGCTTTTGTGCAGATTCGTAGTAATGGCAAGGTTTATAATTTGAACTGCAGTGAACCCTGGTTTATCGTGGGGGATACGTTCCAAAAATAACCCGCGATAGCTGAAATCCGCGAAGTAGTCAGCTTTTTTTACTGTTATTTTACAATGCAATACTACACTGCAAAATAAAACAAAAACTTATCTGTTTGAGACGTCGCTTAGGGTCAAAGATAAAATCAACAAATCTCAACAGTTTTTTGTGCAGCCTAAGGCTTTTGAATCGCTGATGCTAGAGACTTGAAATTTTCTGGGGTGATAGACCTCCATGTGAACTTGTGTCTAACAACTTTTGGGGGGTGGCGATCAACAGGTTAAAGGTCAAACGTCAATCAAAGAAATTCAAAAGAAATCTTCCCAAACGCCAATAACTTGTGAATGGCAACAGGTAGGACCTTCAAATTTATCAAGAATACGCATCTCAATCAGGTAAAAAAATATTCACGATGATTATCTGCTTGTGACGTCAATTGGGGTCAAAGGTCAAATAAGCAAATATGTTGTTTGGGTTATAACTATTGATTAAAAACAGATAGGAACTTGAAGTTTACAGGATTGGTGTGTCTTACCAGGTACTTGCATTGTACCAATTATAAACGCTCTATGTTAGGTGACTCGGGGTCAAAGGTCAAAAAACTGATAAAATTTGCCAATATTCTGCGGCCTAAGGTTTTTGAACTGCTGGTGCTAGAGACTTGAAATTTTCAGGGATCGTAAGAATTATTTCCAACGTTAAAACAAATGAGCGCATTACTAATAATTTCCTATACATGCAATTAGAAATACCAAAAATTAAAGATATGTATGAGCTAGAAGTTTCTAAATTTATGCACCAACATCAGCACAACAAGTTACCAAATTTGTGTTATTTTTATTTCACCCCAACAGCGTCAATTCACAATTACAACACTAGAAGCACAAGCCACAACAACCTCTATTTGAGTTCAATTCACAGTAACGCAGCAAAGAACGCAATACAATTTGATGGCGTTCAAATTTGGAACAGTTTGTCACCAGAATGGAAGAATTTCCCTTTTTACAAATTCAAGCGATTTATGAAAGATCACTTAATTTCGAAGTACTAGCACTGAAACAAATAGGACTTATTTATTTTATCCCTGATCACTGGTCTGGTTTATTTAAATTTTTCTTGTGCGATTACCATACCTACTCAACAAAACATTGTATTACTTTAGCCATAGGATTATCATTATTATTATCATTATTATTATTTATTATTATCATTATTGTTAGTACGCTTAGGTTTTTGTTGCCGTTCGTTTTGTTTTATTTTTTATTTTAATTTACGAGAGTCAGACAAATGCAATTGAATAACAATGGGTGGCCAGGACTCGGTGAGCTTTTGCTCTTTTATGGTCTCCTAGCGTGCCTTTGTGTCAACTTTTACGCTATATTCATTTTTTTGGCATTATTGAAATTTCGTATTGACTTGACACTGGTACGTCAATAAATGAATGAATGAGTGGTAGAACTCAATGGGAACTTGTGTCTCACAACTTTTGGGGGTTGGCGGTCAACAGGTTAAAGGTCAAAGGTCAAAAAACGAAATTTCTCAAATGCCAATAACTTTTGAATGGCAATAGGTAGGACCTTTAAATTATTGGAGGATATTAACCTCAATGTGGGTAAGAAAAAGACTAATACAGTGAAGGGTTACCCCAGAGCACCTGACTTGGAGTCAAAGGTAAAAAAACGTGAAGATTCAGGAAACCTCATAAAATTCAAGCAAGTTTTTTTATCCGTTAGAGGGTAGTAGGAAAACATGTTGTCCATGCTCACCTAGGACAATTTATATGATACATCGCATGACACCAGGTAACGTCAGGTAAAGCTACTGTGGCGCAAAAATCAGAATTTTGCGTGACAAAATTGTATGTGCTCGCTCATGCACATGTTTTGCATTGTTCGCGTGCACCTCCCCACACTTCCCAAGTAAACCGAAGTAACTAGAGTTTTCACCCTTTAAAATTTTGTAATTGTACCCTGATCAATGTTTGGGCTCCTAGAAAGTTTTAACGGGAAGCCAGTAGTAGTTGCTTGCAGCTGCCATCTAGCTTTTTTTTTTTTTTTTTTTTTTCAACACCAATTTTGTGCAGCCTAGACTTAAGAACCACTGATGCTAGAGACTTGAAATTTTCAGGGATGTTAGATCTCAATGGAACTTGTGTTTAACAACTTTTGGGGGGTAGCGATCAACAAGTTAAAGGTCAAACATCAAAAAACGAAGTTTATCAAAACCCAATAACTTTTGAATGACAACAGGTAGGACCTTTAAATTTTCAAAGTATATGCATATCAATGTGGGGAACAAAAATATGCGCAATAATTAACTTCACGGTGCATAATTATGGGGTCAAAGGTCAAATGAACAAATGTCTAGTGTTTTTGTGCAGCCTAAGGCTTTTGAACCGCTGATGCTGGAGCCTTGAAATTTTGTGGGGTGATAGACCTCAATGTGAACTTGTGTCTAATAACTTTTGGGGGGTGGCAGTCAAAAGGTTAAAGGTCAAGGTTAATTAAAGAAATTAAAAACAAATTTTCCTAAATGCCAATAACTTTTGAATGGCAACTGGTAGTATCTTCAAATTAATGAGGAGATGCATCTCAATGAGGGTGAAAAAGGACCCGCAGTGATTATTTTTGTGTGACGTCACTTGGGGTCAAAAGTCAAATATGCAACTACGTTGTTTGGGTTATAACTATTGAATAAAAACAGGTAGGAACTTGAAATTTTCATTGCTGGTGTGCCTTAGTGTGTTCTTGCACTGTACCAAATATAAACGCTCTATGTCACATGACGCAAGGTCAAAGGTAAAAAAGCTGACAAAATTTACCAAACCGCGTAAAATTTAAATGAAGATAGATAGAAGCGTGAAATCTTCTGTGTGGGTGTGTTATAACGTGGTCTTATTGTGTTTGGTGAATGGACAAATCAGGTCGCATGACTTGGGGTCAAAGGTCAAAAGTTAATAAAGTTTGGGAAACTTTATAAAATCCAAACGAATATTGATAGAAACTCCAAACCTTCAGTATAAGTGTGTTGTAGTGTGATTTTGTTTTGTACGATGGTTGGGCACACCAGGTCACGTGACTTGAGTCCAAAGGTCAAAAAAATTGTCAATTTTGCAAAAGCTTACGAAAACTAAACCAAACAAGCTAAGGTTTTGAAATTTTAAACACAAGTGTGTCATCATGTGGTGTTACAATGTTTTACAATTGGACGCTTTAGGTCACGTGATTCGGGGTCAAAGGTCAAGAACTTGTCATTTTTACAAAAGTTTATAAAAACTAAACCAAAGCAGCTAGTATCTTTGAATTTACAGGGCAAGTATGTCATAATGTGGTTTAGGTCACTAGATTTGAGTCACGTGATTTGGGGTCAAACGTTAAAAGATCTGTCCAGTTTATGGCAGCTCATACCAATTAAACCTAGAAAGCGAGAGTTTTCAATGTTTTAATGTAATTGTTTGCACTATGGCATTACCCCAATGGATGTTTGAGTCTCTATAAAGTTTCAATGGGAAGCCATTGGTAGTTGCTTGCAACTGCCATCTAGTTTTAATTTGTTTTGGCTCTTTTATTTGTCTGACATAACCTTGAGTAATCTTACAAAATTGTTCGATCCAAGCAAAACTTTCCAGCGGTTGCTCCATATTTGGTTCTGGAAGTTACATTTGTTGCAGGCAATCACGTAGTGTTGAAGATCAGTCATTGATGTAATTGCATTGTTTGCTCGTCTCGTTAATACTCTTCATGATTGATTCTAGCCAATTAGCGCGATTTCCTCGCCTTCCTCTCTTTCTGGTTGTGGTATGCAGCGAGTTTCATATGTAGTTTTTTCTCTTTTTGAACATTTTCTTTAAGTGTCAAATAGAAAGGTTGGAGAGTCAATTACTTAACTGTTCACCTTAAAATTTTTTACCACAAATTAGGAGTTCAATTTTTTTGCATCGCAAAAGTTTAGGTTTAATCGCAGCTACTTGTCCAGACTAGGTGCAGCAAAGCCATTAACAACTTCGTGATTCGATTTGAGAGTGGATTTGTAAATGCTCTTGCCATAATAGTTGATCTTTTTGCTTATTGTCGACCACGCACCTTGTGTCGCATGGACTGCAATACTGCTGCAGTTTGTTGCAGGTTGGGAGTTTTACTATGTTTGCAATGATTCACCTGCTCCATGACAAAATCACCTGCAATTATTTGAGTGCTGTTTGTATTATTTGAGAGCTGTTGCATTATTTAAGTGCTGTTTTTGTTATTTGAGTGCTGTTTGTATACACAGACAAAATTAATGAATTCTTAATGTCGCAAAATTGCAATCATGTTCCATTGAGCATTGAAGAAGTGGCCTTGGGCTTTATACAAGTTGCAAATGAATCGATGTGCCGGCCGATCAGAGCGCTCACTCAGGCAAAAGGACATGACACGACTCAGCACATTCTGTCGTGCTTTGGTGGAGCTGGAGGTCAACATGCTTGTGCGATTGCTCGCTTTCTTGGAATGGGACAAGTTTTCATCCACAAGTAAATGCTTATGAGCTGCTTGTAATGACAATGTGTACGAAATTTTTTTGACCGAATTTTCGTTTTTTATTTTGAGTGGTGCTGCTGCCTTTAAGAGATATCCTAATAGTATATTTTGGTGTTTGGTATTTTGGTGTTAAGCTTTTAGAAAAAAAAAACAGATTTGATTTTAAATAATTGATTGGTGGTAGCATTAAAATCACAGATAAAATTTAAAAACACAGCAGTCTGTTTCGTTGGTAACGACTCATCAGGTGTCATAGATTATGCAGAATAAATAAAAGTTAAACAAAAGAAATAAATCGTTCTGCAATATTGTTCCATAAATTTTCTTGGCAGAGTGAGGCTGCCACCATTGCTTTATGGCAGAAGGACAGCTGACGGTAAGATTGTGCGAAGTCATGGCAGTAAGTCAAACAGCGTACTGCCTACAGGCTTGATGTTTTTCAGCTTGTATTTGTTCCTGTGCCGGCATTTCGCTGTGATTTTTGATCGGCTATTCAATGCAGTAGAAGGGTCGGCATAGAAGATTGCAAGCTTCTGAGATAAACGGAGGCTGCAATTTCGAGACCCGGGTTGGTAAGCAAGTGCTCGATCGACGATTGACCACTAGATAATAAGATTGATTTTCGAATCCTTGGCAATGGCGGCAGCCTCACTCTGCCAAGAAAATTTATGGAACAAGTTTATGGAACGATTTATTTCTTTTGGTTAATTTTTATTTATTCTGCATAATCTATGACACCTGATGAATCGTTACCGACGAAACAGACTGTTATGTTTTTAAATTTTTAAATTTTGTCTGTGATTTTATTGCTACTGTTTTGCACTGATTTTTTTATTATCGAGCACTCTGTGCAGGAAACTTACACCAAATTTACTAATTGATTGGTGGTACAGAATTTCAAAATAGCTTTGAAAATAACTGTTTTCACATTCGGCTTGAGGAAATACTCTATCATAACTCCTTTGAGTTATAGGTAGCTTATAAAAAGCTGTTTACCCCTGTTACAGACTGAAGCTCGCCTGTGACTATAGCTAGTCAATATTTAGCCCAAGAGGAGCGCCTGGGCTTTCACCACTTCGTAACTGTGTATCCAACTGTCTTCCAATACCAAACAATTTTCGAATTCTCTTTCTTCTATATTGATTAGTTGTAAAACAGTGTGTAGATATTCTTGACTCAGCACAAAGCGGCAAAAATTAACTTTGCTTTGCCGGGTTAAAACTTCAGTAAAATCTTTCAGTTAAAAGCACGTCCTTCCACCATAAAACCAAGCGTAAAACTAATTTTGAAATTCGCAAAATAGATGTGGCAAACAAACAACAATCATGTGAACAATGACGTAATTTGGAGTAAACCAATCGCAATAGAGTTTGAGAGAAGGGTGATGTTGTGTAGATTAAATCAAGTGTGACGGGCAATCGTTGAAGGGTGAACAAACGTTGAGAGCGAGAAAAAAATTTACAGTCAGCAGCAAATATTAAACACCGGGTTTGAAACCTTAAGTCGGAAATAAAAAAAAAGGTTCAGTGCTGAACAACCCCATAAGCTTTTCGTGACGCACTCATCAGTGGGTAGTCGCGTCAAAGTGAGAACTCGACAGCAAGCTGTGGATGGTGCGCAATTTCGGACGTCAGCGAAGCGATATAGCGTGACTTTTGATTGGACACGCCGCGACCGCCTGAAGTCTACTTGAACAAATTGAGAGAGTAAACAAACTCTTTCTGTTTGCATAGATTAGGTCGCCGTAATCTGGTGTAGCCGGTTTCGAGCAAAGTAAGATGGAAACGACTTCGCGCAGTGTGCAGAATGGAAAATTGGTCTTCATTGTAGTTGGCAGCGCATTGGTCGTTTTCTAATAGATGCTGTCCAATGGCTGAATCGCATTCTGGAGTGATTGTTTTTTCTCGCACGCTTGGTCCGGTTGTATTCGTTGGGAGCCTGTGTGTTGTCGAAGCCATTTCGGAATATGCCGTTTAATGCGATCTTGAAGTCGCTGGTATGTCCTTCCTACGTACCGACTATCACAGTGGCACTTGTACTCGTACATGACAGAACTCTTCTGATTGGCAGGTAGAGCATCTTTCCGACTTGCAGGTAGCATCTGTCTGGAAATAAATACAGTCCATATGGTTACGGATCCATAGCAATTTTCAACGGCGGTTCTTACGTTCTTTTCTGATGTCAGCGACGCCTTTCCAGTAATGGAGACACGGAGGTAAACTAGACACTTGTCAGGGCCAAACCACTTGGGGGTGGAAAGCTGCGTAATTTTTTAGGATATTTGTTTTAAGACAAACGCTTTGGGATATCCATTGTCAAGTAAGATTTCTTGTATCCGGTCGATTTCTCTTTTCAGTTTACTTTTAGAGCAGATCTTCATGGCACGATGAAGCAGCGTTGAAACTAGACTAGTTTTACGCTTCATTGGCGAAAAGGACTCCCAACGTAGGTATTGTCCAGTGAATGTAGGTTTGCAGTAGACCAGGCATGTCAAGCATACAGCCCGTGGGCCGGATCCTGCCCGTTAATCCGGCTTTATGATGAGTGTCATAGTGGCGCCGAATATTAAACTTTTGAACACTGCAACTTGCTGGTTGCATACCAAGCACACTGGTTTTGCATTCACTTCTGTGAATAAATAATTCTCAGTTCATTTTTCCTTGAAAACTCTGCACTCCGTGTCCACATTTGTTTTTTGTTTTGACAGTGCCATTTTGAGAAGGGTGTGTTGACCAATAACTTGCTCTGTACAGTTTTGCTCAAAAGTTTTAGGACCACCTTCTTAAAATTACAAATTGCGATAACTTTGAATATTCTTTCGAATGTAATGCCACATTGCCTATTATGTTGTAAAACTTTTGTCTATTATATAACAAATAATTTTATTGTTACAAGGTGTAATAGCCTAAGGAGAGTATCCTTGTGTAAGCATAAAAATTCGAATTTTTTGAAAGTAGTTAATTCTTCTGGAAAAAATGGGTGAAGCTCGTGTCAGGTCGCATGCTGGACGTGAGCTATTTTTCACGTGTACTGCCCTCCCGCTGCCGGAGAGAGCATTTGATTCGTATTTAATTTAAAAAATCATAACCTTTGATTGAAATGAGCTAGAGACTCTCTTCTTTTTTTGATATTTTCAAATATTTTTGCCGGGCCGGATCCTGCCCACGGGCTGTATGCTTGACATGCCTGGTCTATCGCAAACCTACGTTCACTGGACAATACCTACGTTGGGAGTCCTTTTCCCCGATGAAGCGTAAAACTAGTCTAGTTTCAACGCTGCTTCATCGTGCCATGAAGATCTGCTCTAAAAGTAAACTGAAAGAAGAAATCGACCGGATGAAAGAAATCTTACTTGTGTAACGGTGCGCTGTGATCTGACTCCAATAAATAAGCACAAGTTTTTCTTGAGTGTAATATTATTCAATTATATATGACCTTATTCAAATGGAATATGAGAAATATGCAAGGGACAAATTAATGTTTCGACTATAACAAAAGTCTCATCAGCCTTGCTACGCACAGCCAATCCAGGCTAAACTCATTTCAGACTCTAAAGACTCTTTTTTTGCATTGCTTTACCTGGACATCTCGACTTCATCTTTTTTCTAGGTTGTGCCCTATTTTTAGAAGGTGACTGGCCCCAAACAACGATACCCAATGAAAGAGCCTATAACTAGTAACCCACAACTAAGTTACCGGTAGCCCAACTAGCCCACATCACTAGAAGCCCCCATGGCAACCCACTCATTTGCAGCTGCAGACGCGTTTCGACCTTATTTTCGACCTTATTATGGTCTCATCAGTGCAGCATAGCAACCTCCCACCTTCCTGAAAAAAAAAATTCTAACCTTCAAAAGAACTACACACCCCAAACTACAATTGTCCCCCGCTTTTTCACGGGCGAACGGGTTGGGCAGAGAGTTTTTTTGCAGGTTTTGGTGACTGGTGCAGTTACAAACCGTAAACAAAAAATTTCTTCTCAGATTACCAGGAAAATTATGTTTAAACCAACCGGTCATTTCTATTCTTTTCGATTGTTTACAGGGAATCTGTGACATCATAATCCAGCATGCACTAATTTCTTAAAGGTTTTATTCAAGTGTTCTACCTTAGCAGAACGAGTAGAAGCTTAGATTTGGGGTGTGTAGTTCTTTTGAAGGTTAGAATTTTTTTTTTCAGGAAGGTGGGAGGTTGCTATGCTGCACTGATGAGACCATAATAAGGTCGAAACGCGTCTGCAGCTGCAAATGAGTGGGTTGCCATGGGGGCTTCTAGTGATGTGGGCTAGTTGGGCTACCGGTAACTTAGTTGTGGGTTACTAGTTATAGGCTCTTTCATTGGGTATCGTTGTTTGGGGCCAGTCACCTTCTAAAAATAGGGCACAACCTAGAAAAGAGATGTGGTTGAGATGTCCAGGTAAAGCAGTGCAAAAAAAGAGTCTTTAGAGTCTGAAATGGGTTTAGCTTGGATTGGCTGTGCGTAGCAAGGCTGATGAGACTTTTGTTATAGTCAAATGGAATAGTTATTTTTAGAAATTACAGTATCTCAGATATAATCACAGAGTCACGTGCTAAACTTTAGGTACATCACAACGATAGCTACTTCATTAACTCGGCTCTCAGTTTAGAACTGACGGGCGATTTGGCGAAGCATTAACAGTCAGCAACGATGAGAACTATGTCAGATAGGAAGTTATGATTTTGTCACAAAAACATGAATATAGTGTGGGAAATATACGCTGTGCTTTCGCAATCACTACACTCTCTCCCTGGTTGAACGAAAAAAAAGGCATATATATATATATACAAGACAAGACCTGAGCCATCCTGTTTCGGGATTACGTCCCTCATCAGTGATAACAATCAGGGAAGACCCCATCGAAAACCACACAACAAAATTACTCAATCTGGCGTTTGGGCATTCAATACAATGAAAAGAAGGATAGCAGTTGCAAAAGAGAAAAAGAACAGACAGCAGCTAGATAAATTTCAAGAAAAACAAAGAAAACATTATAAAATAATATTGCTGCGGATAGAAATAGCAATCCACGACCGGTTTCGCTCTCATTAGAGCTCGTCAGGTGAATATAGCTAATAAAAAGCTGAGCAAAAGATACAGAAATATAGCGAAAAAAGACAAAGAAATGGATGAATAGTACTAGATAGAAAAGTATCAGATGGTAACGATAACAACTGATGGCCTTTATATATACATATACTAGATAAGACCTGAGCCCCCTCATCAGTGATAACAATCTAAGAGGACAATATCGAAAAAAAATATATATATATACAAGATAAGACCTGAGCCCCCTCATCAGTGATAACAATCTGGGAGGACCATATCGAAAACCACACAACAAAATTACTCAATCTGGCGTTTGGGCATTCAATACAGTGAAAAGAAGGATAGCAGTTGCAAAAGAGAAAAAGAACAGACAAATGGAGTTAGCTGGATTAACTTCAAGAAAAACAAAGAAAACGTAAAATAATATTGCTACGGATAGAAATAGCAATCCACGACCGGTTTCGCTCTCATTATGAGCTCGTCAGGTGAATATAGCCAATAGAAAGCTGAGCAAAAGATACAGAAAAATAGCGAAAAAAGACCAAGAAATGGATCAATAGTACTAGATAGAAAAACATCAGATGGTAACGACAACAACTGATGGCTATTTTGGATGAAATCAAATCGACGTCCAAATGAATTGAATAAGATAAAACAAATCTTTTCCAAAATTAGTATGCTGTTTGCTGAAAATGGATCAAATTATCCTCAGATGTTCATAAAATCCAACTAATCAACACCATGAAAAAATAGAAACATTCAATAGAGCAAGATGAAGAGATTAAAATTCCAAAACAGAATACTGCATCGCCAATCTCAACACAGTAATGAGCTCATAATGAGAGCGAAACCGGTCGTGGATTGCTATTTCTATCCGCAGCAATATTATTTTATAATGTTTTCTTTGTTTTTCTTGAAGTTAATCCAGCTAACTCCATTTGTCTGTTCTTTTTCTCTTTTGCAACTGCTATCCTTCTTTTCACTGTATTGAATGCCCAAACGCCAGATTGAGTAATTTTGTTGTGTGGTTTTCGATATGGTCCTCCCAGATTGTTATCACTGATGAAAGACGTAATCCCAAAACAGGATGGCTCAGGTCTTATCTTGTATGTACATATATATGTATGTCACGGTGTATCATCATCAACGCAGCAATTAAGTTTGGGAAAGGTCTTAAGGACCTGTGAGTGTATATAAAGGTAGTGTGGGATGTTATGTGTGTGTTCTGACGTCGAACATTCCATTTCTATACCGAAAAATGCACCAAAAAACGTGAAAAATCGAATCAACGAACTTCGTTGAAAGTAACCAGTGATTCTTAAGAAAAAGTTAAGTCACCATGAAAGTAATTGCAAATAACAGTCAAGGATAGTCAGTGCAGCACTTTACGATGTGTTTTCTAGTGCTGAATATGGACGATTTGTTATAGTCATTTTGCATATTGGTTCCAATTTCAGCGCTCTTGCGCAATTTTTTTGTAATTTTCATCTTTTTGGGTGAAGGAGTATTCTTTGTCTTTGAATGTCAATTGATCAAGCTCTTCACCAGCTTCATTTCGTGATGGCTTGTTTTCTTGAAGAGAAGCTTTTTCCAGTAATCACTTGGAGAAGTTGTAATAGTGCAATGAACATCGGTGGTGCAATTTAGCAAAGATAATGGCTTTTCACAGTCGTTGTTATATTGTTGAATTGTGAATCGCGTTGCGTTGATGATGCGAGCTGTAAACAAACATACGCACGAGTAAACGTTTTTCTGGAATAAATATTCGATTTAATTGTTTAAGATTTAATTGTTTAATGCGGTTATTAATTTTGTCAACTAGACAAAAATTTGACGGATCAACAGTCAATTTATAAGCGGTTAGGAAGTCAATGCCAATTACTGAGAAGTTGAGATTGGTCACGGTAAATTTCCAAGGATATTCTCCAGAAGCATTAAATTTCACGTTTAAGTTTTTGTCACCGAAAGTGTGAATTTCATTAGAGGTGGCAGAGTTTAAGACTTTTTCGTCCGGTTGTCGAGATTTTTCTCGGGATTTAGCTTGAATTACAGATATTGCAGATCCAGTGTCTATTAAAAAGTTTATTGTGTTGCAGCGATCATAGGCAGGTAAGAGTCTAAACGGTTTTCTTAAGGAAGGAGGTCGCCGGCAGTCAATATTTAAAAATGCCGGCCTTCGCAGTTTAAAGCATTTTGAGGCATAGCGGAAAAATAATATTTGCATTCAGACCCCTCATATTTGAAAGATTTTTCTTTAAAACGTCGATGATAGTAGCAGATATATTGGAAAGCAGGCTGGTATCTTTTCTGCCAGTTTTGATTATTTACTCTTCGATTGTTTAAATGCCAAGTTTGTTTCTTTTGGTTTGATTTCCACTGGTAATTGTTAAAACGCTGTGGTAGAAAATTGGGTTTATTAGGATGCCATGTTTTTCGATTGTGCCTTGGTTGAGAAAGTTTTTTAGGCTCGACATCGCTTGCTTCTGATTTATCAATTTTTAATGCGACTTTTGATTTGCCATATCGCTTTGAGGAAGTCATTGCTTGCGTACCGCTATTAGCTAAAGATCGTAAATCAGTGTATGTCCAAGTGCCACTGTTTGCAGCGATTTCAGACGGCAGTGCTTTTAAGAAGCGATCTTTTAGCAGGGTTTCAAACTGAGGGGAACAATTTTCGTCAGTTCCTGAAGCGGCAGTCAATTGATGCATTAGTTCATTTGGGCTGCGGTCGCCCAAACTAAGATCGTTTAGCAGAATATTTAACTTTTCTGCTTCGTCCACAATAAAAACATTGCGAATTTCTCTGATTAATTTGTCGTAGCAAGCGGGCTCTTCTGGACTTGGTATATTGTATAATTGCTCCATCTCGGAGCTACTTAGGGCTTCCAAGGTGGAAATGTATTGGTGATTTGGGAATCAGTCCCGCCAAGACGAAATTTACTTTTGATTAAACTAATCCATGACTCAAGGTTGTGTTTCCACAACTGTGGAAGTTTTAGATTGGCTGGTGTGCAAGTAGTTGGGGTATTTTGGTAATTAGATTTGGTTGCTGATGTGCTTGGTTCCATAGAACTCTGCGAATCTGTCGAATCACTCTTGATTATTTTTTGCCAGGTCAGCCTTAGCTTCCGCCATGTTTAAAGGGTCTCTATTTGTTGCTCTAGTGTTTATGCAGTACTGTGTTGCAGCTTTTGGGTTTGTTTTTGATTTTAATAGAGAAGTTATTTTTCGGGAAGTTTTCATAAACAGACAAAAGAATCAACGAAAGTGTGCTTACATTTTTGCTTGTGTCCAAATGGAAATAATCCAAATAAAACGTCGGGGTCACCAATGTAACGGTGCGCTGTGATCTGACTCCAATAAATAAGCGCAAGTTTTTTTTGAGTTTAATATTATTCAATTATATATGACCTTAGCTAAGTACAATGACCTTATTCAAATAGAATAGTTATTTTCAGAAATTACAGTATCTCAGATATAATCACAGAGTCACATGCTAAACTTTAGGTACATCACAACTATAGCTACCTCATTAACTCGGCTCTCAGTTTAGGACTGACGGGCGATTTGGCGAAGCATTGACAGTCAGCAACGATGAGAACTATGTCAAATAGGAAGTTATGATTTTGTCACGAAAACATGAATATAGTGTGGGAAATGTACGCTGTGCTTTCGCAATCACTACACTTGACAATGCATATCCCAAAGCGTTTGTCTTAAAACAAATATCCTAGAAAATCACGCAGTTTTCCACCCCCAAGTGGTTTGGCCCTGACAAGTGTCTAGTTTACCTCCGTGTCTCCTTCACTGGAAAGGCGTCGCTAACATCAGAAAAGAACGTAAGAACCGCCGTTGAAAATTGCTATGGATCCGTAACCATACGGACTGTATTTATTTCCAGACAGATGCTACCTGCAAGTCGGAAAGATGTTCTACCTGCCAATCAGAAGAGTTCTGTCATGTACGAGTACAAGTGCCACTGTGATAGTCGGTACGTAGGAAGGACATACCAGCGACTTCAAGATCGCATTAAACGGCATATTCCGAAATGGCTTCGACAACACACAGGCTCCCAACGAATACAACCGGACCAAGCGTGCGAGAAAAAACAATCACTCCAGAATGCGATTCAGCCATTGGACAGCATCTATTAGAAAACGACCAATGCGCTGCCAACTACAATGAAGACCAATTTTCCATTCTGCACACTGCGCGAAGTCGTTTCCATCTTACTTTGCTCGAAACCGGCTACACCAGATTACGGCGACCTAATCTATGCAAACAGAAAGAGTTTGTTTACTCTCTCAATTTGTTCAAGTAGACTTCAGGCGGTCGCGGCGTGTCCAATCAAAAGTCACGCTATATCGCTTTGCTGACGTCCGAAATTGCGCACCATCCACAGCTTGCTGTCGAGTTCTCACTTTGACGCGACTACCCACTGGTGAGTGCATCACGAAAAGCTTATAAGGTAAACAGCTTTTTTTAAAGCTACCTATAACTCAAAGGAGTTATGATAGAATGTTTCCCCAAGCCGAATGTGAAAACAGTTATTTTCAAAGCTATTTTGAGATTTTATTTTAAAGAAATTTGCAGATATTCTGGTATATTGTCAGCATATGGAATGGCATTGGCTGATGTGGTACATGAAGCGCAGAGACCACTGGCTTGTGAATATAATAAAGGTTAGTACAGCATTTCTTTGCCAATCACATCGTGTGAAATATCCAGCAATCAGTTGTGCATTATTTTGCACGCTCGTGGTTCTTTCAGTCTTTAGTTAAACGTACGCTTTGAGGCAAGAAGGTAGCCACTCATATTATTCGCATACTTTTTACCATTCATATTTTTAGGAGTAAAATAAAAAAATTATGCTGTTATTCTAGATAGCATTGCAAACATTGATGTCGTCATTGATGAACTAGTGAATGAATGCAAAAGAGAACTATCAAGCCAGGGCTTTCCAGAGCACAAAATCAACACTGAGGTTTATTTGAACCTGCGCTATGATAGAACGGATTGTGGTCTCATGTGTCTGCCTGCCACTAGCGATGTGCCAACGGCGAAACCATCGAAATACGGCGACTTCCTTGCTACTTTTAACCGCAGGTGCTACTTTAAAGGTTTATGAGGTTTCCATGAAACAATCAGATTGACTTAATCTAGTTGTAGACCGACAGACAGCATATTTATTTTCGTCGCAAAATAAGAACAAAAAACTTAGTAAAGAAACAGACACAAAAATAATGAAGATACATTTTGGCGACGGGGAGGATGCGAAAGACCTTGCGGTCATCGAGTCAAGCAGCCACCCAGCGTCGAGTTAGACAATCGGCGATCAGATAATTTTAATTCATTTTTAGGGATAGTGCGACTGATAAACGTAAAGTAGCCTAACAAGTAATCAGCGAGAAACTGCACCAATAGCTCAGCACCGCGTCAAGCATTTGACTAGTGGCAAAACGATGGTGTGAGGCAGTTCTCAAAACTAACACAGTTAATTAACTCGCTTTTAGAATACCTTTTTTGTTAATTATGTAGTTACTTAATATAACGATAGAAGAAAATTTTTGTACCGACTTTTAAAGGGTTTGTATGATGATTTCCTTATTTCTTTTGAAATGGAGTTTCAAATTTTTCTCCCCGTTATTTGATACACCTCTGCAGTCTATTTGATTTACATAGAGGAATGTAAAGCATATCTTTATCGCTTGATGCTTTTGTTAATCGATCGGATACCCCCTTAACTTTAATAAAATAATTTAAAAGGGAACTCGGTGCTTTATTGTGGATGCACCAGAAAACCATTTTTGCTATTTCAAGTTTATAGAGATCATCAATTGTCAATATTTTGTGTTGAACATAATAGGTTTAATGGCATTCCGAAAATGCGTTCCAGAGATAACTTTAATAGCCCGATTTTGTAATGCGTTCAATTTTCGCATGTAGGTAGGAAAAGTATTTTCCCATATTATTATTCCATATAGCAACAAGGAATGTACAAGAGTATGGTAAAGTTGCAACAAGATAGTTTGTGGGAAAAAGTGTTTAAGTTTCGTGAGGATACCAGCACCACGAGCAACCTTATTCTCAAGAATTTTTATATGATCCCCAAAGTTAAGCTTATCATTCATTGTAACCCCCAAGTACTTCAAAGTATGTTCAACTTTAATTGGTGATCCATTAGTGGTTAAATTGAGGTAGAAGGAAGGAGTTTTTTCCAAGTTTTGGAGGAATGATTAGTACACTAGTTTTAGAGGGGTTAACTGTCAGCTTATTAACACAGCATTGTTCATGAAGGTTTTGCAATTCTCTATCTAAGTTAGTTTCCAAGGATTCTACAATAGACAAGTGTCATCTGCAAATAATATGGGCTTACTGGCTAAGGCATTCGACATATCATTAGCGTATATTAGGAAAAAAACCGGTCCGAGTGAGGAGCCTTGGGGTACGCCATAGTCTATAATCAGTTTGTCGGAACAATTTTGTTTAATCTCGACAAATTGTTTTCTATTATAAAGATACGTGTTTATCAACTTATAAGCCACACCACGAATACCATAATTATTCAACTTAAGCATTAGTGTGCTGTACGACACGGTGTTAAAGGCTTTTTTTAGGTCTACCATGGCCAAGCCGGTATAAAAGTCATCACTGATATTTTCAGAAGCAGAAGTAACGACATCCGTGATTGCGTGGGCTGTCGAAACATTTTTTTGAAATTCGTATTGGTTTGCATATATTACATCATGCTTTTTAATACATCATGCTTTGTACTGCTCATATATTACATCATGCTTTGTACTTAGACTTAGTGTGAAAGTTTAATTCTGCGACTAAGCAGCATAAAATGATATGAGTGATTGATTTTTACTGGAGGTTTGTGGCCGCTTGGTGGCGGAAAAGATTTTGAGCTTGTATCGATCTGTTAGCTTGTTAAACATATTCTGTCAAAAGTGAAATATAGCCAGACTAGCTATAATTTGATTCTTGAAGTGATGTTTTTGTTTAAGTTCAGCTCTGATGAATCTGCCTCTTTAGTCTCAAAACACTTCTTGGTCTCCGGCTCTGAGATTCCTGGTACGTTAGTTCGCTGAAAAGTTTTTTTTGCTGCAAGATGCAACATGTCTTTCTATTTATTGCATCACTTGATAAAGGTGGTTTGTTGAATTGTACCAGAAGTAAATAAATCATCTGTGATGCAATAAATAATATTCGTATCCAAATCGGTGATGTGAATTTCGTCAATTTCATTCATAGAAATGTTATTTCGGAAGAAGCCTGGTTCCATTAAGAAAATATGAAGGGCATGGGAGGGGATTGATGGTGCACACACTGCATACTCTTGATGGTTTTATTAATATAATTGATAATGGCTTATGCTGTTATGATCTAATGCTGAAGAAGAAAGCGTAATCATTCATTGTCTGCGTTTCCGGTGTTGGTAAGATTTGTTTGTGCATAACACAGAAGCAAGATCGACGGTAGAGCGTTGTTATTTCTTGGAAAATTACTGACAGAGGAGGGATCTTTGAGCATGGCGCTTGCTTTTTACAAACAAATTTTGTCACCTGATGCCGCAATAAAACTTACGTTATCTTTGATGGCCTGTCTCAAGTTTTAGTTGAAGTTTAGTCTATTTTTAAACTTTTTATTCACCCTGTTGAATCAGTCTTGCTCAGCCTTTTCGAGAATGGGAACTCTATAATTTTAATTACCACAATTTTATGGTTTTTAAGAATAACCGTTTCAACTGCTTGATCACGAAACTCACATAAATATTCATTTTTTAACATCACATACCTTACAATATTGCGTGCTTGATGGCACAGGAATTCTGCCATGCAAAGTTAAAACGCCGTACCTGCAAAACATAGTTTTGCGAGAAAAACTATTTGATTTGGAAAAGGCAATTATTACAATGCGAAGCTGTTTTAAGCGCCAAGTAAGAAATAATGGGGCCCGGCCCATGTAAGATTGGTGGCAGGAAATGTTTAACAAAAGCGACCATTGTTATGAAACTATTTGCATAAAGGTGTTTTTACTTTGTAATCTTTGACAAAAACGAGGCATGTTACAACGTAATAACACCGTATCTGATCACTTACGGCAGTTTACCATTGACATGATTTGCTATTTCTTTTTTCATCGTAGTGAAAACAGTAATATTTTGGTATCAGTTTATGGTCACGAAGTGAGGCAATATTTTGGGCATAAACGGAAACTACTAGATCTAACTGCTAGCGAAAAAAATTTAGTAAGTTGTATTGTTCGTCATTGCTATAAAGCAACAATCGTCATTGCTTCAGAGCAAAAACGCCGTATCTGCAAAGGGCTATTGTAATGCTTAATTTTGCAGTATTGAAGTAGCATAAATCACAGCACATGGCTTATGACAACTATTTAGCCGAAAATTTTGCTAATATGTACATGAATTGTCTGTTAATTTGCTTTCACTCAAATGCAGATACGTCATATTTGCGTTGTACAGTAACGCCGTGTGTGAAGTTACGTTGTTTTTAAATTGTATTGTGACGCAAGTGAAACATGGTATTTGAGGGAAACTGAGATAGCAATCTTAAAAAGAACGGAAAGTGCTATGGTGAGATCAATGTGTGGAGTGAAAGTAGTAGATGGAAAGAATAATGAGGAGTTGATGGAAATGCTAGGTTTGAAGGAAACATCAGATAAAATGGCAAAAGCTAATGGAGTAAGATGGTATGGACTTGTGGTTAGCAGGGATGATGACGTTGTAAAGAGGACATTGCTGCTAGTAGTGAATGGGCAGCGAAAGCAAGGAAGGCCAAAGCAGACATAGAGGAGACAAGTTGAAGATAGTGTAAAGAGAATTGGGTTGGAGGTGGAGGAGGCTGCAAATCGGACTAGATGGAAAGATGAAGTGAGAGCGATTGCTAATCCGGCCACCCTCGGTCACAAGGAAATACCCGGATTGCAACGAGATGATAATGTTGTTTACAGTGCTGGGCAAGTCCGCAACTAAGTCTGCACATCCACGAGTTCGCAATTGCGGACTCAAAAAAAATTTTTTGTACTTGCGGACTATTGCATTAAACGTTGTGGACTTGCGTTTGTGGATTCACTTTCTCAGAGGTTCGCAAGTTTTATAATTTTTCAGGCCCCACAAATGAACAAAAACAACTTTAAATTACCAGCTTCTGTTGGCTGCAGAACTCATTGGCGTCACACCTTTGTATTGTATGCTTGCAGCACATGTGCTTGCAGCAATCCTGCTACCATTAAGAAGGGCTACAAAATCTGCATTTCGAATTGCACATACCTAATGCGCAGTTTATTGTATTCGAAAAAATACTTTTTGACGATGCGGAAACATTGCAGAAGAAATTGAAAAGTGGAGTAGAAATTGACGAAACCTAAACTAGCGCGGCGCTTTCTTGAAAAAAGTTGTGTCGAGCAGAGAATCAGCTCATTATACTTTTTTGAATCCATCCTCATGGCGTTTTTAAAACCGGCTGGGTCTTCTGCAACCAATTCTTTAAATAAACTGCCAGGTGCGCCATATTCTTTTCTAAACACCCAATCCTTCAGCTATCTTCTGCCTTTGTTTTAATATATTTTACTCTGAATTGCTTTCCCCATTTCTTGACTTGACAATCTAGTAATGTGTTTAATAGCTAAACGATAAACTTTCGACATTTTGCTTTAGTTAAAGTTTTGCTATAACTTCTGAATTCTTCATCCTCTACACATACGTCAGTTGAATATCGCTAGTCTTTGCAGTAGCGTTAAATCGCTCAATCTGACCACTTTATTGGCGGCGACTGCTGTAGCCGCTACTGAACGTTTAATGTGAGCACGGCTTCAATTTTCGTTGTTAAAGAAACTTTGCCAGAAAAATCAGGCGAATCCACATCATGAGTGTGCACAAAATCGTTAAATTAATTTATATAGTCCAGTCGAAAAACGGGTTTACGTGCACCGTCAAGCCGTGTTTTTTTTACACATATAGTAAGGTTCAGCATAGTCTGAAGTTTCCGAAAACGTTTGTCCGCAAGAGCAATTTCTGTCCATTTACGTCACAGCAACGTCAGAATGACGTAAGCATATTTAAAATTTTCAGTCTATGAGGTGCTATTCGTTTGCTTATAACTTTTGTTATACTGGTGACAGCAACTTCAAAATCAAGTTCCATGTAACAGGTAGGAGTTTGGGTGTTCACACACAAAATTATGACGTCATATTTTTGTGACGTCATAATCCACAAGTAAAAATTTTTCAAAGATAAAAATTTTTTCGCAGTCGGGGTGCATAACAACTCCTCTAATTACCGTTTTGCTGACGATAGAAAAACCAAACTACCTTTGAAGGTATAACTATATATCTGGTGAAAAATTGAAGGTATAGTAATTATACATATCTGATTCAAAGGTATAGTGATTGTACATATCTGGTGAAAAATTGGTGAGATTTGAAAAAAGTTTTTACACAGTGGACGCCACTTAATGTGATCACATTTGTTCACATCAGAAATGATAACAATAACCGATTGATAGCATTAACCGAAAAAATAAAAATTGCCATTTTATCGTTCAATAGGTGTCTCAAAAACAAATTTAAATACAGTACAACTGTAAACGAAATATTTAATAAACGGTAAAACTTACAACGGACACAGTAAATACAGTACATTATTTAAAGAATCGTCCAGTTTTGTCTGCTTCATCTATTTTTGCAGCAAATTATTCATAAAGGACTCATACTCATGATGCAATTCAAATTCAGAAGATTTATTTTGCACTCAACTCGTAACACGCGAAGAGCTTCCCGCATTTCCTTATTTGTTGGAATGTGCACTGCTGGTTAATCATCCTCTACTTCATCGTCAGTGCCTACTTTATTCTCGACAGCCTGTGTAACAGCCTCGCAGACGTTGACCTCCGTTAACTTTGCAGCCACCTGAAGGTTATTGTCTACTGCTATCCACTCTTCAAAGTCGGTTTGCGTCATGTCACTTGGTTCTTTAACAACAATGTCCTCTATTGTTGTGGTTGTAGTGGAAGTTAACAAAATTAGTCTCTACGGTTGGGAAAAAATTGATAACAATAACCAATGTAGTGATTACAACAAGCGGCATATTTGTGATGCATATTGTACGTTCGGGCGGGGATCAGGAATTCCGATAATATTAACCGATTGCTAACATGATCCGGGATTACATTAAGCGGCACCCACTGCACAAAAATTCGTGTTTGATTTTGTAATAGCAAAAATTTATCCAAACATCATTTTGACCTGAACTGCATGCGAATCATATCTTAACCACTTAAAAGATGCTAAATAAAGTTAATATTAAAGATAGTTGTCAATGCAAGGTAGTTTGTCGCAAGCTTGGTCATTTTAGTGACGTCATCGATCGATTACGTTATTTTGATGACGTCATCACGCGTCGAAAAATCCTCGCAATACGTATTTTGAACGCTTAAAAAGAAACTATTAAAGTCCTCATGCACATGTAACCTGGAACGTCAATGATGTCACTTAATGACGTCAACACCAAACGCAATGACGTCACAAAACTACAAGCTCAAAATTCTGTTTCGTCTTCGGCACTTTTTAATTTTTTTGTGGTAATAAAATCGACAGTGTCTAAAAAATGCTCTCATCTTCGTTGTCTACTCCAGTACTTTCTTCAAATTCCTCAATTTCATCTAGTTCCTCCTCAGTATCTGAATTAGGTGCAACTACGTCGACCAGATCATTAGAGATAATCGATCTACTTGCTATATTGGTTCCAGTAAACCTTCTTCGTTTTTTATCCATCCCTACTTTTCATCGAAGGGTTTTGGTGCTTCCACAATGGGCTGGTCCGCTCGTCTGTACATTGCAAGGCGATATTGATGCGATGTATACGAGGAAGTAAATTGTCAAAGCATGGAGGCAACTTTGACAAGTCAACCGCTGACTTCAAATTTAAATATTGGTCTTTTCCCACCAATTTTTTAAGCATTTTGCTTCGCAACAAATTAAGAGAAGTGATGCGCGTTTCTCCGTACATCAAACAAGTTAATGACTCCAGCTCGATATATAACAGTGTCCTGATAAACTGTCAGACATTCTTCACCAAGTTTTCTGAAAATAATGTAATTGTTTAGTGTGTTCATATAGAGATTATGTTGTAGCGGTAAGCGTTTGTTTATATCAGTGTATTATATCGTAGCTGATATACCTGAAAGCCTTTTGATGATCTGGAGATTTAAGTTTTTTCAATGGGCGGATTTTTCTCTTTCCCTTGAAGGCACTACCGTAGTTACGTCTTCGCCAGTTTATGCGTATAATCCGACCAGCATTGAACAATGATCTCATCCAAGTTTTTTAGAAAGCGAAGTGACGTTGATCACTTGGCGATGTTTGCCAGATCCAATATCCAACTTGATTGTTGTAGAAAAAGCATGGGCGTACAAAAGAGTGATCATTAATGTGCCAGTATCGGGTGTTCGTATTGATGCAGCAGGGCAGCCAAGCGACTCCAAATACTTTAGGTATAAAATTTCCCGAGTTCGATAAAACTTCATAAACTTCTTTAGCTTCACCCTAAAAAATTGATAAACAAAAACATGAAGCTTACAGGTGATATAAAAGCGTCGACGTGTTGGTTTAACAAAAGGTCTGGTGAGCAACAGCAAAAAACGTCCTACATCCACTTTGTAAGCATTAAATTTGTGAGGCAGGGTACACAATTTTCACGTACGCTGAATTATTGACTGTGGATTGACCATTGATCAATCGTTTCTGCTCGTGAAGATAACTCCATAGAAGCAATTAAACATGATTTACGCAACAAAACGAATGAAATGCAGCTGTACCTTCTCTCGCCGAGAAGAACGCATTTTTCCATCGACTGCCAGCATTGCTGTTTCACACTGTGTTGTCCTTGACACCGCATCATCGTTCTTCCATTTTTGAAGCAGCATCCTGGATAGTTGTTGTTTGTTTTCTTCGTTGCATAAGAACAACTTGAAGTCAGTCGGCTTTTTCGTGGCAGGACCAGACACTAAATATTTTTGCGATATGCCTGGTCTTATTCTTACTTTAATGGAGCATTTGCTGTAACAATCAGTCGAAAATATAAAAGCTTTGCGAGTGACCATTATGTCTAGCAATCGCAGAGCTATTTCTTCAAAGGCAGCAGGTAGAACAGTCATACTATAAAATAATGCATTTTTTTCCTGTATAAAAAAAAGAGGCCGTTGGCCAATCTCGTCTTCAGGCGGCAATTGCTTTGCCAGAAAGTGGCGCATGATTGCTTTGTTCGTTATATTGAAGAATCCACTTGAAGTGCCTAAACTCTATGGAACTGGAGTCAGAGAATGCTGCATTAACTCATTGAAGTCGAGAGGCTTTTCGAACATTTGAGCTGCTCGTGAAATATCAATTGCTCGAAAGCCCTCTCGACTTCAATGAGTTAATGCAGCATTCTCTGACTCCAGTTCCATAGAGTTTAGACACTCCAAATGGATTCTTCAATATAACAAAGCTGTCATGCACCACTATCTGACAAAGCAACTGCCGCTCAAAGATGAGATAGGCCAACGGCCTCTTTTTTTATACTGGATAAAAATGCGTTATTTCAAAGTATGACTGTTCTACCTGCTGCCTTTGAAGAAATAGCTCTGCGATTGCTAGACATAACGGTCACTCGCAAAGCTTTTATATTTTCGACTGATTGTTACAGCAAATGCTCCATTAAAGCCCCAAAAAGAATAAGACCATGGTCCTGCCACGAAAAAGCCGACTGACTTCAAGTTGTTCTTATGCAACGAAGAAAACAAACAACAACTATCCAGGATGCTGCTTCAAGTATGGAGGAGTGACGATCAGGGCCGCATCTAGAAAAATATTTCGGGGAGAATTTTGACATGAATTATTCACTACCGGTAGAGCAAACTTTTTAAAGTAAATTTTTACGAAGTTGTGTACGTTATTGGCACAAACATTAACAATGCTTGTTATTTTTTTTTCTTTGTCACTGCTACCGCTATTTAATGGCGCACCAAAGATTTGGAAAAATGGCGCAAAATCGGGGACTGGGGGCGAAGCCCCCAGCCGCCAACAGATTATTACGGTTTTCACATAAAAAAACACTCATTTAAGCACACTTTTTATCGAAAAGAGGACGTACCGTACCTGCTGTTAGTACAGTCTGTAGTAGACAATACAAAAATATTTTAGCAGGCCTATCTAAAAGCCTTGATATGTCTAAAAGCAGAAGCTTGGCTAAGATAGATGAAAGAAGGATGCAACTTTGATGCATTTGATTGAATGACGTGTAGGTCAGTATAGGCGTGTTTTTTAATCAACAACAATGCCCTACGGCCAGCGGGGGGCATGGCTCCGTAGTTTTCCCTGATTGCGCCTATGCCGCTGGTCCTGGGTCCAGTGTGCAAGACCCGCAATAAAAACCAATCAAAAACATCCAGGGTATTTTTTATCAAAGGCGTGAGAAATGCGTGAGCTATGTTGCTCACAGTAAAGATCTGGTTCGCAGTGAGGGTACCTTAATTTACTATGCACTACAGTCACTGCTATACTCGTACATGGTTGTTACTTGTTATTGTATTAGGGCTATAAACTCAAGCAAAATCTTAGCCCGGATCCGAACCCAAATTTTTTGCTATTTTCCAAACCTTGAGGCGCGAATTTTGCCAAAATTACGTATATTTCTTGTAAAACTATTTTCCTGTGACCAAAACTTTTCGAGTACAATGCAATACAACTGCATACAATGTTTTGATGCTTACAGAAAGCGAATATGTAGCTTCTGTACAGAGCATAATTAGTGGTGCGGGAAAGACGCAGAAACCGACAAGGCGGGTACCGGAATTATGATCAGCTAAGCTAGGCCAATAACTTCAAGTCTACTGCCGCGAAGAGTCCAGCACAGCTAAGGCTACCTGAAACAACTTGCCCTACACAATCACAATTAAGCTGTTATAACAAGCATATATTAGCCCCAGACTTCTTCAGCAGGTAATAATCGCCAAACTAAGAAAAAACAAAGGAATTTAGACAAAACACCAGTTACGAATTAGGCAATTTTAGTGAAACATAACCAGTTAAATGTCAAAACGAGCAAGGCAAAGCAAAGCAATTATAAATAGTTACGGCTCTTACCTAGCGGCCTGCATCCCAATTCCAACAAATCGAAACAAAAAAAAAAAAGCTCAAATTCAATCTGTCACCAACAACAATATGTAGGACCACCACGCCAGTTAGTCATGCGTAACCAAACATTTACAGAAAACTAAAGGGAGTCGCTGAGAGATAAACACAAGAAACTACGACACGAAATTGACCGCAACATACTCCCCACAAAAACGTGATTGAACACACGTTTTTCTTCAACAAGGTGGGCACATTTCGAATCTTAACTGCAACATTTAAACATAGGCTGACTTCGAATCAAGACAAATATTAGGCTTACAAGAAAACAATCACTGAAAAATTCACAAATACAAAGCGTCTAATAATTATATCCACATCAGTCATAACCCAGCTCTAATTTCTATAAACACAACATTCACAAGCTTGAACAGTTCAACCAAGAAATAGCCTACAGTATACAAACTCGCTTATCGATGAAACGTAAACTGCAAAATCAATAACATGCCTCAATATGTTCATAACAATTTCGCGTGAGCAGCAACGGCAATCGGCAGTGTTAATCTTTACTCTTCAAATCCCTCCAGTAGACACAGTTTTCGAACATCCCGGACCAATTTGGAGTGCGCAGTGCGAACCTTGACCTGACGGACTAAATTATTCGTGTCTGGCATCACAGCCTCTATCACACCCTTTGGCCAAAGGCCACGTTTTGTGGATTCATCTACCACCAGCACTAAGTCTCCAACCTTAAAATTTGGAGACGTACCATACCATTTATGGCGAGTTTGAAGGAGAGGAAGATATTCTGCAAGCCATCGGTCCCAAAAACGATCGGCTAAATATTGCGTCTTCCTCCAAGAGCGTCTATAAGCATCACCTTTCATGAAAAATCCAGGAGCGGTTCCATCGCCTAGAGAACCAGTTAAAATCATACTAGGGGTTATAGCTGGTAAATCGGACCGAGCAGATGGCAACTCGGTCAGGGGTCTATCATTCAAAATTCTCTCAACCTCCGTTAGTAAAGTCATTAAGTCGAATTCATCAAGTGTCGCTTCACCAATTATTGAGCAAAAAATCTTGCGCACGATTCGAAAAAATGCCTCAGTAAATCCATTTTGATGCGACGCCAAAGGAGGGCCAAAATGCCAAGAGATTTCTTCTTTCAACATTGCGTCTTGAAAATTCTTACTGCGCCACAATTCGATGCACTGATTCAATTCCCGATTAGCCTTAGTGAAATTTCCTGCATTGTCACTGTAGATATGACGGACACGAGAAATTCTGCGATTGCAAAAACGTCGAAACGCTTGTATGAATGCCGATGTGTCAAGAGACTGCACTACTTCGAAATGTACTGCTCTAGTGGATAAACAATTAAAAATACACACCCAACGCTTCACATTATTTCTACCAATTCTCACGTATAATGGGCCCATCAAGTCAGTGCCAGAAGCACTGAACGGAGGGTTCGGTGTAACACGGTGGGCAGGTAACTCTCCCATCTGCTGCTTGCCAATCTTGGCACGCCAAAATATGCAATTAAAACACGATCGCAAGACTTTCTTCACGGTGGACTTTCCCTTTGGAATCCAATAATTTTTGTTTTGACGACAAAGTTTGAGAAACTCCCATGTGACCTTTTTTCACATGGTGCTGCAAAATTATTAACTTCGTAATCGGGTGTTTGCTTGGAAGCAAAATTGGATGTTTTGCAGTGTCAGAAATAGGGGCCCTTTGTAGTCGACCACCGACTCGCAATACACCATCAACCACAAATGGTGCCAAAGATTGCAATGCTTTCAGTCCGGCAGACTTCTTTATTTGATTCTCAGCCAAAGGAACAAATGGTGCATCAAATCCGACATGATTAGGAAGCGCTTTCAAAACGTCAAAAAAACTTTCTCTTTGAACCACTCGTACAATAGCCAAGGCAGCCTTTGCCATTTCTTCTACTGTCAACAGACCTTGATTCGGCTTATCACGGCACGGAGCAGCCTTCCATCTCAGAAATTGCTTGTATCGAAGTATCCATGCCGCTGCACGCTGAAGTGCGAAAAAACTAGAGTAACGTCTCAACAAATAATAGAGAGCATTTTCCGTCGGATGAATCTTTTGAATGGTGCACACTTGAACACTCTTCCTTAGTTCAGGATCATCTTCTTCAAGTTCTTTTAAAAATTCTGGTTGATCTGGCCAGCTGCTCAGAGGCTCACGCAAATATGGTGGTCCATAAAACCACAAATCCGCACCTGCTGCCTTGTGAGACAAAAGACCACGCGACGCGATATCAGCAGGATTTTGTTCAGTGGGCACATATCTCCACTGTGTTACCGATGTAAGTGTGTGCAAAATCTCAAGTCGATTGGCTACAAAGGTACGAAAACGTGTATGTGTGTTGTGTAAATAACGCAATACAACAGTAGCATCCGTCCAATAAACAACGTTATTCAAATTATATTCTAGTTCTCGGCAAATCACACTACCAAGTTTGGCCGCCACCACGGCCGCAGTCAATTCAAGCCAAGGTACACTAATGGGTTTGAGAGGTGCTACCCTTGACTTCCCCATAACAAGAGCGCAACCCACAAATCCATTCACGTACAAAACACGCAAATACGCACACGCACCATAACCAATAACAGAGGCATCCGAAAAAACATGCAGCTCAATTGAATCTACTTCTTTATCAGGCATTTTAAAACTCCTTGCAAGAGAAACTGCCTCTAAACTAGGGAGTGCCTGCAACCACTCTAACCAAGAATCCCCTCCACCCTTATCAGCCATCAACGGGGTATCCCAAGCGAGACCCAAACGGCAAGCCTCTTGCAAAATTCTCTTAGCAGGCAACATGAAGGGCTGGAGTAAACCTAAAGGGTCGTACGTCTGGGCGATCATGGACATAAGTCCACGCCTAGTGCAAGGCTTCTCACGAATATTTACCTTCACCTCCAAATTATCGGTGTCTGCATTCCAGTATGCACCCAAAGCCTTCTGAGTCGGCAGCTGTCTATCCTGAAGATCTACAACACTGGAAGCACGATCTTTTTCTGAAACAGAGCTCAAAATCTGTTTGTTATTGGAAAGAAATTTTGTTAAGTGAAAACCACCACTAGATAGTAGATCACAAATCTGTTTAATGAAATTAATAGCTTGCTCAACACTAGCACACGACTTACATAAATCGTCCACATAAAAATTCTTCAGCACCGCTCGTACAGTTTCTGCATCAACGTTCACTGAATTCTCCCATGCTGTTCGTCGAAGAGCATAAGCCGCAACCGATGGTGATGAAGTTGCATCTGATAATCAACTGGCTCTCGATCAAAGTCGTTATCTGGAAACCATAAAAAACGAAACACATCCCGGTCGCCTTCTTCCACCAGGATCTGGAAAAACATGCTTTTTATGTCTGCAACGACAGCAAATGCTTCTTGCCTGAAACGCAGCAAAACACCAACCAGGCTATTTGTAAAATCTGGCCCCTGCAACAATTGATCGTTTAGGGACACACCATTAAATTTTGCACTACAATCAAACACTACTCTGAACTTACTTAAAACTGACGTACAATGATGTGGTATGTACCATGTTCTGCCTGGAACAATGGGGGCATCGACGGGAAGCCGTACGGCATACCCATGCTCCAACATATCAGTTATTTTCTCAGAATACTTGCTGCACAATTCTGGGTCAGCACGCAACCTCTTTTTCAATCCAGTCAATCTTTTCTCAGCCATTTCACGGTTTAAAGGTAAATCAGGCTTACCTTCACTCCAAGGTAAAGCGATCTTATGGTGCTTGTCTACCTTCACAGCAGACTCCTCCATAATTTTCAAAGCACGCTTGTCATCCCTGGACATGCAAGGAATCTGGGGCACATCTATATCCCGAAAATCATGTTCAAAAATATTCAATACTTGCTGACAAGAATCTTCATTGGACACCATTTCTGTAATAAAGTTAACCGACACATCATCACTAACAAGAAAATCTCGAGCAAAATGATCAACTCCCCACAACGTCCAACCTAAGGCCGTATGCAAACCAAATGGCTCATCATCGCATCCATATCTCATCTCACTCACCCTAAAGGCATTTTGCACATTCTGCCCAAGCAGCAATTCGACCGAGGTGGTTTCCAACTGCGGAAAAGTTAGATCTTGCAAATGAGAAAAGACACTTACCATGTCATCAGTAGGGATACTTGAAGCTACATCTACAAGCTTATCCTGCACCAAGATATTATTTACCATAAAAACCTGAGATTCTCCAATGCCTTGGATATGAAATCTATTAACCTTTTCATAAACAGGAGTTACTGCATTGCTAGTATGCATTTGCACACTAGTGCTACACAAGCTTGCACCTAGTCTCTTGGCAAACACTGTGGTGCAAAGACTCACCTCAGATCCGTCATCCATATATGCTCAAGTGCAAACACTTTTGCAAGGATCTTCTACCCAAACCCTTACAGGCACCACCTTATGCAGCTTCTTGCCATCCTCACATTGAGATTTATCACAAAAGTTGCACGAAATAAGAACTTGCTCTCCAGAGCCAGAAGTGACACCAGATGGATTAGCAGAACTAGCATTAGATTGAGATACAACCTCACCTGAAGAAGAAAAATGCAACAACGAATTGTGTCGCTTACCACATTCCTTACACTTTTGTTTATATGAACATTCACTCACTCGATGCCCTACTTGCAGACAGTTAAAGCACAAACGTTTATCTTTAGCAAATTGGTTTCGTTCGCGGGCAGTTTTATTTTTAAATGAAGCACAATTCCAGAGCTTATGTGCTTCCGAACACATTAAGCACTTAACAATAGGCATAGATTCAACAGCAGGAGCATTCTCCTTAATCGCACTCACCTTGACCTTCTCCTGCACAAGATTGCGCTTAAAACCACTCCACTTTGGCTTTCGAGCAGCAATTTGGCTGGTATTAAACAATTGCTTCCCTAGCATGCATTCTGCATCACTGGCAGCATCATCTATTAACCCTCGCAAACACCTAAAACTTCCTTGACCGTGTCTGTACATGGTAACAAAATTCTTTCTCAGACCTTCTGGTAATCTAGAAAACAGCTTGTTAATCACATCAGGACTATTCAACTCTTGTAACTTACCCATGGACTCATAAGTCTGCTCACACTCAAACATCTTGTCCCTTAAATTATTAAGGGCCGCTGCATCATATTCTTGAATATTTGGACCACTTAACAAATCCTCACGAATTTTAGTCATCAAAATATTGCGGTTGCCAAAACGTTGCTCTAACCTTTCCCAGGCTGTACGATACGCAAGTGACCGATCCGTGTGTCCACTTAGCCCTTTGATTGCTCTTCCTGCTTCTCCAACACAAAGAGATTCAAGATATGTCATCCGAACATCATCATCCAAATAGACCTCAGCAACAAACTTTGTAAATTTTCTCTTAAACTCAAAATACTCCATAACATCTCCATGAAATTTGGAAAGAGATACAGGAGGTGTGACTCCATAACCAAGATTTCTCACATGAGGAAAAACATTACCTGACACCACCGGAGACACATTACCCCCGAAAGCCGAAGGCACCCCCACTGGACCAGAGAACCGAGAGGCACCAAGAAAATCAAGATCCCCGTGCGGCCTCACACCAGAAAGTACAGGTGCTGACTGGCAATCTCTCTCAATACCACCCACTGACCAAGCTTGCGACAAACTACCTTGCATTGACAACTATCTTTAATATTAACTTTATTTAGCATCATTTAAGCCAGGAGTTCTTAACTGGGGGTAAATTACCCCCAGGGGGTAAATTTTCTGACATAAAGACTAAAGAAAACTTTAATTTTCCGTTTTGAAAAAGCAATAGTGGTACACTAGGGGTAAATTATAGTTTTTTCTTTCGGCAAGGTGTAAACGAGACAAAAAAGGTTAAGAACCCCTGTTTTAAGTGGTTAAGATATGATGCGCATGCATTACGGGTCAAAATGCTTTTTGGATAAATTTTTGCTATTACAAAATCAAACGCGAATTTTTGTGTAAAAACTTTTTGAAATCTTACCAATTGTTCACCAGATATGTGCAATTACTATACCTTCGAATCAGATATGTATAACTACTTTACCTTCAATTTTTCACCAGATATATAGTATTACCTTCGAAGGTAGTTTGGTTTTTCTATCGTAAGCAAAACGGTAATTAGAGGAGTTGTTATGCACCCCGACTGCGAAAAATTTTTTATTTTTTAAAAAAATTTTACTTGTGGATTATGACGTCATAAAAATATGACGTCATAATTTTGTGTGTGAACACTCTAACTCTCACTTGTTATAGGGAACTTGATTTGAAGTTGCTGTCATCAGTATAACAAAAGTTATAAGCAAACGAATGGCACCTCACAGAGTGAAAATTTTAAATATGCTTACGTCATTCTGACGTTGCTGTGACGTAAATGGACTGGAATTGCACTTGAGGACACACGTTTTCGGAAACTTCAGACTATGCTGAACCTCACTATATGTGTAGAGAAATACGGCTTGACGGTGCACGTAAACCCGTTTTTCGACTGGACTATTAGTAGAAACTGCTTCTTTGTCCAGTTTCTTTTGCGTGGGAGCTGCACAATTTTTGCTGTTTTTTACTTTGTGCCCTTGTTATTTGAAAATCGTGCAGCTAAAAAATAAAGCTGGACCTGCTCAATCGCGAACAGCACAGCAGTGCACAACTGCACACAGCAACAGCGTGAAGAGAGTGGTTGGTAACCTTGGTCTTTCTGCAACTTTGCGCCAAAAGTTGTCGAGGTTAGTTAGCAGCTAATCTATTCAGTGTGTGACAATGATCTTACTGAAATGCTTTGAGTAAGTTTAGAATCTGAACCTTTTGTTCCTCCGTAGTTATCGCGTGCTTGTTTTTAGTCATTATGTTCTGCAGCCGTTTTTTGTAATTGCGTGTAAGATCGGACCACTGTAATTTGATTGCAGCAACACTTTGTGTGTTACCGCATAATAGCTTCTACAGATTTAAATGGTGCATACTGTGTAGTTTCAACGTGATTCTGCATATTGCACCGATACTAAACAGCGCATGTTGTATGTAAGAATTCATTCGTTATTCTATTTGTTTAGGTTGATTAATTAAGTTTCTTAAAGCCTTGATTGAGAGGTATTAAATGGACAATGTTTTATTCAATCAGTGATTTGTTAGTCGGTTTACGACTATCTAAGAAACTAATAATGCTCTACTTAAAAGCCAACATAGATAAAGTGTTACGCCCTACCAGATTCGATGTGGAACCTAGAGAAGAAAACAGTACAAAATGCTGGCTACACTGGCTAGCTACTTTTGAGAACTTTCTTGGAGACAATCGAAGCCGAAAATCCCTACAAACTTGATATGCTGTTAAGTTTTCTCTGTCGAAGTTTATGAATTCGTTAGCGAAACTCGGACTCATGAAAATGCTAGAGATTTACTAAAATCACTATATGTCGAAATTTCGAACGAAGTATTTGCCAGACACACATTGTATACGTGGAAGCAGGAATCTGGTGAAAGCCCTGATGAGTTTATGCAAGCATTAAAAGTTTTGAGCAAATCCTGCAACTTTCGAGACGTTACAGCCAAAGAATACCGCGATGAAGCGATACATGATGCATTTGTTAGTGGCTTGTTGGACTCCAACATTCAGAAGCGACTATTGAAACTTCAAACTCTAGAATTACAAGCCGCATTCAATAAAGCCAGGGCTTTGGATCTCACCCAAAGGAACTCAGGGTATTATACTGATACATCCACTGTTTCTTTTAATTCTAATTCGGCTGCAGTAGCCCAAGTGAAAAATGAACGATCAAGCAGTGATAGCAATGAAAAATCTGTCTCTGCAGCTGTCCCCAAGAGGAATACAAAATGTTTTTTTCTGCGGTATAGTTATCATACCCACACTAATTGTCCTGCTAAAGAATCTGTTTGCTGCAATTGTGAAAAGATTGGTCATTTCTCACGCATGTGTGGTTTGAATAACAAGAAAATATTGCCCTCAACTTCAGCTGCATTGAGTTTATCAGTTCCTAAACTGGCTTCTGTCCAAACATCCTATAACGCTAACTCTTTGGCAAAGTCTTGTATTAAAATTCAACTGAATGGGTATGGTGCCTTAGCGCTGGTAGATTTTGGTAGCACTGATAGTTTTGTGCACCCTGACTTGGTAGAAAAATCTGGAATGACCGTGCTTTCATGTCGCGAGATTGTTTCCCTTGCAGCTGTATCTCAACAGGCAAAAATACGAGGTCATTTCTTTGCAACAATCACTGTTGAAGATGAATGTTACTCTGATGTGAAGCTCTACGTTCTTCCGTATTTATGCGCCAACGTAATTCTCAGTCAAGACTGGCAGTCTCCACGCGAGAGTGTGACCTAGACTGGGCCAAATATAGGGCTAAAAATTTTTTTTTATGCTAGAACCTTTGAACTTTCCAGAAAGTTGTAGGTGGTCAAGCAAAATCAAAATATGAATTGGTTTTTCAAAATTAATAACGTTTTACGGTCGGACAGCGCGTTTCCGTAGTGACCGAAGTCAAATTTTTATTATATCGACATAACTCAAAAACCACTGTTGCTACTATGCTAAATTTTGCATCAAAATGTTCAGAAGCAACATGTTTATATCTGCTCTGAAAGAAACTTTTCTTCTATTTTGCGTATAAAAAACGTTACATGCAAAAAACGAAAAATTGCGCTTTTATTTGTCGTAGGCTGTAAAGCAACGTCCTTTCTGGCCTGCTTAAAAGGGAAGTCATGGCGACTTCTCGCTGCCGGGTCGGGAGCTATAACAGCCTCCATTACCGAAAGGTGAAAACACCTCCAGCACGTTCCATAGAGCGGGACAGCACTGTTTCAGGCTATTAGCCACTCATCAGCTGCCTTCCGGAAAAGATACATTTATCCTTTCGAACGACTGACTTTTGATCCTTCCGGATAAATATCTTTTAAGAGAATTTTAACCTTTGTGGGACGTGGACAGCTACGTCACACTCCAGTTAAATTTCTGTGTCGCCAGGGTGAAGATAAAAAGTTACAAAGCAATGTCCTTCCTGGCTTTTGTTTTGAATTATAATTCTTGGCAATAAAGCGCAAGTAGCCTTATTAACGGATTTCACGTGAGTTTTACCTAATATAATAAGTATTTCCTTGCTTTGACATTTATACCTTGCAATTCATTGGAAAGTACAAAGTCCGCTCTGCTACGAGCTTTAACATGCATAGCGAAGTAGCCTATAATTCAATTTCAATAGCAGTTTTCTGCAGCTAATGGTTTTTCGGAGACATTTTCCGTTGAGGTTGCATTTGCTTTACCCAAGTTCAACCACAACCCCCTCATTATACGGCGTTCCCAAACTCCACAAACCTGGGATATCTATTCATGAGTACAAATCCAGGGAGGATGTTTGCACCCCTGTATCTATAACACCACTACTCCACTGCTGCGGATCCTATTATTACGAACGTGCTCGCTAATTATTCCAGTTTCTTAGTGACCTTGGGTAGCACCCTGCTAGCCCCACTGACTTTTTTAACCTTCTAACTATATTAGCCAACCACATCATTTGATTTCAAAAGTCTTTTCAACAATAATATCTCATCCACATTTACCATACAACCTATATTAGTCGGCATCTTCAAAGACTGTTGAAATGAACGGAATGGTCTCAACAGAAACTGACTAAAAAGTTTTTAACCTGGTCTATCCGAAATACTGCTTTCCAATTTGACAACAACTTCTATTAAACTACTTAACGGCGTGACAATAGGCTCGCCAATTGGATATTTCATGGATCACGTTATCATGAACTACGCCATTGATAAAGCCCTCAAAATCACCCCCTAGAACAGGGGTCGGCAACTCATGGCCCGCTAGCGCATTTTATCTGGTCGGCAGTCTCTTCCCGCACAAACGTATGAAGTATTTGTAGATTTTAAGACATGGAAGAGATGGTTGCCGGCCGAATTCTTTTAACTTGCCAGACGTTGACGTAGTCTATCTCACCCAAAAGCTGGCTTGTAAACCGTAAATGCACGCTTTTGGAGTGCGACTTCCAAAAAATAAATCTTCCATAGGTTTATTGTAATTTTCGCGATGACCAGCTAATAGTGCTGGCTTAGAAAAGAACGTGCGGCCCGCCATGACCGTTGGTTGTTTTTGGCCCAGGGATACAGAAAGGTTGTCGCCGTCGACTACTGCCCTAGAACTAGATCACCGACCTAGTTTCTTTTACCAACACATAAATGACTGTTTTGCCACCTTCACAGAACCGACCTCTGTCGATGTCTTCCTCAATAACGTGAATAGCATACACAGACAAATCCAATTCACGAAATAAATAGAATTAAACAACTTTCTAGCCTTTCATGACGTTTTTGTTGAAAAATGTCACTCCGCAATTAAAACCAGTTGGCAACCTACCATAAACCTACCCACACCAAACTTCTTAAATATTCTAGTTTCTTTCCCATTCGCTAGAAACACAATCTAGTCAACAACCTCTTCAACTCTTTTTTGTGATCTGGATTTCATACATGCAAATCCATACTGAATTGCAATCAATTCAAACAACCCTTGTGAGAAATATTCTGCTAGTTTTATAAACAGGTGCATTACACAATTATTGATCAAAAAAATTTTCCAACGTCCAATAACTCAAACGCAATTTTGTAACTACATCACCTTTAAACTACCATATCTCGGCAATATTTCACACTAATCGAAAAAGAAATGCAGCAATTCATCAACAAGCATCCTCCCACCTTCAAACTGCATTTCATCCACACAACAAACAAACTTAAGCAATATTTTTATATCAAAGATACTTAAAGACACTTAAAAGAAAGCAACCTTGTATACCGTCTTAATTGTTCCTGCGGATCCTTCTATTATGGTTAAATCTTTCAAAACCTATCAAACCTATCTATCTCTTAATAATAAACAGTCAATAACAATAATAATCATAGAAATTTTGGGCATAACCTATGCCTAATCCTAGGGTTGATACAAAAGTAAGGTAAGATCATAATTAGTTAAAAATATAGTGTTATTAGATATGCTTGAATTAGGATTCTAACGCTTAATTAAACTTACTACTAAATTTCTATGTGTGAAAAGTAGAATATTATTGTGCTTTCTCCTTATGTATATGCATACATATAATTAAAACTACGTGAAAATCACTTAGGGTCTTCCTGTAGGCCTACACCAAAATACAGCTTTTTAGGCAAGCCTACAACTATTTCAAGTAAAAAATTGGACAAATTTCTCTCTTAAGGCAGATATAAATGCGATCATTTTGACCAGCACCAGTGACTTTTGATTTAATATCATTTTAGGAAAAAAATCGGCTTTGGTTGCCATAGAAACGCACTGTCCGACCGTATGGCATCATTATTTTTAAAAAAATTTTCCACATTTTAGTTTCTTGCAGTCAACTACAACTTTCTGGAAAGTTCAAGAAATATTAAAAAACTTCGTCCAATTTGGCCCAGTCTAGTGTGACCATTAAATGTGGAAGAAAAGAGAAACCTTTAAAAGTATGCAACCTAGCTGCGCTTGACATACCGCCGTCGCTCTTATTTGAACATTTGGAACCACATTGCTAACCAACTACTGCTAAATCCCGATATTATAGCAAGGAAGATCGTGAGTTTATATCCGCCAAAGGAAAACGACTCTTATCCGGAGACATCATTGAACCTAGCGACTCACCCTGGAGAGCCCAAGTTGTGATGACAAAAAATTCTCCGCTTAAAAAAAGGTTAGTTGTTGATTTTTCGCAAACTGTTAACAGGTACACTGATTTAATGCATACCCACTTCCCAAAATTATCAAGTTGGTAAACAATTTTGCTTAGTACGGTGCGTTTAGTACCGTGGATCTTAAGAGTACCTACCATGAAATTCCATTAAACGAAGAAGATAGAAAATACGCAGCCTTGAAGCAAATAGAAGGCTATATCAATTTCGCAGAATTCCCTTCGGCATGACCAACGGTGTTACGGCGTTTCAGCAAACCATTGACAATTTTATTGCCAAAGAAAATTTGACTGATACTTTTGCTTAGTTTGACGACGTTACAATATGTGGGCGTGATTAAAAAAAAGTACGATGACAATCTTAGTGTTTTTTAGAGACTGCCAAACGTAAAAATCTTGCCTTCATGACCAAAAATCAACATTTTCAACGCACTTTCTTCATATACTAGGTTGCGTTGTCGAAAATAAAATTCAACCCGATCCTGAAAGAATAAAACCTCCGAGAGAATCGTCGCCACCTACTAATAGTACATTTCAAAAACGAGTCGTTGGTCTCTTTGCATATTATTACCTATAGATCCGAAATTTCTTGACAAAATTCGCATTTTGGTTCACAATAACAAATTTCCCCTTCAACAAGATGAATTGAATGCATTTAATGCATTAAAGTCTGACATTGAAAAAGTCCGTAATGTCTGCTGTTGATGAAAACGCTCCATTTCAGCTGGAAACTAATGCCTCCGATTTTGCCCTAGCTGAAACTTTAAACCAAAATGGCCGCTCTGTTGCTTTTTTTTTTTCACGGACGTAGTAGTAGTAGTGTCTTTTATTTCTGCACCGTCAAAATAAATAAAACACAGCAACATATGATTTCAAATACAAACGGACGCAGAAAAGGGAAGAAGCGACAAAACAATCAACGTTGTAATATGCTAGCGAGAGTGAAACTTGAAGATGAGGGGATTAGTAGGCATGGTCGGAACACCCGATTAAACTGAAATAAGGCAAAAAAGAACAAAAGCAGACAAATGACGGCGAGATATAAAAAGACACTGCAGAGACCACAGCTCCAACACCGCTATGACATAGTGCAATGGTAGGAACCATAACAGTGTACGGCATTTCAAGGTTACTCAATGCCTTCACAGTGCAACTAGAAAGAACAGAAAGACCCAATCTAACCCCATACCAAGCGCCGTTGAGACCATAGAGTAACCACAAAAGGCCAGACAGGCAAAGAAACCTACCTAAAGAAATCCTGTACAGCATAACCGCAGATTTACGGCAAATATCACAAATGAGAAAAAAAATTGTTTTTCTCGTAATGAGTTTTTGTTAAGATTTTAGCAATGTACTATGACTATGCATCCCATGCAAGAGTATATACTGAGATTGTGTTATAAATATTGACAAGATCAAGTTGTTTGCGAATCTCGGGGCAAAACTGTTTCAGGAAACTGGTGGTCTCTCAAGATGGCAAGAGCTTATAAACAACGAAAAAAAAAAAAAAAAAAAAGAAAGAATAGTATCCTGTTTGAGAGGGAGCCGAAGGCATAGCAAGAAGAACCGAGTACAATTTGGCATGCAATAGATCCTGCCATCTCACCTAATCTAGGCCTAATAGCTAAATACAAATGTCCAAAAGCGACGGTGGGTTTCAAGTTAGGTGAAGTCACAGGGCTCGACGTACGTTACCTGAAAAAAAAAAAAAAAAAAGCAGAAAGCAGTTTTCTGTTCGAAACAATTTAACCTATGCAGGCAGGGTTAAGGAAGAGCTAGTAACTATTTAAAAGGTGCTGTTTTGATTTTTTCTTGAACGCGGCGATTGTCTTAGATTCTCTAATAGGTAGCGGAATATTATTCCATGTTTTGGGACCGATATATCTAATTGATTGTTGACTGACAGCACTACGACAGCTTATTGGGATTACGCGATTATTGCTTCGAGTTGTAATTGAAGTAGACTTGGACTGGAAAATAGGATCGAAAGCCGATGGTAGAGTACGGTTATGGAATCTAAACATATGTACAGCAGTTTTATGTTTGAATATATCGTTAATCGTTAGTAAGTTATGCTGTTTCATCGGTGGCAAGACGTCTTCATTATGGCTTGGTCCTAAAGTCAGTCGAATAGATTTATTACAAATACCCTGAAGTTGATTTAGGATTGTCGAATTACCATGGTTCCAGTTAATTATACAATAGCGAATATGACTTATTACCAGTGAATGATAAATCGGTAATAAAGAATGTTTACTGAGATAAGGTTTGACTCGAATCATGGCACCCAAGGTAGCACGCAATTTACTCTTAAGAGCTAGCATATGCTCCTTCCAAGATAGATTTTCATGAATTATTGTTCCTAACACTTGCACTGACGACACTCTTTCAATTGGAATGTTTCTTATTACTCAATTTAGATCACTGGGGGGAGTCTTGGAGTTAGGAGTCTTGAAATATACACATTTTGTTTTATTTGCATTTGGGGAGAGCTTGTTGGCGACCAGCCCAATTATCGATATTACAGAGTTCGTCGTTTCCTTTATCGAAAAGCGTTTGGGCTGTTTTGCCACTGATGAAAATACTCGTATCATCCGCGAACGACAAACTGGTTCCGTATTTCAAGCAATTAGGGAAGTCATTGACGTAAATAATAAATGGCCAAGAATAGAGCCCTGAGGCACTGATAAATTTATCTCATTGATATTGGAAGCAACACCGTTGTAACAAACCTGCTGAGTGCGTCCAGTCAGGTAACTTATAAACCAGTTTAAGGCTGTGCCTCTAATGCCATAATGATTAAGTTTATGCAAGAGAATTTTATGATTAATGGTATCAAAAGCTTTCGAGAGATCAAGAAAAATTCCGAGAGTACAAAGCTTTTTTTCGAATGCTGCAGCGACTTTGTCAACAAGCAGACAATTAGCATGGGAAGTAGAGTGACCCCTCCTGAACCCAAACTGGGAATTAGAAAACAAGTTGAAGCGATCAAAGAATGAATACAGCCTCTTGTAAACGATTTTTTCGGGAATTTTGGAGAAGCTAGACAGCAAATTAATTGGCCTGTAATTGTTTAAATTCTGAACATCACCCTTTTTATGAATTGGCACTACTTTAGCGTGTCTAAAAGCGGTGACAAATTTACCCTGACAAAGGGACAGATTAAAGATATACGTCAGAGCGTTAATGATATTATCAGGCGAATACTTTAATACAACTGGTGGTATTTCGTCCCAGCATGAGCTATGCTTCGGGGATGTTTTGTTAATAATCTGCTTTACTTCATAGGGGGAGGTGGGATAAAAGAAAATGAAAGAAGGATTGGCTGGTGCTAGATATTCGTGAAAGGGTATAGATGGTTTAGAAAGTTGGTTTACGAGATTAATAGCAATATTAGAGAAATAGTCATTAAACTCATTAGCTATCAGTAAAGAGTCACAAGTTTTCTTCCCATTGATAAAAAAGGATGAAGTGGCAGTGTTTAAAGACGTTCTACCAAGAAGACTGTTTATATACTGCCACGTTTTCTTTACATTATTATAGAAGTTCTTGAATTTTTGTGATAAAACTCTATTTTTTGTAACTGGATAAGATGAAAATACATATTTCTAATCTTATGATATTGGTTCTTAGAAGTCAGGTCACGCCGTAGAAGATATTTTTTATACAGTCTATCTTTTTTGAGCATTAGGCGTCTTAGTTCACGATCATACCACTCAGAATGTTTGGTTGTTTTAGAAGGGATGCCCTAAATTTTATAAGGTTACTTAGAGCATAACACCTTACATTAGGGACCGAATTGGTTTTAATTTCTCCAAGAATTGATACTTGTATGACTGGTTGGTGATCAGCCACACAATGCGCAATTATACCACTTTCGATACTAGTATTTGAGACATTGGTCCATATAGAAAGAAATCATTCAGCTGAAATAAGTCATTCTGACTAAAGCGCTGACATCGCTGACGAAAGCTGAAATAAATCATTCAGCTGTTGAGAAAGAAGCGGCTGCGGTAATCGAATGCGTACGTAAACAGAGACACTATTTGACTGATAAACGGTTTGCGTTGGCAACTGATCAACGATCGATTGCATACATGTTTGATGCGAAAAACCATGAGGCAAAATAAAAAATGACAAGATTCAGCGATAACGAATTGAACTATCGACGTATGATTTGGACATTGTTTACTGTTGTGGAGCTGAAAATGTACCCGCTGACACACTGCCTAGGATTAGATGCATGAGCTTATCTGTGAATGAGTTGTATAAGCTACATGATGTTTTGTGCCACCCTGGTATTTCTCATATAATGCATTTTGTGCGCACTAGAAACTTACCATTTTCAGTCGACAATGTTAAGCGAATAACTCTTGGTTGTAAAATTTGTGCTGAAGCAAAGCCTCGTTATGCTCGACTTTCACCAACGCCACTCATAAAAGCCATACAGACTTTTGAAAGACTAAATATTGATTTCAAAGGTCCTCTGCCGTCTGTGAATCAAGATAGGTATTTGCTGGTTGTGTGTGATGAGTAGGGCATCCAGATTTTTACGTAAAAGATTTAATATTTTGATCTAAAAATATAAAACTTTGACATTGTTTTTGACGTAAAAATGTTATCACAAAAAGAAAGCGACAACATGTTTAAGCAGATAAAAGTAATGCTTAATAGTTTTTTGTGAACAAAGTACAACGAAAACAACATAAACAACAAACAAAATAGCACAAAAATCGAAGTTCAGTAAATTACTCTGGAATAACGCAAACTGTTTCTTCATGTAAGTGGGAAAAATTGTACTTGACCATTAAGTAGTGTTGTATGTGATCTTCGCAAAAATTTTGGTCTTTTGCCAAAATTTTCCCTAATACGGAAAAGCTTCGCTCCACTGATGCTGACGTTGCTTGTGGTTTCTGCAGCAATTTGTGTAGATGAGGGGAAATTTCCTCTCTTTCCATTTTCACAATATTCTCAACATCATTTCTTGCTATCCTTCGTTTGATATATTTTCCAGTACCACGAACATCGGCCCCAAAATCGAGAGATATTACATCTTGGAAGGCTTTCCCAATAGTGTAGTGGCTGCTTTCCATTTTTTGAACCACATCAGCTAGATCGCTGTATTGCTCTTCAATCTGAAGCAGTTTTGCAGAGAGATTTTGAGGTTTTAATATCTCTTTGGCTCGTTGTACCAAAATTCCACCATCAGCTAGCTTTTCCACAATCGCTTTCACTTCCTGAAGGTTTTTGGAGTAGTAAGAGCAGCGTTCAACCAGCTTGTCCATCTGGTTACGACTGGTTGCGGAGGCTGGTCTATCGCATGAAATAATGTCCTTCTGGCTTTGTTTTTTACTGTCAGTGCTTTTACTCTTGCAATCAATTCATCTATAAAAGTTCGCTCGAATTTTCATAGCGCAACAATTGTGCATGAGGTGAGCCAAACATGTCAGATGAAAAAGCTTCGGATACAATTTTTTCAACAAATTTCCAGCGGTTGTCATGTATCTTGCAGCATCTGACTGCAACAGACAAAATTTATCCCGTGCGATGCTGAGGCAACGAACAGCATCATCAATTTCTCGAGTAACAATGTCAGTATCGGCCGATTTGGAAAGAGGCTTACAACTAAAGACAAAGGTTGTTTCAGGAGCAGTTATCTTACCAACCAAAATGTTAAAAAATTGTTTTTTGTCAATTTCACTTTCATCTACAACCATAAAAACCTCTTCGTTTTTCAAATAACTCTGCAAACTTAACAGTTCTTGTTCAGCCAGCTTTTGTACTTTTGATCGGCACGAAAATTCAGAAGGCAAAGGATGACCCATTTCACTGAACAAAGTTTTTAAGTGAACGTTTCTTAACTTATGCAAAGGAATGTCGGCGGACAAAAAAGCCTTAGTTACTTTTCAGCAAAATTTGGCACAATTGGTTTGATGAATGTCTGAGTCGTGCTTGTTTCAGCTCGTTTGAGACCATTCTAATGCTTCACACTGTGGCGGTGTGACTCCACCATAAACTTTTTCTCACATCTTACAATGCAGTCGCATAGCTTACAGTACAATTCACCACTAGGTGCTGACTTAAACTCGGAAGTATGTTCATTTACCACAGCTTTCACCTTCGAAGGGTATGATGGTTTGATCTTTGGCATAGCTTGAACAATTTTGAATGAAACAATACAATTCAATCCAATCACTGTAGCTAACTTTCCTACACTGTTAAGATCATAGTAGAATTAAGCTACTCCTCAAAACTAGATCTCCAGCTACTGCGATATAACAATCAAATTCTGGAATTATTCGAAAGCGATTGTCTCGTCATAAACACAGTTTACTACTTCTATACTCGAATGCTGTTTTAATGCGCTTACATTGAAAAAGAAACTACCGGTTTGCTTTCCACAAGCTGTCAACTAATCATTACGACGTAATTTGTTTCATCTGTTAATTAAACAATGCATATTAAACAAAAAAAAGACGTATATTTTGTATCTTGACCCAAAAAGCAAATTTTGAGATTATTTTGACGTAACGCAACATTTTGACTTTATTTGGACCTAATAACTTTTAAACTACGCTTAGTTTGAAGCTGAAACATGCTTTGCAGAAGTTTGATGGCTTCTTGAGCCAGTTAAAATTATTTGACTTTATTGACTTTTAGTTACCCTAGTCATGAGTTTTCACGTTTTCCGTTTGTGTTTGCATGCAAAGATATTTGCTCGCAAACTGTGATAAAACATTTAAGTTCATTGTTTTCTATTTTTGGCATGCCTGCTTATATTCATTCTCATCGCGGTGGTAGTTTTATGAGCAGTGATTTAAAAGCGGTTTTGCATTCAAAGGGCACTGCCACCAGCAGAACCACCGCTTACAACCCCACTAGAAATGGTCAAGTTGAATGACTAAACGGAACTATCTGGAAGTTAATAATGCTCGCACTAAAATCACAAAATTTTTCAACAAGCTACTGGCAAGATGTTGTAGACGACGTTCTACATTCCATTAGGTCCTTTCTCTGTGCTTCTACTAACTGCATACCCCACGAAAGAATGTTCAGTTTTGTGCGACGTTCCACTAACGGTGTTGGTGTTCCATCCTGGCTCTCGACACCCAGACCGGTCTTTACAAAACGTCATGCTAAAAGCTCCAAGTATGACCCGCGCTTTGATAAAGTGGATTTAAGTGAAGCAAATTCGTTGTACGCTCATGCAAGATTTCAAGACGGGAGGTTAGATATGGTTGCATTAAAGCATCTAGCACGGTCTGATAACATTATCTCTCCCAACCAATCCCATTCAAGTGTTGACGGCGAATCTGGTATGCACTCTAGCAAAGAAAATTTTTGAGCTTGCTATAAGGAATTTGTTGAAAATTCAACAGCTGATAGTTGTCTTGAAAGCCCATCAGTAGTACTTGAGGAGTCTGTTGCCTGCGATAAGAATGTCCAAAATGATTCCGGTATTATAAACCAAGCTCTTTCGCTCTCTGCAGAAAACAAACGAAACATCTTGAATCCCATACCTCTGCGGAAAAGTCAGAAAACTCGTCGACCCCCCACCGTTTAGTCATAAAATGGTGAACCATGTCGCTATCAATGATTGTCAAATAATTTTGTAATATACAAATTTTGTTGTGAAATGCGTTATTTGTTTTAACTGTTTGTGTAACATTGCTTGTGAGTGTCGTATAATTTTTGTTGTGTAATTCGCCGTTTTTTTTTTTTAAGGGGTAGAATGAAATGCTGTGAGTAAGTTTAGAACCGGAACCTTTTGTTTCTCCGTAGTTATCGCGTACTTGTTCTTAGCCATTGTTTTTTACAGCCGTTTTGTTTCGTAATTACGTGTAAGATCGGACCACTGTAATTTGATTACTGATTACTGCAACACTTAGAGAGTTACCGCATAATAGCTTCTACAGATTTAAATGGTGCATACTGTGTAGTTTCAACGTGATTCTGCATATTGCACCGATACTGAACAGCGTATTGTATGTAGGAATTCATTCGTTATTCTATTTGTTTAGGTTGATTAATTAGTTTCTTAGAGCCTTGATTGAGAGGTATTAAATGTACAATGTTTTATTTATTCGAGTGATTTGTTAGTCAGTTTACGACACTTACATTAAACACTAAACAAGTAGTACAACTGACACTTGGAAGTTGAGCCACAAAGCACTGAATTGTGACCAAAGATTATTCCAGTATCTGCCAAGCATCACGATGATGTATTGGAAGTTGAGCCACAAAGCCCTGAATTGTGACCAAAGATTATTCCAAAAAATCAAACTCCTGTGATAAGCATTCTCAAGAACATATGAATTGAAGATGTGCCCACAAAAACTAATTTTGTTGAGTACGAAGCTAGAATTAAGAGCGAGAAAAATTAAAATGAGCACTGCCCCAAAAATAGTTGTAGAGACAACGAAATCGCAGTTAGGCTATGCAATTTTCAAAAAATTTCCATGGGAGCATGCCCTTCGGACTCCCTTCAATTACTGTATGTTTATTCCTCATTGTGCTCGAGATTAATCCATAATTTGTCTCTTGCCGAAAAAACAACGACTTTTGAAAATTTTTTTCCAATATTTTGCTTCTCCCCCGTCCCCCCACATACACACTCAAGAAAATTTTTGAATATGCCTTTCGGTAAAAAATGTTTTTCTGAAATGTATAATATGCTAAGCTACTCTCTTGAGCGCGTGCAAAAAGCCAGCTAAGGAGGTTTGTGGGCAAAGCTACCCAGACATTCAAAAAGTATCTTTTTAAATTTTTTGCCGATTTTCTTTAATCATTTGCATCACTGCCGAAGTCATTAATGAGATAGCCCAGTGGATGGAACATATGCATTTAAAGCAGTGAACTTGGGTTAGATTCTGAATGTGGTCATACCAAACACCTTAAGAATTAGTACTGGTATTCACAGCTTCCCTGCTTGATGTTTGGCATTTAAGGGATAGAGTGGAGAACAAGTCGGCAACTGCGTGTGTTATGTCACTGGGAAGAGCACATATCGGGATGTTCTCCTTATGGAGTGGTAGGCAGTTGGCCGGCTGTTACACAACATTTGTAATTCTTTCACAAAAAAGTGAATCTTTGCCATTGAGGCCATGCCGTCTCCCCACCGTGGAGGACCAGTGTATAAAACGACTTGCAAATTGAGCTTGTAGCTCATGCAAAAGAGTGACGGACAGACAGACCACAAGTCGTTGCGCATTGTAGTCATGCCACATTGCCACACAACAAAATTACGGCATCGTGACAATTGTTTTCTGTAGGATAGATCAAATTTGTGAGATTGAGCTTGTTTAACTAAAAGCAGACAAATTTTTATGTGTTTATTTTTTATTTTAAGAGCGAAAATAACACCGCCTTCTTGCAATTTGACAGACACAAAGTAGAATTTGGTTTCTTGATTCCTCAGCGCAAAGTGATGGTTGATGATGCGAGAGTTCGAGGGACAGGTCTTTCAGGTGTTGAGGATAATTTCGTAGTGAAGCCTAGTGGCAAGCCTGCCCCAGTAGAAAAGGTAAGCGGCCAAGTCTAAACTGTGCATGTCATGTTTTGATTATCGTAATGTTTGCATGAGACGTAATCTCGTTTTAGTTGCTACGTTTTTTGGATAAAACCGCAAATAATAATCAAAAAGTTTGTGAATTCTTGCATTAATATCAGGTTTATGCGAGATGCGCAACATATCTTTCATTGAAACGATTTCTTGCAAATGCTGTAAGTGCAAGTATAAATTACCAACTGCAGATATGGACGATTATATCAGGCTTGTTGCACTGATGTAGTTATTGTGAATATACAGTCATTTGTAGAAGTTTGAGATCACGCTTGTAGGCTGTGTTTTTTATGATCTTTAGAAAGTCTGACATAAAGCATGCTTGTGAATTGTCCCTTTTTTTGATGTAACGTAAAAAAGCTCGTAATACTACATTATGCTGGACTACTTCATAATTTTGCAAATACCTGTGAGATTCTGCTCATTTGGCCTTGAGAATATGTTCGTCACACTCACTGCATGTGCACATTCTTTTGCTTGCTTCATGTCTTGCATAAATTGGCATGTTTCTTAAGCATCGTCTGGTGGTTTGCCACGCCCTTAGAACACTCCCGAGGTCACCTTCAGTCTCCTCTCACTCTTCTAAACTTTGTTGATGTCATTGGAGAGTTGTTTCTGTTATGCTGGGTCTCCGTGTTGTTGCTTCACACCCTCGGTTTTATTTTAATGGTTTTTATTGGCAAAACTGGAGTAGGAGTGAAGACACACAGAACAACGTTTTTTTGGTATTTTTTTTTTTACTGCGGATCATGAACAAGTTTTTCCAGCACAAACAAATTGATAAGTATACCTGGTACAGAGATTCTTGGCACAACGCTCCATGATTGGTTTTTGTGTCGTTTCGGTGGACTTGTTTTCTACTGTGTCGTGTCGAAAAAGAGGCTGAGTTGTCAACTGATTACCTCCTAGTGGTCTGAACTTTAAAAGTTTTGAAATCCTTTAGAAAACGAAAGACTTGCATCTAAGTTCAAAGGAGTTCCGACATACTTAAGTCTTATTTTAAACACAGTTGATGCTATACCGACTCAAATTCACGAGGTACAGGTTGGGTAAGGTATTCAGGTAACCGAAGCAGATGTGAATGCAGTTATCAAATCATTAAAAATTGGTAAAGCACCTGATGTTGATGATATCAGACCTGGAAGGTTGGAAGCGGTGAACGTGTAATGTGTGCGTTGGTTGGCTTGTGTTTGTGAGGTAGCATGGAAGAATGGCCAAGCATCAAAGCAATGGTAAACCAGTGTGGTAATATCTATTCACAAGAAAAGAGACGAGAGACAGTGCACTGGTTATGGGAGCATCTCTTCAAGTGCCTTGAGAAAAGTTCCGTGAAATAATCGAGCCTAAACTAACGAATGCGCAGTGTGGCTTTCGTCCTGGCCGAAGCGCAATGAACCAGATCTTTGCCTTGCAGCAAATCTTTAAGAAATTGCGGTAGTATGCAAAAGAGTCGATGCATATTTTGTTGATCTCAAAAAAAAAGCTTATGATTACATTCGGACAAGCTTTGGGTGGTGCCGCCGTTACAGTATAGCGTTGATGGCCAGTTACTAACTGCTAAATCGCTGTACATACATTCCCAGGCGTGTGTTCGTGTGAACTACGCAATGACGAAACCTTTTCGAGTAAGTGTGAGACTATGGCAATGCTGCTCTGTTTCACCTATTTTATTTCTTATTTATATGGGCTGGTGACACGTCAGTGGTTGGTACGGGCATGGGTTCAAATTCCGTTCGTAATCAGATTTTTCTCACTGCATTTAATTTAGCCTAAGATCTTAGTGGGTTAGACCTTAGTGGGTAAGATCTTAATGAGTTAGATTCAAGTTAAATTTATTAAGTGAAATTCTTTACATCTAGTAGTATCATTAAGGCCTATTTCGCTTTATTTATCAATATTGTAAAGCAGAGTTAAAATTTTCTACTTCAAGCATTGGTTATGTCACCACTTTTTGACATATGAAAATTTCGAGAAAATTCAATTTGAAGTTTTTTAACACCTTGAATTTGATGTGACAGCTTTGTTTTTCCTGTGTACGCTTTGGTGTTTTGGCATAAGCTGTTGTAAAACGAACCTGAACGCAGGAAGCTGTTTGGATCTCTTCCTTTACGCAATTTTTGCTCCTTAAATGGACATGGCTGAATTTAGTATTCAACACGTATGTTTCTACATCAAAGTTTTGTGTGACATAAACGTTTTTCTCAAAATAAAAAATAGCTTTTAACTGAAAAATGGGCTGTAGTTTGGAGCTAATGGACGGTAGTGTGGGCTAATGAGCAGTAGTGTGGAGCTAGTGAGCAGTAGTATGGAGCTAATGAGCAGTAATGTGGAGCTGAAGAGCAGTAGTGTGGAGCTAACGAGCAGTAGTGTGAAGCTAATGGGCAGTAGTGTGGTCTAGTGGGCAGTAATGTGGGGCTAATGAGCAGTTGTGTGGGGCTAATGGGCACTAGTGTTGATCTAATGGGCAGTAGTGTGGAGCTAATGAGCGGTAGTGTGGGCTAATGGACGGTAGTGCGGGCTAATGGGCAGTACTGTGTAGCTAATAAGCAGTAGTTAAATTATCATGGTTCTATAGTACTAGACAGTAAACTAAAACAACGTAGACCGACGCCCATGTTCTTTGTCTTATAGCATTCTATTTTGCCATATCGCTGCTAGTTCAAATAAGTGATAAAATGCAAATATCAAAACTGTGTCGCACCAATCAATATTGAAAGTTTGCATAATGAAAATCGTGATGGACGCATTCATTTTGTTGTTACATGTGGAGCACCAAAACCCAACCAAAAAAGAAATTCTATTTTTCATTTCAGGTGGAAAAAAAATAACTACCCCAAAAACGTAACATTCATCAAAATTGTTGGTGTAGAAAGATTAAACCATTTAAAATGGTAGAAATAACTGAAAGCTTTTTCCAAAGTTTGAAAAATACCACCAACAGAAGGTGTTTTTTGTTTCTTGTTATCTTTTCAACCACCTGCTTTTGAAAGGTGTATACTGCAATACCCCTTTGCAGAACAGTTAATAAAAGAAAAGCATCTTATAAAAAGGTGTAATTACTCTCTTAAAGCTGGGAAACAACACCTATATTGCTTACTGTGCTGGATTTCATTTACTACTGATGGCAGAGAAAATAGCGAATTGGATATCTGCATGGGAAAAGCAAGTGCAATAATACGCCAGCTTCACCGATCTGTGGTACAGTAACGGGAGCTTTGCCTTAGGCAAAGCTATCTATCCATCTTAGATTAGTCTATGTTCCTGTTCTGACTAATGGCCATGATAGTGTTGGATCACGAATGAGAAAGTGAGATGTCAAGTTCTAGCAGCCAAAATGGGATTCTTGTGAAGAATTAGCGTTTTGACTCGTCGTCGTCGTCGTGTGGTTGAGCATCCTCTTCCGACGGTCTAGATGTTGACGGCGTTGATTTTAAGCCAGCGTCGGGTGTCATCATCCAGGGCCAACAGACCTTGTATTCCTTTTGGTGCACGATGTATGGGGCATGTAGAAATGATGCGATCTGCAGTTTGCTCAGAGGCACCACACTCACAAATTCGGTGAAGGAGCAACACCCCATTTGTACATGGGTGAATGGAATCGCCCTACGCCAGTCCGCAGACGATTCAGTTTTACCCAAGATGTTCTGGGCAAACCCATTCCAAGAGGCTTAGAACTGGCCATGGGAATAAAAGCATGAAGCCTTGATGCACTTTTCAAGTACTCCATGTTCCATACATAATCCATCCATTGCACTGCACGAATGTCTGATTCGGTCAGACTATCCAGTAGTTTCTGTGCAGCGGGTACAAACGGGCGTCTTGATATGAGCCGTCCCTGGTGCGCATTTTGTTTCCCGACCAGCTGCTCATGTAGAATATGATCAGGGTTAAGGGTGGTGCGGTTTGCCAGGGAGAGTGTCACTCCTCGACGGCGAAGCTCAGCTGGCTGGATGCCTGCGAGGATTGGCAAGTAGTCCGTTGGAGTGGGTCGCAGACATCCAGTGGCAATGCGCAAGGCGTCATTTAAAACACTGTCGATTAACCGAGTGTGAGCTCTACGACACCAAACAGGTGCGGCTGTTCGCAATGTTTTGGCTCCTGCACCCCATCCCGAACCTGCAAGTCGCCTCAACAATGTGACGCGAGTGGAAAGTTTCTTGCGCAATGCCTCTAGGTGATGACGGAATGTGAGCGACCTGTCCAGCTTTACACCAAGGTAGGTTGGAGTTGGACAGTATGGCAATAGTTTGCCGTTGTTGAAGATTTTGAGCTCACGTTTCGGCTCTCGGTTGTTTAAATGAAAGCCGTCGTCACCGTCTTAGTGTGGCTGAGCTTCAGCCTCCAAGTCTGGAGATACGCTGAAAGTGTTGTCATGTCTTGGCTTAGAGTGCCCTCCAAAGTCTTCCAGTCTTTCGAGGTATGCATCAATGCCAGGTTATCGGCATACGCATACCTCTGTGAAATTGTGGAAGGCAGATCGTATGTGTAGATGTTAAAAAAGAGGGGAGCCAAGACTGATCCCTGTGGGAGGCCATTTCGCAAATGTCGTAACCTGCTTCGCTTGCTGTCACCGATGGAAAGAGTGAAACTTTTATTCCGGATAAGTTTCATAATCATTTGGACCATGTGTTTATCAGGAAGGGGTCTCAGCAGCTTACAGGTGAGGCCACGATGCCAAACAGTGTCATAAGCTGCTGTCAGATCGACAAAAACAGCACCAGCCTTCTTCTTGGTCTCAAATGAGTCCTCGATGTGTTGGGTAAGTAGAACAGTTTGGTCTACTGTGGACCTCCCCTGTCGGAACCCAGCTTGCTTCCGAGGAAGAAGCGGGTCGACAATGGGTTCGATACGGGTGTAAATGAGCCTCTCGAGGATCTTGTAGGGGACACAGAGCAAAGAGATGGGGCGATAGCTCTTGGGGTCCTCTACAGCAGGGCTTCCCAAACTGGGGGTCGCGACCCCGCGAGGGGTTCCGTAACAAACTTCAGTGGTCGCAGGAAGCACGCAAATTTTACGCAAAGTATTGCGTATTATACAATTGCATAGGATGCGGTTGTGCTTTTTGACTTTTAAATCTGGTGCAATTGCGCAAATATCGGCCTATCTCTAGGCTGGTACGAAATAGTGAGGCAGAGGATGAATGCAGCAGCTGTAGTTCTATATATAAACTGTATTGTTTCGTCATTTCGTTATCACGTGACACAGCTGGATGCATCGTTTTGTTTCATGGCTTCGGTTCGCGACGCCGTGTACAACTTTGCTGGCAAAAGGCTAGCACCGGTAACTAAAAACTATTTTAAGCAGTGGATGGCCGCTGGTTAATCAATGGCTAACATTAAAGCCGAGTATCTATCATTATCAGACTCGGCAGTAACCGCACTCCGGCCGTTTGTCTCGACGTGCCTGCGCGAGTCTGCATGTTCAACGTTGACGGCAAAACATCGTTCCTGCATAAGCAACATTGAAACCGTCTTGAGACCGGCATTAACAGTCATTGAGCCGCGGCTGGATTTGGTTTGTAGGAGAAAGCAATTGCACTCATCACATTACATAAATGTGTTTGCTTTTTTGTTTTTGTTTCTAATAAGCTACTAAGTGTGAACTAGTGGGCATTGCGGGCATCAGCAGCTTAGATGGCCGAGTGGTAAGAGCGTCCGCCTCGGTAGCTGTAGACTTGGGTTTGATTCCGAGTCAGGTCAAACCAATAATATTCACAGCTTCCCTACTTGACGCTCAGCATTAAAGGGACAGTAGCAAGCTGGCAAGTTGACTTGTTGTGCCGTAGGGAAAGACACTTAGCGGGATTTCCCCATCTTGGTGTGGTAGACATATGGCTGGCAACTCCTAAGCGAGCTCGCACAGCGCATTGATCGCTTTCTCGTGATAGGAGGATAAATATGCTACAAAAGTATAAAAAAATAAATAAATAATTGAGTAACGGTAACTTGTTTTTAGTTTGCGCCTTTCAACAATTATCACAAGAGCATATTTCGCACTGTTTGTCATTTTAACCGTGAAGGGTCACGAATAATTTTAGGAGATTAAAAGGGGTCGCGAGCGAAAAAATTTGGGAAGTCCTGCTCTACAGGTTTCATTGATTTGGGGATCGCGACAATCAACGCTCTTCTCCAGATTTTTGGAATTTTGAGGTGGTGCAAACAGGATAAAAGAAAGCCACACAGCCAGGATTTCAGGGCAGCTCCAGCATGGAGCAAAAGCTCAGGGCAGATAGAGTCTGGGCCTGGAGCTTTTCCTGGTTTCAGATGTTTGGGGGCGGCTGCGAATTCTGAGGAAGTAAAGCTTCCACAGACATTCACTGCGCTTGTTGTAGAGGCCCTCCAAAGATCGGACACTTGACACAAGCCGGGATGACTTGCGATCAATATCCTCGTATTTGGCGTTATTGACCAGTACTGATGCGATGGCATTGGCTGAAACGGCACAATGCCGAGGGGAGCGTCGTGATCTACCAGTTAAGTTGTTTAATATGCTCCATGCTTTACGACTGAAGTGAGAAAAGTCGATGGTTTGGACTGCCTCAGACCATCGGTCCCTGCGTTTTCTGTCAAGCCTGGACAGCAGGGCAGAAGCAGCCCTGCTAGAGTCTGATCCCTCAGGCGATTGCAGGAACATCTGATAGAGGTTCTCACACTCAGCATCCCAACACGGAATGTGGTCGTTTCGTCGACCACGTGGGATATACTTTTTGGCTGCTGTACTGATGGCATTACAGAAGTCCTGGTATGCCCGGTCCACATCAAATGTATCAGGTGGCAACAAGCTCTTAGCGAGTTGGTTGGTCAGGGCATTGTAATGGCTCCATTTGGCCTTGCGGAAGTTCCATCGCTTAACAGGCATACTCGGAACTGCCAGAGTTAGCCTTGGTGGAACAATGAGCGAAGGTCGATGTTGTGACCTAGGAAACTTCTCTAAAATACGCCTGTCGGGTAAGCGACTATCAGGACCAACACTTACAAACGCTAGGTCCGGGTTGGTGCCACTGTTCCAGCGGCCTGAGTGGAAAATGGCCATGTCCTTTGGGTCATGGAGAGGGACAAGACCATTAAGGCTTGCCCAAGCAACAAGGCAATCTCCATCAGCGCTGTTGCTGCTGTAGCCCCAATTCACATGCGGGCAGTTGAAATCACCCGAGTGCAGGACAGGGTGTGGAAACACTGGTAGGTCGGTAGTCTGCAATGGTGTAGGTTTGAAAACGTTGGCCCGGATGGCAGATGCTTCCATGTAGCCCGGGCTGTGAGTAAGTCTGTACAAAGCTTTTCTGCAAAGTTACGATGACAGACCGAAACCAAATCTGCCGACTCGGAAGGGTATCCACCCATCCCGATGCCTAACCAAGGCCTACTAACCGGCAGACGTCATTTTCAGGACGGGGCGATGTTTGCTCTACTTCAGGGCACATCGTCAACGAGTTCCGAAGGCCAGCAATTCTGCAGCTGAACATTAAAGGCCTCACTGCAAGCAAGATGAATGTCCTTCACCATCTCGCTGTGCAGTTTGAGGCACTCGTCATCCTACTGCAGGAGACCCACTCTGCTTTTACCGACAAGCTTGTGATTCCAGGCTTTGCACTAGCTGGGTCCTGTTTAAACAGGATACACGGCCTTGCTACATTTGTCCATGAGCGACTGAAATGGACCCTAGTAGATCAGTCCCCATTTACATCAGAGACTGAGCGGATATGCGTTTTGATTAGTTGAATAGGGTTAAAAGTGCAGATATTTGTGAATCTCTTAAACATCGAATTGCTGCTTCTCCGACCAGAAAGATCACAACTCTGCCGTTTTCAGGAAGAACACAACGTGAGCTATTTTGTAGTTTTGAATAAATTAACATTTTGTTTTTGATTGTTTTGCCAATGTTACGCAATAACTGCGATTACTGGATCATTACGCATGCCCAAGTTTTTCCTGACATTGTTTTGTCAATGTTATGCAATAACTGCGATTATTACGCTTGCCCAAATACGTTTTTTTTTTGAAAAATTGGGAATATCAAAACACGACGTTGTGTTTTTCCACTTCATTTCGCTAATATCTCAACAACTACCTGCGATAGAAATTTGATTTTTACGCATAACGAAGAATAGAGGCTAAACATCAAATTTACCCAATAAAAAAAAAATCGAAAATTTGGCCACGTTGTGTTCTTCCTGAAAACGGTAGAAGTGTGCTGATATGGCACGTGACACTAATGCCCCAGGAAATAACAACTAAAACACTGCTCTGTTCAACAACGATTGTCAAAGCCTGAGGCCGTCCCACAACTCGATGGCGAGATTACGTTGAAGATCTTTGGTTGGTCTCGCCTTGGCGTCCCATTTGAGCATCTACCCTTTATATGCTTGGATGCTCCAACTTAAGCAGCTGCTAAACCCCCAAGGGACAAGAGGATGTAGAAAAGCAAGCAAACTGTGCGCAGAAGCAGAAGTTTGTATTGAGATTGCAAACACAAACTAGTACATGGTAAAGTGGCTGGGCGTATACTGGTCGCTTTTTGTGCCAAAAAATTTCCTTGGTAATTTTGAACTTTTTTCTGCGTGGTAGTTTATTGGAGATTTCGTTGATCAGGTATTTGCATTTTTTTCAGATCACACAGTGCTACTTTGAAAAAGGTCTATGTGCCACGAACGTATATCTACTGGATAATTTATCGTGCGACCACATCGTACCTGGCCCGGCTATGATCATCGACAAGAACAGTACGATAGTGGTGGAACCTGACTGTACAGCAGCTATTACTGGAAAAGGTGGGCCGGGATCACTGAGTGAAAATCTGTTGAGGATGGTTGCTACTAGCTAGCCGCTTGTTACTGTTGCACTTTGAAATTCAAAATGTGGAATGTAGCTGAATTTTCATGCAGCTTACGTGTGGTCAAGTGCAGCTTGGCTACCTTGCATGCGGTCAGTGCATCTCGACTGCCTGGCATGCGGTCAGTGCAGCTCAGCTGCCTTGCATTTGGTAAGTGCGGCTCGGCTGCAAACAAACTGCAAAAGCACATTCCTTAACTTGTCGTAGCACGAATGTCGTAACAGAACAAAGCTTGCAAGGTAAGGGCTTACAAAATCAGTTAAATCTAACAAGCAGCAAATGAAAGAAGTCAGAAGCAAAATTCAAGCGGAAAACTCTGAGACAAAGGCAACTCCTAAGCAAGTTTGGATTCGTCCTTGGTATAGCGCCTCCATCGTTTTTTCGTGACACGAGAATAAAAATAGAAAAAATCGATGATCAAAACCCTTGCTATTTTTTGAACCAAGTTTGTTCTGTGTTTGGGAGTGACTGCTTGCAGGTAAAACTCGCTAAGTTTCGTGCTAATATCACGTAGTGTTTTATTCATAGGTGATGTAGTGATAACGATTGGCACAGGACTGAACAAGAAGGTGGGAAAGGAACTTGATTCAATTCAACTTTCCATATTTTCACATCGGTTAGTGAGTCCTCTTGCTATGAGCATTTTTGGTTCAGAAACTGATTACATTTGCTTCAGATTCATGAGCATTGCAGAGCAGATGGGGAAGATCCTGCAGAGGACATCAATATCTGTCAATATTAAGGTGCTTACGTGGTTTGATGTGTGCAAATTAACAGCAGATGTAAGCAAGATTATTCATACAAATATTGCCAATTTTCAGTATTCAAAATATTCGTCTAAGTTAAGTGTTCACATATTCGTACGTGCTTGACGTTTTACACATTTTCATTTATGAGAAACACTGACTCCGAGATTAACATTGTTGTTTAAAATGTAGAATTGTCTGTCGCATCGAATTCAATTAGAAAATTTCCATTTTTTTCGCTGATCCTGCTCAGCATAATATCTTATATCAGTGGTTCTTAACCTTTAATTATGTTGATACCCCTGAAAATACGTAGTGCATATCAATTGCCCCTTTATCGAAAAACAGCCTCTATAATAGCTTGCAATCAAAAATAAACAAACAAAACAGTAGGCCTTTTTACTGCAAATGCATTAATATTAGCTTTTTCCTCTCCCTGTACCACATCGGGTGGATGCTTCAATGAGATAGGGCTTCACTACTCCTTGCCAAATGTGTGTAGCTTTTTTGCCAGAGCAGTGCGATGTGACGCCTTCAACACTGATTTGTTTTGTTTTGCCCACATTCCCGCAAAATCAAAGCGGCAATTTTTTGAATGTTCAGCTTTTCGCCCTAAGTAGTCAATTGGCGTTCTTACTAATTCGCCATGGCAAGTCTCAGAATGTTGCTTCAATTTGCCTGTTGTTGTACTTTTCTGAGTCAGAACATATCGCTCACTGCGGCTTTTCTGTAGAATTTTCAGTAACACCAGTTTAGTAAAATCAAAGATCAGAAAAGCTTCTTGGTAACTTCGCTACTTTGGAGGCGTCTAAGTAATGTTTGACGCTAAATTGGTCTGCTACTGCAGTCAAGAAACGAGATGCTCTCCTCACGCTTATTTCTAACTGGAGACTAGACTGTGAATAGTTTACGAACCAAGGCCCTATGAATCCGACTATGAAAATTTAATAGTATTAATCTATGAAATCACTGAAAGCATCGTGATAGTGATGCACTATGAAAGTTTTCCAGTTAGCACTAGCAACTCCAAAGAACATTCGCCGAAGAAGTTTGCTTTTTTTATGATGGTAGGTTTTTATTTTTATGACTCTTATGGAGGTGTCTGATGGTAGGCGTGATGTCTAAAGAGGTTACTCAAAGAAAGTAAGATTAGGCCTATTTAGGTCTGTAGATGCACGTAGATATTTTAGCTCGCGGTAAATGTATTCCAATGAAAAAGTTTCTGGTCAATTTTTATTATGAAATTTGTATTACCCATTTTAAAATGCTAAATGACCCCTTAGGGGTAATAATTCCCCAAAGGTTACGAACCGCTGCCTTAGATTGACGATTATTCTTGCAGGAGCGCCTTGACTTTTCCTGTGCACTGTTCGGTCCTGATGGGGGCCTGGTTTCCAACGCCCCCCACATTCCTGTTCACTTGGGGGCGATGCAACATGCTGTGCAATACCAGATGCTATCGACTGAGATCAATGAAGGGGATTGCATCTTATCCAACCACCCCTGTGCCGGGGGAGTTCATCTACCAGACTTCACCGTTATCACTCCAGTAGGCTCACTTGTGTACACATTAACACGTCGAAATCTTTTTTCTGCTTGTTTGTTGCATAGCCTTTAGGCTGACGGTGAAGGTGTTAGTTCGAACTATACTGATGTTTGCTGTCTTTACTCTGCGTGCAGTTTGGGATTTACTGTGGTTTATTTGTTGTGACTTTTGGTACCGGTATAAATTGGCTTGTCACTTGTGACACTTGGTGTATGTTGGCTCGTCGCTTGTGACACTTGGTGTATATTAGCTTGTCACTTGTGACACTTGGTGTATGTTGGCTTGTCACTTGTGACGCTTGGTGTATGTTGGCTTGTCACTTGTGACATTTCTGTATATCGGCTTGTCGCTTATTTGTAGGCGTGTCACTTTTGATCCTTTGTATATGTTGGCTTGTCACTTGTGACCCTTGGTACATGTTGACTTGTTCAGGTTTTCACCTCAACTCATAAGCGACCGATCTTTTATCTTGCTAATCGAGGCCATCATGCTGATATTGGGGGTAGCACCCCGGGTTCGATGCCGTCCAACTCCACCTCCATACACCAAGAAGGAGCGGTGTTCAAGTCGTTCAAACTCGTTGAAAATGGAAGGTTCCGTGAAGAAGGTTTGTACGATTCTCAGAGCAATGACTTTAAACTATGGAGTGAGTGTCAGCAGCCACTTGTAGTGTTAATCTGTTGCCGTCGACACTAGTAGTGCAGCAAACCGTTCGTGTTCATGCTGCACACATAGTATCTTAATTTCACCATTGCTACAGCCATAGAACAACTGTTCATGGAAAGAACAGACCACTCGCCACTTCACTGCACTGACATGCGATTAAATCATAATGAAGGAAATTTTAGTGGTAAACCTTGCAGATGTAATTTTGTAATGAGAATAGCATAAAAATGACACAGTAATCTCACCACAAGACCGTTATTGCTTGATTGATTTCTTCATGTTTATCCTCCTACCACGAGAAAGCGGCGGAGGCGCTATGCGTAGGACGAATCCAGACTCGCTTAGGAGTTGCCTTTCCAAGTTTTCCGGTTGAATTTCCTGTGACTTCCGTAATTTGCTGCTTGCCAGATTCCACCAAGCAGAGATAATCATCGTGAAGCATCTTATCCAAGGACGCAACAACGAGACTAGGTTGGGAGTTGAACCATTATCCTTGCGGTCATGGTCGTCGTAAAAACGACGCTCCGAACCATTGCGCCATGTTGCCGACTGCTCGGTGCATTAACTGCATGCATCGAACTGCCTTTAATACAGAGTTCCCACGCAGTCGGGAATTAGTATGGAAGTTTGTAATGGTATTTCCCGACAGGGAAATACTAAGAAAAAAGAAATGTTTTTACTTTAGCATTGAAAATGTAAGAAAAAATGTTCTGTAGACTCAAAACCATGTAGAAAGTAGTTCGATTAAATTGTATATATTTTACGTAGTCCTTTTTACAGTAATTCAGGTCTTAGATATTTATAGTTCAAGCACAGAAAAATGGAAATAGCGCCACTAGCGGTTACCTTGCGATGGACTCTGCTACTACAAACCATGCTGTTGCATAATAATTGATAAAATGTTTAATGCTGCTTTGACTTAGAATTATTGCGTCACTGTTTTATTGCGTTTAGCGTCACAAGTGAAGTAGAATAATTATAACAGGTCGGTATCAGAGGAAGCACTTTATCACCTAAATAATTTAGTCAATCAAAGATGAAGGTTATGCTACATGCTAGGTGTTTATAAAACTCTGCAGCAAAACTAAGGTTAGTGAAAGAAGCAGTACACTTTATCAGCCTATGATGACTAGTTGACTATGATAGCGTAGTGGTCAGAGGCATCACTTCTGGTTCGGGAGGTCGCAAGTTCCAAATTTTGTTGACCAGTGTAATTGAAGTATATATATGCTAAATTATGTTGTAGGATAAAAAGAAAAACTTGAAGATTTTTTGGAAACAAAAACTTGTAATGCTCTTATCATAGATAGAACTAGAACTGTGTTTCTGATGAATATACAATATATATCGTAGTTGATATTAAGTCAGACTTTGATATCAGCATGCCCAACTGTCGTTTTAATAATTTGTGGTTGCATGACCCTAGCTACAATACCTGTAGTTACAAAGTTGCATGATTTGTATTAGGCAGAAATGAAATATCGTAAAACTTCTAATAGAACGCCACTATAGGGAAGAGTTGAAAAATAGAGCACCACCGTGTAATTGTGCACTACCTCTAGTACATTGCCACTTTGACATTCATTATGCTAAGTAGGTATCAAAGGTATTTTACATTACAAAATAATCATTTCCCGATAGTAATTAACTGGTGAATTAACCCCAGCACAAAAAGGATGGTTTTATTGGTAATAGAAGACCATTGCTATTTCAATGTTCTGTACGTTGTAGTCTCCGGTACTTTCAGTTTTCTGAAGCAACATGCCATCCTTTTCATTAAGGACATTCATCTTCCCCAAATTCTGACCAGCTAGTCGAAAAATAGAGCGCCACCCTTTAATTGAACACCACCTTTAATAGAACGCCTCTATAAGGGAAAGGTAAAAAAATAGAGCGCCGTGGCGGTCAAATACAGGTTTTACAGTAGATTAATTTTGATTTCGTGAAAAAGTTTGATTTGGTGTATCTTGCATTTTTAATGTAGCGAATGTTTTTATGGTCGCAATGAAAAAAACAGAGATTTGGCAATTTTCATGGTGTGATGTTGATGAGGTTGCTTTTTTTTTCAATTTCAGGCGACATTAGGTGCACAAGGCTAATGTATTAAAGTTTTGGTGTGGAAAAAGTCGGGAAATTAAAAAAAAAAGTGTGGGAACTCTGTTATGACATATTTGATCTCATTATTTAGTAAGTTGTTAAGACACTCTTTTCTGCGAATAAATTTGGTTGAATGTTCGTTTCGCAAAAGCTTAGTAATGTTGAATGCAACTTTTAATTTATGCAAATGTTTCGCGTTGATATATCCTCATCATGGTTTTGCACGCCAGAGCAATGAAGGAGCTTATAAGATCAGCACTAAAGTTCTATTACTATTTTCTCTTATGTCGAACTTGCTTATTTTAGAAGTCACGGCTGAGTTGATGGCGCCAGGCAAGTACCCCGGATGTAGCGGAACTCGGAACCTGCATGACAACTTGGCTGATTTGCGAGCGCAAGTTGCCGCCAATCAACGGGTGAGTTGTTAGTCGGGTTGGAAAATGAAGTGTACATGAAGAAACCTCATAGATTCGACTTCACGCACACTCCAAAGGGTCAGATTGCAAGTAATCAAATACTATTATCTCAATGCGAAAGCATTCCCCATGCCATGGCCTGGCTTGTTGATCAATTGGTATCGAGCTGCATCGGAATTTTGTTGAGACAAGTACGAATTTGCAGGTTGTATATGCCCTGCCCAAATGTGCAATTTTTGTGGGCTTTCGGCTCGCGGTTTTTGGTTCTAACTTTAGCATCATAATCACGTTTTTGATGTTATAATTACAAAAAGTGGTTGTGACACCAAAAATTCAATTGTGATGAAGAACCTAAAACCAAGAACCTTGTGCCTAAAGCCTACGAAAACTGCACTAGTGCACAAGGTAGAAGTGAACACAAGGACGTACTTGCAACCATCAAGTTACCAGGTGAAAGCCTTTGATGACAACTGATTTGAACCAGTTCACAATCCAAGAGATGTTGCATCCGGGTCATTTCTTTGTGTTTCAGCAAACTGGATTCTTTTATTTTTTACATATTTAATAGTAGGTAATTTGTAAATCAATTTTAATTTTTTTTTATCATTTCGTAGTTTTCGAGGGTTTTGAGTGCGATAAAAATATGCATTTTAGCCTTTAGTGACGTTGCTGCGCTCATTGATTTTGCAACTATTTACCAAAAATTAATATTTTTCAACCAAATTACCATATAAGGTTTTGAAACGTGAGAAACTTAGAAATCTAAACATTTGAAAAAATTCTTCGCAGTTGGGAGTTATTTTGAGTTTGTTAAGATACCACTATTTTCTATTTCAAAAGAGAAGTGACTGAGGGGAAGGGGCTTTCTTGGCTAAAAGTCTCCAAACCTTCCCCTGCTCATGTTATTTTTCGTCTTTCCATGCTAGAAGTAGTTTTTCACGTTTTCAGGGAATCGAACTTGTGAACGAGTTAGTTGGTGAATACGGGCTCGACGTAGTGCAGGCTTACATGGAACACATCCAACACAACGCGGAGCTGGCAGTGCGTGACCTACTCCGTGATGTTGCCGCACGGAGTGTTTCTGATACTCTCCTGGCTGAGGACCGCATGGATGATGGTTCCACAATCAAGTTGAAAGTAAAAATCGATCCGCTTGCTGGCAGTGCGGAGTTTGATTTTGAGGGTACTTCCCCGATGATGGTGAATAATTTGAATGCACCAAGAGCCATTACATTTTCCGCCATCATCTACTGTTTACGTTGCATGGTTGGATACGATGTACCTTTGAACCAGGTCGGTACTACAGATTGTCGTTTGTTGTTTTTAGTTAGTTCAGCGGACCCCATGTGACACTTATTTTGTTGTAACTTTACATGACGATATGTGGCGAAATAAGTTTTCTTGTGCATAATCAAGCAAGTACCATGAAGGTTCTGGCTGTTTTCTTGAGTTAAAAATCGCTCGAGTTAATGTGATTTGCAAGGTTTGAGCCAATGATATAAAGTTTGATGTTTTTTGAAGAGTTTTTTTATTTATACGTATATTTAGTTGAATTAAACAAACGTAAAGGGTTGTTTGCATATCCAAGTACAGTGCTCAATGTTCCGAAAAACAGCAAAATTAACAGTCAATTGGTCATTCAATTCATTTATTTTAATTCATTTAGAGCTCGACAGTCAATTCATTTAGAGCTCGACAGTCTGTTTCATGCCTAAGGCAATCATCAGGTAAAAGGTCTAAACACAAATAATTGATCGTTAATCATGGAAGAATAAAATTGTACTCACGTTTGAATAGATGGTTTGTTCGGATAGCCTGCAACAGAATACCGTAGGTTCGTTCCTTTTTGTGAAAATAAGTAAAACCTGCCGCTACCCTGTCACTGCCTACCCAGACTTCAAGCTGCTTTTTCATGCTATTAACTAGTAGGCTAACTTTTGCCTTAAAATTTTCACTTAATAAAATATTTTCACAAAGATTGTTATTCATGTGCCTATTCGCTATACAATGAAATCAATTACAATAATATGCAAAATTGTTACGTAAATCATATAACACGATAATGATAGAATTAACAATACCAGTTGCGCAGCCTAATAAAACATTTGATACACACATTTATCTTCAAGTAGAGCGAAAAATCGCGATACAAAGTGCAAAGATAAGCAAAAAAAACGACCCAAGTGGTTATTCAGGGGTAACGTTGAGGATATTTAAATACTCATTGGTTGGAATAACATTGAAAAGGTTGCCTAATTCCTTTAGTTAATGGTATCTGCTCCAAGTTGACTTGATGGTAGGATCATATATGCCAACTTCCAGGTTACTCAGTCTGCTAAGAGGCTCACAACTAAAGTTAATCAGGTTGACGTGATTTGGGCAAACGACTTGGAGAAAAGCCACAAATAAACTGCACTAGGCCATCCACCCAATTGCAGCTGCAGACGCGTTTCGACCTTTTTAGGTCTCATCAGTGCAGCATAGCATCAACCTCCCTAAAAAAACTCGTAATAAAACTAAATTCCTGCTTTCAATCTTTCCCAAATTTCTTGCTACCATTCCTCTGCCAATTCCCTGCTACTACCCCCCTCCCCCGAATTTCAAACTAATTTCCTGCTACCATCTCTTCCCAAAAAAATTCTTAATGAAACTAATTCCTTGCTCTCATTCCACTGAAAAAAGCCTAGTTATTTCGGGACGGGAGTAAAATCCAGCATTTCTCGTTTTTGAAACTCTATGACGCAACAGAAAGACAATTCAAAATTATTTCCTGTACAAAGAAAATGGACAAGTATATCCAAACAATTAAGGAGCTGGGCTGGTTTCTGTTCTGCAGTAGTGAATTGCCTTACAAATCCCTTTTCGTTACGAATGATATATAACTCTGCAGACATAAAGTTTAGAATTATCTCAAAATTCCGAAAAAAAGCATTAGGCTACCAGTACTGTTCTTTCTAATTAATTAGTAGCCAGCGGTAGACCCACCATTAATTTCTTCCTGCTGTCTATGTATGTGACTGCAAGGTAAAGCAGCAATTTACAAAAAATGCAGCTACCAAAATAATGCCGCTAAAACTGTCTTGCTCATAAAGGCTATGCTACCAATCAGTACCGTATTGCCATAGCTAATCTGCTTCAGGTAGGATCAATTGCTCAAATGTAATTATTTTTTTACTGCTGGTAGGAACTCTGTAGTCTAGTTTTCTGAATATCTTCATATTTGAGCAATTAAAATCCACATACACCCAGACTACATATATATAATTTTAAACTCTCTGAATCACTTATTTGGCATAGCCTATCACTTCCCTATTAACCTATTAACTGAATAACCCAACTTGAGCAAAATGCAAGATACTGTATTATGCTGTAATTTACTAACTACTGTTGCAACGTACTGGCAGTGTTCTAGTTAAAAGCTTACAATAGACTAGACTAGCACAAAGACGATAGAAAATTCAGTTGACGCTTAGTGCATGTGATGTAGATTTTTTTATTTTTTATTATTGGCATATTTATCCTCCTATCACGAGAAAGCGACGAAGCGCTGTACGAGCTCGCTTAGGAGTTGCCGGCCATCTGTCTACCACACTAAGATGGGG